>OX344728.1:34116009-34488763 GCA_947034835.1 Ballota nigra | reverse complement strand
GAAGAAGAAGAAGAAGAAGAAGAAGAAGAAGAAGAAGAAGAAGAAGAAGAAGGTGAAGATAGTGCTGTCAGGGAAGAGTACTGAGTCAGGGACTGAGTCAGAACCCAAGAGAGCCGATTCTGAGGTTGAGGGAACTGACGATGACGTCAGAAAGGAGAAAGGTCAGGGAGAGAGACCTCTGAAACGACTTAGTAAGGGACCCAAAAAGTCCCCTGCTAAGAGTCTGCCTGCGATTGAAGAGAGGGAGAAGTCAAGCTCTCCTAGAGCCTCTGACTTGGAGGAAGTGAGAAAATCTATCGAGACGGCTGAGTTGCTGCAGCCTGAGATAGTACCCGTTTCAACCCCCACTCACCCTGAAACCCAAACACCATCCAACCCTGACACCTCACTTCAACCCACCCAATCACCCCAAACCTCAGAGCCAAATATTCCAGAGTCAGTGCCATCCCCTCAGAGGCCTGACCAACCCTCAAATCCCACCCCCACCCCCGATGACTTTCCTTCCTATCCCAACCCCAAGGACTGCCCAAAGGACCTTCCAACTGAGGAGGATGAGTTCCTCGAGATGCAGGAGGAGGAGGAATTGGATGAGAACATGGCTGGAGGCATTCTGGAAAATACCCTAAGGGGGAATGCTACTGAATGGGCATCCAAGTGCTGGCCCGGACTGAACAAATTCAGGGAGCTTGCCGCAAATGTTGTTGAGCTGAAAGTATGGCTGGAGTTTAAACAGTCAAACATGCAAGAACAACATATGTTGGTAGATGCTCGTGGATGGGAGCACTGGGAGATGGAGGAGGCGAGACTTTGCACTTACTTCGGACTGACTAGCTGGCTTCAACTGCTAAACTTTGAAAACCCAAAGCAGCTGGTGTCAGACATTATGTCCAAGTCTGTTACTGACATTCGTTCTGATGGAGAGGAGGATAAGAAGGATGAGGATGATGAAGGTGCTCAAGGTGGAGCATTGGAGAAAGCTGTGGAGGAGACAGCTAAGGAGGTTGATGATATGGTCCCTGAGTCTCAGACTCAGGGGGAAGGTGCGAAAGACACTGGTGCCAAGGGTGGACCAGTGGCTGAGGATGTTGTGAACATCTCAGCCGCCGATGAGACATATGTCGATAATGGGATTCCCTGCTCTGAGACAAGGGAGAAAGATGTTGAGGCGTAAATGGAGACTCCCAGTTCCAAAGGACAAGTTCCTAAGATTCGAGATGGCATGGTTGAGCCTGAGCAGCCGACCAGACCACTCAACAACTGCCTTCAGTGCACCCTGAAGAGGGGACTGACGTTGCAGGGGCTGCCAAGGGAAAGCAGCCAGCCACTGACGAGGATGCTGATGAAGAAGATGTCATCATTACTGGTGTTGGCCGTGCTGAATTCACTTCCATTGTGAAGGTCAAGGAGGAGAAAACCTATGAAAATCTAGCTGAACTTCAGGAGGAAGTAATGAGGCTACGAGCTGAAAGGGAGGAGGAAGCTAAGGCCCTGGCCAAACACATCAGGTGGACAAAATCAGCATACAACACTCTTGCAAACAAAGAGCTGATTTTGTTGAAATGGACGATGACTGACACAGCCAAGTCAGTGAGGAGCGAGAGGAAGCGAACAAAGAAAATTTTAAGGCAAACCTTGAAGCAGCTGGCTGAGAAGGATGAGCAAAGAAAGGAGGAACTCAATCAGACGGTGGAGAAGCTTGCAGCTCAGGCTGGGGCCCTATTCTCTCAGGCCATACAAGACTCAGCATCCAAGATGGAGCTGGGGTCAGATAGCATTGCTCAGACTTCACAGACAATCGGTCAGAGGGTTACTCAAGCAAATTATCTATCCGTCAAGGTGGAGGAGAGAATCTCGAAGGCTCTCTATGGAGGTCTTTGAGAAGAAAATACAAGCTGCTATCAGTTCTGTGTCTTACGCTGGTACTAGAATCGTAACGGGAGTTGAGATGCTGAAGGAGGGAATCACTGAAGTTCAATCCCTAACCTCCTTCGTGATCAACAGCGGATTTGACGCGTTCCCGTCGCAGGCCGATGATGATGCCAAAAAGGGGAAAAAGAAGAAGAAAAGATCCCGCCCTGAGGCATCGGAGGCAGTCAACCAAGGCGAAACCATTCAAGCTGATCCTGAAGCCAATCCTAAAGGGAACGTGCTAAGGGTAAGAAAGTCAGCAAGGTTGGCAGCAGCGGAGAAGAAAGATGAGGAGATTGCTGCAAGGCTGAGGGCTGAGGCAGTAAAGAAGGCAAAGGCTGATGAACCTTCAAAGGTGCTCCAAGTTTCCAAGCAACCTGAGCCAGTTCAGAAGTCTCCCCCCTGAACACAAGGAAGAATCTCATCACTTACTCTGCGGAGACGGTGGCGGAGTTATGCGCTGAAGCGTGGGGGACACCTTCTGAAAAGACTGAGGCTGAGTGCAGGGCTGAGATCGCACAGAAGGAGAAAATGCGCATCCTGGAGAAGCTAACTGATCTGACCTATGTGCAATAGAGGGAGCTCGACGATGCGATGATCAGTTTGCTTAGGAGGAAGAAGGCGAAGCCTGAGCCCAGGAAGTACAGAAAAAGGACAACCGCAAGGAAGTCATCAATTCTGCAGATCAGAAGGCCAGATTCAGGTCAAAGGGAAGCCTATGTCGATGAGTTCATCCAGAGGCATTAAAAGAGTTCTAGGCTGATTCAAGGGATGAGTTTGTGAAGTTATGGTACGTTGTGAAGAAGTGGGGCGACTCTGAAGACATCAATGCCCACTTCAGTGACTACATGATGGGCTATCATCCTGAGTTGATCCAAAAGATCTTGGAGGAGGCTGAAGTAGCTCAAGTTCAAGTAAAGGCTCCTGAGTTCGTTACACGACCACCCCCTCTTGTACCTGGGACTGGAAAGCATGATACTAAGGCAATTATGACTGAGGTGTTGAAGATTGCGAAGGCTGAAGGATTCGTGAACCAACCTAGAAGAGTTGACGAGCTAAAGACAAGAGTCTATGCAGGATATTGACTTAAACCTGAAATGATATTAGCCTAGGTGTTCACTCTCTTTTTAATGTAATAGATTAGATTCACTGTAACCACTTTCAAATCATTCAATGAAATCTATTACTTTGCCCACAGACAAAAACTCTTTGTCTTTTTGGCTACTATTTAAATTTTGTACTTTATCAAGAATTGCTCTAACATTGACTTATCTTATAGATAGGACTTAATACTTCCTCTAAGTGTTTTAAGGATCTTTTCAGTGTTTTGGCATTATAAAAAAGGGGGAAATTGTTGGGACATTGTCATTTTTGATTAAGATTCCAAAGCCCCTGAAAAGATGATTTGCCTTTGTTTATCTTTGTCAGGCTAGTCTTGGTTAGGATTTGTACTTAGTCATTTTACACTTCACAGTTACTCAGTAAGAGGAGCACGTACTGATGATAATCAAGACAAGAGCCTGAAGACAAAGTTTACCATCCTGAACTTATGGCAGTCTACTAAGCTGGCTGAGTAAGTATCAGTGATGAAGAGTATGACCCTGAGGTCATTACTAACTCAGTCCTGAAGGGAACAGGATAATAATGAGTTTATGGAAATACTTGGAGTAGAGCCAAGCAATGCAAAAGGAATGTCAGCGTTAGGACAAGACCGGTGAGCTCAAGACAAAGAGAACTTAATAAGACAAGCCTGAAGCCTAGGAATAAGTTCTGACATTCTCACCAACCTGATGACGTGGACCAATCCGGGAAGGACACGCACGTAAGGAACCTGACATAAGACTGACTTCAGATTGCATATTCAACGGGCAAGCATTTAATGTGCATTTAATGTAACTACCTAATTCCATGCAAGGACAGCTGCTGCATGAGGATATGTCCGTTTGAGCCACTCTACATAGATGACAAGAAGGCTATCTCTCCAACGGATAGTTTTTTTCAAATCATCTATAAATACAGAAGGCCTTGAACCCATTCAAGGTTACGGGAAATTTCCAAGCTAGAAATTACTCAAACTCTCAAGCACTCAAAGCATTCAGTCTTTAGAAGAAGAACTCGAAACCATCTAAATTTCCCAAGTGTTTCTTAGCTACTGAGAGTCATTTTGTATCCCAAAGAGCGAACTAGCATTATCTTAAGCTTAGAGAGATTATCCAATCCTTAGCATAGCTTTGCCTTGTAAGGATAGTCTCAACTTTGTTGGAATCCAAACTGAAACCAAAACCCTAAGTTAGGTTTGTTGGAAGTAAGTTGTTAGTGAGTTAGTAAGGAGTCTGTATAGGTTAGTGAGGTAACTGATCTTGGTGCACCTTGGCACGTTAAAAACAAGAATCCCTTGAATGGATTTCTTGTTAAATCAAGCCGTGGACGTAGGAGCTTGAGTCTCTGAACCACGTTAAACTCCCTGTGTTCTTACTGCTTTGATATTGTGCTTACTTGTTATATCACTTGTTCTTTCATAAGCATTTAGTTTTATCATGCTCGAATCAATCAGCCTGATCGTCAAAAAGGGCACTACCCTACTAATCACTATTCAGAATTGAGTAATCAAGTTTCTCAGAAAGCAAACTAAAACAAGACTTTAAACTTTCAGGGCTCACGCATTTCCGCACTGAAATCGAATTGATAGTCAGCCAACTGATCCGCACTAAGTGTAGTCAGTGGGGAGATTATCAGCTCTGAGTTCTTTATCACTCTGAGTAAAGGGGACCCCACAAGGTTTTAAGTTGAAAAATTGGTATACGTGTATTCCCCCCCCCCATACACGTATTCATCAGTTTTGTACCGGGACCAACACTAAGTGTACTAAAACTAGGAAATCAACTTCCTTAATCTAGCACAAGATTGAAAGACTAAAATCTCAAAAATTAACTCTAATACTTCATCATATCAACCTACTTCACAACCCACTAAACAAGTTATATGGATTATGCTTAATTAATGAGACCCTTATTTACCCAAGGTGATACGGTCGTCTTCCCATGATAAACTGGTAGATTATAAACCCCTTCTATAACCCTATCGTTATGTCTACTTGTTATCAAAAAGTGATAAGATCGTCCTCTCTCTAATAATTTTCGTACTCAATTCCAAGATAATTCTAGGGTTTACTTTAAGAATTTAATTAATTAAGAGAACTAGCACTAAACATCACGAGTTATCCTAATTATGTACCAACATCCTACTTCTACAAGTTCATCCTACCCCAAGCATGCAAGGGTTCTAGCCTAACATGGTTTTTACGATAACGAAAGCAATTAAACAAGCAACGAACAAAAACATGATTAATCTAGTTGAAAAAATCTAGAACATAAACAAGGGTTTAAAAAATAATTAAAGTCTAAGAACGAATACCAATTAAAGAGTGAATCAAAAGTCTTAAGTACCAAGTGTTTGAAGAAAAGAAGAAAAAAATCAAAATCAAACTCTAATCTATGAATCCGTAATATCAAAACCTCGATTACACGTAAAGTATGCTTGCTCAACTCTCCCGATCTCTGAATCTATCTCTAATTGTGAAATGGTGCCTTTAAACGTGCTTGGGATGGGGTATATATAAGTAACGGGTCGATTTGGAAGCTTATGGGCCGAACTTAACCTTGAGGGACTCGACCTCCACTTGGTTGAGTGCATAGGACTCGAGCTCTACTTGGTCGAGTTCTTCTTCTCTCCAGCGCCAACATAGGACTCGAGCTCCTCTTAGTCGAGTCCTTAGGACTCAACCTCTTCACGCTTGAGTGCGCACTCGACCGCTTGAGTGCTTTGCTTCTCTAGAAAATCACTAGGGCTCGAGCTCTTGTTACTTGAGACCTTTGGAATCGAGCTCCCGTGCTTGAGTCCTCCTCCTTATGGTCAAATGATACTTTTGCTCTTTTATACTAGTACTTCTCGTATTTCTTTCATATCTTCTCATCCGGGAGTCCGTTTTGGCCGATTCAAAGTCCCACGAACTCCGTTTTTCGCCCTCTATCCATCTATAAGCATCAAAGAGGCAAATTAGTTAGTTCATGAAAATAATGCTCAATTGACTCTATATACTCATCGAAATCACTCAAAATCATGGCAATTTCACGCCTAAGCATTAAAGAGGCAAATTAGTTAGTTCATGAAAATAATGCTCAATTGACTCTATATACTCATCGAAATCACTCAAAACATGGGTAAAATGAGCTATAAATCATGACAATTTCACGCCTAATCAACCCCCCAAACTTACCATATTGCTTGTCCTCAAGCAATGAAATAATAAGTCAAGTGAAATTGTTAAGAATGAATCAAAGAACCAAATCATGCAAGTAATAGAACTTCAAGCATCAAAGATCGATCACCCACACACAAACTCACCCCCTTCATCATACTCATGCATAATAAATAAGAATCACCAAAATCAAACATGAATGTGCACTCAACGATGTGTTTCCCTCTCTCACAAGTGTATATCAATATTAAGGGACTCACTCAATCAATCAATCACACATATCAGCAGACATAGGCTTCTATGCACTCTCAACTTCGACCATACTCTAGAATCCATGCCGAATAAAAAGGACTTAATCAAGGTTGTAATGTAGGCTCTTTGGACAGGTGGGGTAACTATATGGGATAAGTGACTCATGTGAATGGAGAACAGAAAATTCAACTTTAGTACTTCGAGACGAGGAACTGAATACTTCAAACATCTTCATGCAATACACTTTCCACTACTCTCAACACTTCAATTTTTTTTCTAACTCTTTTCACTTTTTCAATCACTTCACTCTCCTTTTTTTTTCACACATATACATATGAGCTCATATTTTCTTTTGCTCATTCTCAACTTCATTGTTCTTTCCCACAACTCAAAGCATTAATAATTCTCCTTTCTCAACTCAACTCGATCCCTTTCTCATTCACAACTTTTCCTATTCTCCACTCAAATTAGGACAAAAGAGTTTAAGAGTTTGGTTAAGTTCAAATGTGCTAGCAAATAAAATAGGCTAAGGCTCAAACGGGCTAACAAGGGATAAATATCATTGGTAGAGAAAATTTGGCTAAGTGACTCAATCAAATCAAAGATGGCCTAAAATCACTCTCAGCATTTTAAACTAGACACAATCAAGAAGCGAGAGCACACACAAGTTCTAGCATCCTCTACGGTGACGATCCACTCACAAACGAAGAGATCAATATAATAAATTTCAATCTCTAAAAGGCTCAAATCTCACGGTTTTCACATCCACGCTAGTCCTAGTGAATTCTCTTATCACACAAGTATTCAAAAGAGAAAATTCGTAAGTATACGAGTTCCCTCTCAAATCAACTCTAACTCCTACACTCACACAATATAATTCATGACTCAACTTCACAACTCACTAGCTCATACTTCACACTCAAAGATAGCAATCAACAAGCATAAGAGAATTGATAGGCATGAAATATGTAGTAGCACATCAAAGCAATATCAGCTCAAGGAGCATCTCAAGACACAATATATAAACAAACTCAACTCAAAGAGAGGGGGTGCGCCTGTGCAATGTCAAATAAACCTCTCATGTGCGCCGGTGTATATGTATGCCATAAAACATATAAATACTCCACCCCCCCAAACTTCGACCTTGTGAAGTGGTCTAAGTTTGGGGTTGTGGGTTACCTAATACGCATAATCCCCTTTGCACTTGGCAATGTAGCACACTTCCTTGCTTGTGTTCCTCCCTTTTGAATAACTCCATGATACCTTTACTTCCTCGAGACCACCCTACAAACAACTCACTAAAAAACGAGGTTAGAACATACGCCTCAAAATAAAACTCAAATAAAAAACTCTAATACTAAAAACACTAAAAAACAAATAAAAATGAGTTGTCTACCACTCAGCGCTATTTTTAAGGTCCTAATACCGGACCGAGCTCAACGGAGCTTATGGGACATGATACTCAATGTTACCTCCCTTATTCTCATAAGAGAAGATGTCTAAGTTTTACGCTCGATTCCCATCCTCCTTCTTCACCTCGGGCGGAGGTGTCACCTTCTTATTTTTCGCTCTCCACGGAGGTACTCCTCCTTTCCTTCTACTTTGGTCACATCTACCCTTTTTAATTCCGAACTCTCTTCCTCCATAGGGTACTTCATGGCCTCATACAGGGAGATCTTAATTTCCTGGTCATCCACCTTGCACGTGATCTTTCCATTCGCCACATCTAATACCATTCCGGCTATAGCAAAGAACGGCCTTCCTAAGATCAAGGGCACATGCTCATCTTCCTCCATGTCGAGCACTACGAAATCAGCTGGAAAAATATGATCTCCAACTTTAACAAGGACATCTTCAACCACATCTTGAGGTCTAGTAATAGACCGGTCGATGAGTTGAAGCGTCATCATTGTCGGCCGAAGTTCTCCACCGTCCAACTTCTTAAATAGAGACAAAGGCATAAGATAGATAATCTCTCCAAGATTGCACAACGCTCCCTTCTTGACTCCATTCCCAATATCACATAAGATCGTAAAACTCCCTGGATCTTTCAACTTATCGGGAAGCGTTTTGTGCACTAATGCACTCACCTCATGGTTCAGCTGCACCAACTTGGGCTCATCTACTCTCCTCTTCTTAGCTATCAAGTCCTTCAGGAACTTGGCATAATTAGGCATCTGTTCCAAATCATCAAAAAAAGGTATGTTAATATGCAGCTTTTTAAAAACATCAAGAAACTTAGCAAATTTTTCATCTAATTTCTTCTTCATGAATCCCTGTGGATATGAGACCGGTATCACAGATTTGGGTACCCCATTCGTCTCGCTCGGTCTCTTTCACGTTCTTCCTTGCTTCTCTTGCCTTTTTCCACTTCGAAACTCTGTCAATCTCCTCAATCTCTTTATGTTCCTTGCTTTTCTGAGCATCTTCTATCTCAACCTCCTTCTCAACTTCTACCTCAACTGTCTCACCCCCATCTTTCTTATGTTCTTGTCCCTCCATCTCAATCTCCTTATGTATCTCCTCAAGATTAGCAGGCATTTGAGGACCGTCATACTTGGTTCCACTTCTTAGCTGAATCGTCTTGCATTGCTCTTTCGGGTTCCCCTCCGGCATTGAAGGATATTTCCTGGGCTCTCTACCCAATAATTTCGCGATCTGGCTAATCTGGTACTCCATGGAAGTGAACCGTCTATTGTTCTCTTGCTGAATTCTATTCAGCTCCATATCCCTCTTCTGGAGATCTTGATCACGCTGATCATTCTTCTTACTCATCTCCTTCTCATCATACTCCAGAGAGGATAGCCTCTTACTACCTTCTTCCACCTTCTGGAGAATGGCACGTAACATCTCATCAGTGGTAGCACCTCCCTCTCCTCCGGGGAGTTTTGAGCCAGGGTCAACATTTGGAGGTACAGTTATCCCCGCTTTCGGATTGCTATAAGAGAAATTTTCATTCTTTCTCCATTGATTCTGAGGAGGCTGATGGCCTCCTTGATACCCCTGAGTATTCCTCCATTGATTCTGAGGAGGTTGTGGACCCTGTGGTACAAACGGTTGACCGTAGAGAGGTCTTCCCTGCTGGTTGCCACCTTGTTGGTATCCGCCTTGATTGTAATTAGGCCTCCCCATATAGTTGGCCTCCTCTTGCTGGCTTGCTGGTTGGTCCACTTTCTCACTCATCACATTATTCTAACCACTCAAACTCTGACCGACCTCCAAGTTGCTTATCTTCTCCATCATCGCCATCAACAATTTTCTAGTACCCTCACTCTTATCCATCTGATACGCTCGCTGAAACTCTTGTGCCTCATTCCATTGCATCGCATTCTTGACAATGTTATCAACAATATCTCTACACCGAGCTGCACCACAATTCAGGAATGCTCCACTAGCACATGCATCAAGGTGGTCTTGACCTGCATTGCTGGCTCCACAGTAGAAATAAGTCATGATGTCACCTTTGTTGTACCCATGCTGAGGGCACTCAATGAGCATATTATAGTATCTATCCCAAGTCTGACGTAAGTCCTCTCCTGGCTTCTACTTGAAAGATGAGATCTCTAGCCTTGCTTTGATTGTTCTCGACGGAGGGTAGAATCGCTCGAGGAACAGACGCTCGAGCTCGGCCCATGTGGTTACACCTTCCCTTGGGAGCGTGTTATCGTACCACTCATTTGCGATTCCAGTTAAAGAGAACTAGAACAACCTGAGCCTCTTGGCATCTTCAGACATGCCATTATGGTTGAAAGTTGAGGCAATCATCAGAAAAATCCTCAAGTGAGTATGAGGATTTTCCTTTCCGACCTTCCCCTTGAATTGATTCTCGACTAACATCTTCAGGATCCCTGTGGAGATGGAAAAGTTGTTTGCCTCTACTGGTGGTAATGCTACACCATCATAATACCATTGTGGTTGTGCCGCATACCTTCCTCTGATTGCCATACCAGGGTCAGCGTTCTAAGGAACGTGTTGAGGATAAACTGGTGGTAGAAGTACTTGCGGAATAGGAGGTTAGCTATAAGTAGGGTGTGGAGGGTAATATGGTGGGTATTGGTAAGGATAATGTGGGTTATTTTGTGGGTAGACAGGGTTGTTTAGAGGATTTTGGACTAGGTTTTTAGCTGGATAGTTTTGATTCTATGGGATCGGGTTTTGACTCTGGATTTCCTCTGAAGGGACTTGATTCTGACTGTCATTTTCTCTAGTTCCCTCAACCCGTTCCACTACCTGATTGTACTTAGCTGCAGCTGCATCCAACTCATTATCTAAGTCCATGTTGTCATTCACACCACCGGCAGTGTTTATCCTTCTATTGAAGGCTCTGTTTCTTCTGGCGATTATCTCAGGGTCTAACTTTGTTCGGTCTTCGCTCAATTCTCCTTGTGAGCGAGTTTTCATATAACTGAAACACCAAAAGAAATATCAAAACGCAACTGCCCGATGTCTAATAATAAAACAGAAAAATAAAAGCACTCACTACTAACTACTAAACTATCTCCAAGTCCTACTCAATGAACATACATCGCCTTCCTCGGCAACGGCGCCTATGACTTGAACGTAAAATACTAGCTATACTATTAGTTACCCCACAAGAGTATGGGATCACTGTAGTATGTGCAATTATAGGGACCAAGTAGTATCAAACCCA
The DNA here is from genome assembly GCA_947034835.1 of Ballota nigra. NCBI lineage: Eukaryota > Viridiplantae > Streptophyta > Magnoliopsida > Lamiales > Lamiaceae > Ballota > Ballota nigra. The sequence goes on along the minus strand of OX344728.1, from coordinate 34,477,694 downwards.
AGGGAAGGTATGTATGCGAATAGAGCCCTGAAGATCTACACGTCGTAGTTAATATGAGTGTGTGTTCGGTTTCAAGAATTATATTAATCCACTCTATATTCTATTAATATGAATGCAAATAATAAAATCAAACAAATAACTAAGGGTTTAATCAAATAATGGATGGTGATGCTCAAGATAGGAATCCCTACGTATACTAACGGAGCTAGTACAATAACTAAAACAACTGTGATGTGCAAGTATTAATCATAAGTGTACTAAAACTAGGCAATCAACTTCCCTAATGTAGCACCAGATTGAAAGACTAAAAGCTCAAGAATTAACCCTAATACTTCGCCATATCAACCTACTTCACAACCCACTAAACAAGTTATATGGATTATGCTTAATTAATGAGATCCTTATTTACCCAAGGTGATACGGTCGTCTTTCCTAGATAAACCGGTAGATTATAAACTCCTTCTATAACCCTATCGTTAAGTCTACTTGTTATCAAAGAGTGATAAGATCTTCCTCTCTCTAATAATTTTCGTACTCAATTTCAAGATAATTCTAGGGTTTACTTTAAGAATTCAATTAATTAAGAGAACTGGCACTAAACATCATGAGTTATCCTAATTATGTACCAACATCCTACTTCTACAAGTTCATCCTACCCTAAGCATGCAAGGATTCTAGCCTAACATATTTTTACGACAACGAAATCAATTAAACAAGCAACGAACAAAAACATGATTAATCTAGTTGAAAAACTCGAGAACATAAATAAGGGTTTAAGAAAGAATTAAAGTCTATGAACGAATATCAATTAACAACTGAATCAAAAGTCTTAAGTACCAAGTGTTTGAAGGAAAGAAGAAAGAAAATCAAAATTAAACTCTAATCTATGAATCCGTAATATCAAAATCTCGATTACATGTAAAGTATGCTTGCTCAACTCTCCCGATTTTCTTCTCTCTCTGAATCTATCTCTAATTGTGAAGTGGTGCCTTTAAACGTGCTTGGGATGGGGTATATATAAGTAACGGGTCGATTTGGAAGCTTATGGGCCAAACTTAACCTTGAGGGACTCGACCTCCACTTGGTCGAGTGCATATTCGAGCTCTACTTGGTCAAGTCCTTCTTCTTTCCAGCGCCAGCATAGGATTCGAGCTCTTCACACTTGAGTGCGCACTTGACCGCTCGAGTCCCTAGGACTCGAGTAAGGCCTGGTCGAGTGCTTTGCTTCTCCAGAATATCACTACGGCTCGAGCTCTTGTTACTTGAGTCCTTAGGACTCGAGCTCCACTGCTTGAGTCCTCCTCCTTCGGGTCAAATGATACTTTTGCTCGTTCGGACTTTTACTTCTCGTATTTCTTTCATATCTTCTCATCCGGGAGTCCGTTTTGGCCGATTCAAAGTCCTATGAACTCCATTTTTCACCCTCTATCTATCTATAAGCATCGAAGAGGAAAATAAGATAGTTCATGAAAATAATGTTCAATTGACTCTATATACTCATCGAAATCACTCAAAACATGGGCAAAATGAGCTTTAAATCATGACAATTTCACGCCTAAGCATCAAAGAGGCAAATTAGTTAGTTCATGAAAATAATGCTCAATTGACTCTATATACTCATTGAAATCACTCAAAACACGGGCAAAATGAGCTATAAATCATGATAATTTCACGCCTAATTAGTTTTTCAGCATGATAACATTATTATCCCATCTCTTAGGAAGGGCATTCAAGATCTTTGTAGCAACTTCTCTCTTGGGAACATCTTTCCCCAGCATCACAAGCTCATTCATCATCTTGATGAATCTTGACTCCATCTGATCAATAGTTTCCTTAGGCAGCATCTCGAACGCTTCAAACTTCTGAATGGCAATATTCCTCTTGTTCTCTTTTATCTTCTCTGAAGCTTCACACATCCGATTCAGCCATCCCAGACCTCATTTGCCGTAGTGAAGTGCATTAGTCTTGCTGAGTCCTCGAAAGTCACCGTATGCAGGATGATATTCTTGGTCACCTTGTCCAATCCTATCATCTTGATCTCGTCACTGGCCAGCTGGATCCTCGCCTTCGGAACCTATTAACCAATGGGGAGATGATCATACCCCAGTCCTCTAACATTAGGAATAGTGATCTTTATTGGTCCTTCCTTGATAACACGCGGCATCTGGTCATGGATAGTCTCAAGATGTGCTTCTAATCTGAAACTCCAGTAGAAAAGTTAGAAACAAAGAATTCAATCAATAAAGCTTCAAGTCTCCTCGAAGTCATGATGCAAAGTTTTCAAAGAATACAAACTTAGATCTGTTCAACGACCACCAACAGTTTCACCTGTAAAACTATTAATATTCAAAGTCAGTGGTCTTTTGAACCATTGCTCTGATACCACTTGTTGGTCCCGGTACAAGTCTGAATAATACGTGTATGGGGGAGGGAATACACATATCCAAATTTTCTTTCTTAAAACCTTACTGTGTCCCCTTTACTCAGAGTGGTGTTAAACATTGAGTAGTTAATACACCTACTATCAGCACTGAGTGCAAGTCAGTTGGCTAACTATCTACTTATATTCAGTGTGGAATGTGTGAGCCCTGAAAGATTAAAGACTTGTTTATAGTTTGCTTTATGAAAACTTGATTATCCTTTTTATGAAGCCGTGATTAGAAGGGCGGTGCGCTGAGTTTAATGATCAGGCATATTGATTCAAGCCTGATAAAATGTGCAGTGAATGACTTAAGCAGTAAAGCAGTTAAGAACAAATATCAAAGCAGTAAAGACTCAGGCAATTTAACGTGGTTCAGAGACTCAAGCTCCTACGTCCACGGTCCTGATTGAACAGGAAAATCCACTAAGGATTGTCTTGTTTTTTACGTGCCAAGGTTCACCAAGATCAGTCTCACTGACCCTTACTTCCTTCTAACTCACTTACAAACTTCCACCAACACACCTAACTAAGAGGGTTTTGCTTTCAGTATGGTTTCCAACTAAGGTGTGATTATCCTTACAAGACAAGGCTATGCTATGGGTTGTATAATCACTCTAAGCTTAAGATGTATCTAATAAGCTCAGTGGAATACAAAATAACTCTCTAACTTAAGAAACACTTGGGAAATTTAAGGTTTTTCATGTGCTTCTTTGAATGCTTTGAACCCTGAGAGTTTGAGTAATTTTTGGCTTCTAAATTTCCCGTAACCTTGCTTGGGTTCAAGGTCTTCTGTATTTATAGATGAATTTGTATAACTATCCATTGGAGAGATAACCTTCTATTCACCCATCATGTAGAATTCTTCAACGGACATATCTCCCATGCAGCCCCCGTCCTTGCATGGATTTGGTAATTTGCATTTAATGCTTGCCCGTTAAACTATGCAGGGTTATCAGGTTCAAATCAGTATTCGTACATGACTTGGCGTGCTCTGATTGGTCCACGTCATTTGGTAGGTGAGAATGTCAGAACTCATTCTTCAGTTCAGTCTTGTCTTTACTGAGTTCAGGTTTGTCCTCATCTACGTATGTCTTCAAGCGGTGACATTCCTTTTGCTTGCTTGGATCCTACTCCAAGTCTTCTCCCAGTAACTCAGTGCAGTCCTGTTCCCTTCTAGCTGAGTTAGCAATGATCTCAGGATCATGCTCTTCATCCTGACACTTACTCAGTCACCTTAGAAGACTGCCATAAGTTCAGGATGATGCTCTTGTATCTTCAGGCTTCAGTCTTGATTGTCAACAATGAATACTCCTCTCATTATGTACCTGTGAATATAAAATATTCTAACTTACAAACCTAACCAAGACTAGTCTGACTATTACAGACACTTAGGCAAATTATCTTTTCAGGGTCTTTGGGATCAAATCAAAACTGACATTGTCCCAACAGTGGTAGTTTATTAAGTTGGACATTTTGTTTTGTGGATTGTGGTAGTTTATTAATTTGGATATTTTGTTGGAGATGTGTTTAATATTTTATTAATATTACTTAATTACTTTAATTATTAAGTTGGATATTAAACAAATAGAGGCGGCCGAAGTTGGATAATAAACAAATTAAGTTGAAAATGTAGAACTTTATTACTTTGATAAACATTAAATAGGTAAAAAAAATTATATTAAAAAAAAAACTTGGCGGCCGCTTAGGCGGCCTCAGCGCTTGGCGGCCATATACCGCATGCCGAGCGCCAAACGCCATCTGCACCCTTGTTAAAATGTGTAATTTTCACTATTACTTTGAATTATATACAAATGGTATCGAAAATTTCCTCTTTTTGGTATTTTTAGTATTTAAGTATTCGAATAGTATTAGAAAAAAAAATTGATACTATATTTAGTAGTGATGAAAAAAAAAAGGCAAAGTATTGTATAGACTATTTTCATGGTAAGGCTTATGCTGAATCACTATACATTCATACTTGGGTTACATTAATGGGTTAACGGGTCAAATATATAGATAGCCATTTTCCAAATTTCCCCCAATTTCAGATCTGTTCGTATGCCCTTACCACTGAGTCACCGTAGTGAGTGGCATTACAACCGTCTCCTGTCGCCTTCTCCGGTCGCCGTCGTCGCTCTCCTTCTCACAATCATCTCTCCGGCCTCCACTAGGTAATTTTTCCAGATCTGTGTTATTTTCTCCCTCCGCCCTGCGCTTCACCACTTTTCTTTTTCTTTTTTTCTTTTTTGTGATTAAGTACTGGAGAAATGAAACAAGCGTGTGTTGTTCTTTTATAATAATGAATTAGGTAGTGCATCTGCCATTGTTTTCGATTCACAAGTTTTTCGATTTTTTTATTTGGTCGGAATAATTCGTCTGAAAAAATTGGGTGGATGTAGAAAATCAATTGATGCAAAACTAAAGAGATAAACGTGTGATAGTATTGAGTACGGTAGAACTCAATGTTCACAGTCTTATCTTCAAATCATTTGGAAGGTGGAAAACTTATAGGATAGTTTATTCGGTCATGGGTCGTTTGAATATTATTTATTTTTTCTGAAAAATAATTCCGAAATATGTGTATTTTTCGAATAAATCTGGAATTGATTCAGCAGTGATCTGGGTCGTCTTATGCTTAGAATCGATTACTCGAGGCTTTTCTTCGTTTTATTTGGACTTTTTTCAGGCGAAAATCACGAAGGAAAACCTCGGATAATTCTGTATTTGAAAGTTCCATCTTTGGTGTGGCCATTTTGATAAAATACTTGACAATATAATTCTGCCTGGTTTCTGTTTTCTTTTTTCTTTTTTTACTAAATATGGGGCCTCGTACAAAAGTTCTTGCTATAAGGGGTCGCAATGAAACTTTAGCTAAGAAGTTGTGTCGAGATAAAGAAAAAGAAATCACTGATGAAGATCCTGGCTCCAATGAAGATGATTTTGTGAGGTAGGATGATTTATTATAATACTTGGTGTGTTGATACTTTTGTGTTTGATTGCCTTGAGTAATTGCTGTAATCTATGTACCTCTCTCTGTAGTTTGAATCTGACTTTGAGGAGATGGAAGTTTAATTATCTTGTGTTCAATTTCATTAAGAAATTTCGAACAAAACATCCCTTTATGTTGAACATCAATCAATAGGGGCATGCTAGACGTGTTGAAAGGAATGAAAACAAAAATAACAATAACTTCTCTAGTTTTTCTCATATCCACACGGTCAAGTCATATAATAATCTTCATTATCAAAATGCAATTCCCAGGCTCGGCTAATCTAGCTACTAAAATGGTGTTGGTCCCGGTACAAGACTGAGGAATACGTGTATGGGGGGAATACACGTATATCAATTTTCAAACTTAAAACCTAACTGAGTCCCCTTTACTCAGAGTGGTAAAGAACTAGGAGCTGAAAACACACCTACTGACTACACTTGGTGCGGGTCAGTTGCTAACTATCAATTCAAGTTCAGTGCGGAAATGCGTGAGCCCTGATAGTTTAAAGTCTTGTTTAGTTAGCTTTCTGAAAAACTTGTTTACTCAATTCTGAATAGTGATTAGTAGGGTAGTGCTCTTTTTAACTACCAGGCTGATTGATTCAGGCCTGATAAACCAAATGCTTATGAATGAACAAGTAATATGACAGGTATGCGCAATATCAAAGCAATAAGAACACAAGAAGTTTAACGTGGTTCAGAGACTCAAGATCCTACGTCCACGGCCTGATTTAACAGGAAATCCACTCAAGGGATTCTTGTTTTTTAACGTGCCAAGGTGCACCAAGACCAGCTAACCTCACTGATCTATACAACTCCTCTTACTAACTCACTAACTGATTTACTCCCAACAAACCTAACTTAGGGTTTTGGTTTCAGTTTGGATTCCAACTAAATTGAGATTATCCTTACAAGGCAAAGCTATGCTAAGGATTGGATAATCTCTCTAAGCTTAAGATAATGCTAGTTCGCTCTTTGGAATACAGAATGACTCTCAGTAGCTAAGAAACACTTGGGAAATTTAAATGGTTTCGATTGCTTCTTCTAAGGCTGAATGCTTTTGAATGCTTGAGAGTTTGAGTAATTTATGCCTTGGAAATTTCCCGTAACCTTGAATGGGTTCAAGGCCTTCTGTATTTATAGGTGGTTTGAAAAACTACCCATTGGAGAGATAGTCTTTCTTGTCATCTATGTAGAGTGGCTTCAAACGGACATATCTTCATGCAGCAGCCGTCCTTGCATGGTTCCGTACATATCTTCAAACGGACATATCTTCTCACAATCACATTAAATGCTTGCCCGTTGAAAGTGCAGTCTGAATTCAGTCTCCTGTCAGGTTCCGTACGTGGGTATCCTTCCAGGATTGGTCCATGTCATCAGGTTGGTGAGAATGTCAGAACTTATTCCTGGGCTTCGGGCTTGTCTTATTAAGTTCTTTTTGTCTTGAGCTCACCGGTCTTGTCCTGACGCTGATATTCCTTTTGCATTGCTTGGCTCTACTCCAAGTCTTCCCATAAACTCAGTATCCTCCTGTTCCCTTCAGGACTGAGTAGTAAATGACCTCAGGGTCATACTCTTCATCGCTGAGACTTACTCAGCCAGCTTAGAAGACTTCCATAAGTTCAGGATGGTAAACTTTGTCTTCAGGCTCTAAGTCTTGATTGTCATCAATAAGTGCTCCTCTTACTGAGTACCTGTGAAGTGTAAAATGACTAAGTACAAAACCTAATCAAGACTAGCCTGACAAAGATAAACAAAAGGCAAATCATCTTTTCAGGGGCTTTGGGATCTTAATCAAAACTGACAATGTCCCAACAAACGGCGATGCCCAATTGCCCCTGCAAATGTGTTGGAATTGCAGGCTTTAACCCCTGTAACCGCGAGAATGTACCCGGATTATTAATCTGGATCAGATTAATATAAATGATACTCCTGATGTCATAAATGATACTTCTGGTCATATTATCAATACCCCTGGAAGAATAATTGACACTCCTAACTAAATGGAGATATGTGATATACCTAGTAACCATTTAGTGTTTTTTTACACTACCCAGGTCAATATTCACATTTGTTTTTCCTTTTAAACGAATACAATATAAATGATACTCCTGACTCATAAATGATACTTCTGCCCATATTATCGATACTATTGGCAGTATAATTGACATTCCTAACTAAATTGAGATGTGATATACGTAGTAACCTTTCAGTGTCATTTTTACACTTCCAGTTTCAAATTCACATTCTTTTTTTTAAATGATTGAGATATGTGATATACTTAGTAACCTTTCAGTGTCATTTTTACACTCCCAGTTCCAAATTCACATTCTTTTTTTTTAAATGATTACCTTATAAATGATACTCTTGGCCTAAGAAATGACACTTCTGCACATATTATTGATACTTCTGGCATAATAATTGATATTTATATGGTTATTTGAATGGGAAGATCCCTTTGTTGTTCCCAAGTTGTTGCCAACCAAGGAAGATTCTCTGCTCAACAATTTCATTCAAGATAACATATTTGATAATCTGTAATGTATGTGTATAATTTGTAATGTATGTGTGTAATTTGTAGTGAGGAAGAAGTTGAGAAAAATGTTACAAAAAGAACGAAGAAGTCTACTAAAGTAAACGAAGAATAGCACAAAAGAAGGAAACCTACAAAAGTATCTGATGAAGATGATTTTGTGAGGTAAGATGATTTATTATACTTGGAGTTTTGATACTTTTGAGTACATATTTGATACTCTTGGAATAATATGTGTAATTTATACTTGCATTTTTCTTGCATATAAATGATACTCCTGACCTAACAAATGACACTTCTGCCCATATTATCAATACTCCTGGTAGAATAATTGACATCCCTAACTAAATGGAGATATGTGATATACTTAGTAACCTTTCAGTGTCATTTTTACACTCCCAGTTCCAAATTCACATTCTTTTTTTAATGATTACCTTATAAATGATACTCCTGACCTAACAAATGACACTTCTGCACATATTATCGATACTCCTGGCATAATAATTGACACTTATATGGTTATTTGAATGGGAAGATCCCTTTGTTGTTCCCAAGTTGTTGTCAACCAAAGAATATTCTATGCTCAACAATTTCATACAAGATAACGTATTTGATAATCTGTAATGTATGTGTATAATTTGTAATGTATGTGTGTAATTTGTAGTGAGGAATAAGTTGAGGAAAATGTTACAAAAAGAACGAAGAAGTCTACTAAAGTAAACGGAGAAAAGAAGAAAAGAAGGAAACATACAAAAGTATCTGATGAAGATGATTTTGTGAGGTAAGATGATTTATTATACTTGGTGTGTTGATACTTTTGAGTACATATTTGATACTCTTGGACTAATACTCCTAATTTATACTTGCATTTTTCTTGCATAAAAATGATACTCCTGCTCATTTATTTAGTACTCATGAATAAATTCATATTATTTGATACTCCTAAGTTTGTAATGGATGTGTTCAATCTGGTACAAGTCTATTATGTGGGTTATGTACAAATGATACTCCTGACCTAATAAATGATACCTCTGCCCATTTTACCAATACCATTGAAAGAATATTTATGTACTTCAATTTTTATTTTTGATAGGTTATGATGTGTTATTTATGAGTCCATATGTACTGGTGGTGCTTGATTTGGTACAGAATGTTCGGGATTGATGAACATCGATGCTCTCTGGAATTCATGTTACCGTTGTAGAAACATGAATTTGTTACACCACAACTCTGCTCTCTGGAATTATCTGAGGCCATTTTATAATTATGTGATCATTTGTTTTCTTATTTTCTATTTGTAGATTTTTTTTATTTTAGAGATGTAGTCAAAGGATTTTTTTATTTTAGAGATTTTCTGATACTCCTGATGTCATAAATGATACTTCTGGTCATATTATCAATACCCCTGGAAGAATAATTGACACTCCTAACTAAATGGAGATATGTGATATACCTAGTAACCATTAAGTGTTTTTTTAACACTACCCAGGTCAATATTCACATTCTTTTTTCCTGTTAAACGAGTACCATATAAATGATACTCCTGACCTCTTAAATGATACTTCTGGTCATATTATCGATACCCCTGGAAGAATAATTACCACTCTTAACTAAATGGAGATATATGATATATCTAGTAACCATTAAGTGTTTTTTTTAATACTACCCAGGTCAATATGCACATTCTTTTTTCCTGTTAAACGAGTACAATATAAATGATACTCTTGACCTCATAAATGATACTTCTGCTCATATTACCGATACTTTTGGCAGAATAATTGATACTCCTAATAAATAGAGATATGTGATATACTCATTTTCAAATTTAAATTTATTTTTCTAATAATTGATACTCCTAATATATGGAGATATATGGTTTTTAAAATTCAAATTCACATTTATTTTTCTTCTTTTTAAAAAAAATGAGAACAATACAATTGATACTCCTGACCTAATAAATGATACCCCTGCCTATATTACCAATACCCCTGAAAGAATAACTTTTACTCCTAACTAATGTAGATATGTGAAACATATAGTAAACATTCTCTACAAGTTACAAGTTCAATATTAAAAAAAAAAATTTGAAGGCGAGCACTATATAAATGATACTTCTGGCCTCACAAATGATACCCCTGCCTATATTATCGATACCCCTGGAAGAATCACGCAACCATGAATCAGTAACGAATAGAAAATCTTAGCAAACTTGTTTAGGAAGAATTCTAAATAAGAGTGCAGCAGGAAGTTGGATATTGACCTGCAATTATCAAAATTTAATGAAAAAACAACAATATATTAAGGATAGCAGTTTCACGTCGCATTCAAACAAAAAATATCAAAATCCAGCATTGCCAAACTAAATGCAAACCATCCACATGTCATAAATGACTGGTGCTGATTTAAACCAATAAATACCAATCTAAAGGACTGAACTTGTAAAAAAGCACAATTTCTAACTAAATTAAATGTGGTTTATGTGTTAGAGAACTAAATTCCAAGGTTGGTGCTGATTGTGTTGAGCTTGTCCTCTTACTCTTATTTTGTTGAAGAAAATTCTTTTTCCTTTGGCTTCTTCCCTTTGTTACTGCACGAGTAGGATCCAATATTGTCCTAGATAATGATGCTGATTGTGTAGAATTTTCTTCTTGTTCTGTACACATCAGTTTTTTCGTAAAAATCAGATCTCTATTATAGCTCTCTTCAAGATTTGTTCTTGCAACTTCATTTTCCTTGCATGACAAAGCTAGATTGTAGTACCTCCTTCCAATGCCATTTGCCCAAGTGATATACTCAATGTTCTCCTTTCCATTGCTTTGAGATTTCAATGTATTCCACACTTGTAGTTTCTACACCTGATCTAATTAAACAAATATTTTATTACCTTCATTTGTAGTTTCTACACGCTGTTCGACTAATGCACTGCCAGCATCTATATTTAATATTTAAAGGTTGTCATTAATGGTTTAATAAAAAAATTATATTTTATGAAGTAATATAAAAGTAAGTATCAAATATTGGGTCAAGGGTATCATATTATTAATCTATTAGACCTTCTACAATATAAATGATACTTTTGGCCAAATAGATGATACCCCTGCACATATTGTCAATACTCACGGTAGAATGATTGATACTCCTAACTAAATGGAGACATGTGATATACCTAGAAATCATTCAGTGTATTTTTTACATTCCAAGGTCAATATTCACATTTTTTTTCCTTTTAAACGAGTACAATATAAATGATACTCCTGACCTAATAAATAATACTTCTGGCCATATTATCAATACACCTAGAAGAATAATTGATACTCCTAACTAAATTGAGATATGTGGTAACATAATTTAGTGTTTTTTTTTTCACTCCCCAAGTCAATATTCACATTCTTTTTATTTTACTTTTTTAAAGACAAGCACCATATAAATGATACTCCTGGCCTCACAAATGATACTTCTGCACATATTACCGATACTCATGTTACCATATATATGTTAACATAGTCCTGACGGTGTAGAAAATGAAAATGACGAAGCATAATGATAAAAAACACAGGACATAGGATAAATTCCAATTTACGGCTCTGGCAACTAAAAATGCAGAAGTTAACAAATATCAATTTCTAACCATCATTTAATCAAACAGGTTATGAACACAAATTATATATTTATATTTTATTTTATTTCTAACAAACATTTCATCAAACAGGTTATGAGCACAAATTTTATTTCTCTTCTCCCTCTCTGCGTATCTCCATTAACTACAATCACAAACTTGGACAATTAGCTACGACCACAATCTTAGAGTTGGAGTCTTAGATTTCACTAGCTACGATTTCAACTACAATTTCACAAAATCAAATTATATTGTTCAAATATGATATAGGTGATATACATGTAATCTGTGTAAAGTTAGAATCAATTATCGAATTCACAGTCTTCATCTTCATGTCCATCTTCATTGTTCCTCTTGCCTTAGATCATTGTCTTCCTCTTACTACGATTTCAATTCATGCAAGTATCGTCGTCTTTCTCTTGTTGAAAGTGCTCAACGTTAATGGCTTCCATGAAAGTATCGTCGTCCCTCTTCATCGCACGATTTTGCAGAATTGTCGAATGAATTTGGGTCACTCATATATTTTGCAGAATTGTCGAATGAATTGGGTCACTCATAAATTCATTTGAATGGGCTGGGTTATAAATTCATGGGTTGGATCATAAACTAAATGGGTCAAATGAAAAAAAATGGATAGTAGTTCATAGTATGAACTAATTTCATACAATACCTACTCAAAAAAAATACTTACACTAAAAATAATTAGTGTCAGTTATTAATTTTTTTGACACTAAATATATTTTGTATCAGATTCAAAATTGATATTAAAACTAATTAGTAACTGAATAGTTTTTTTCAGATACAAATTTTTCCCCCAATGAAATTGGTATCAGATATTCAAAAATTGATAATAATATATGCATTTAGTGTCAGAATATTTTTCCGATACAAAATTTCAGACACTAAAGAGCTTTTTTCTAGTAGTGCGAATTTTTAGTAGTTTTGAGCAATGTAAAAAAGGAAGGGATGGAGGGAGTATAATGTAGGGTTCCCGAAAAATCTTATTTTTGCCTATTATCAGAAATTATGTTCAAGTTTGGGTCTTTGTAAAAGTTGGAATATATCACTACAAAAAAACACGGTTTAGCGACGGAAAATCGGTCGCAAAACACGGTTTGCGACGAAATTTGCGACGGACAGGTGTCTGTTGTTAAAACAGTCGTAGCTAATGTTTGCGACGGACTTTTGCTTCCCGTCGCAAATTTACGATGGACAAAACCGTCGCAAAATTGGCGGGTTTGACCCGATCGGGTCGCTCAAAATTTGCGACGGTCTATAGTCCATCGCAAGTCATTCAGGTCAGACCTGATCGGGTCTACAACATTTGCAACGGATCTTTGCCGTCGCAAATGTTTATTTTTTTTATATTTCCGATTACAATTTGCGACGGGCATATTCTGTCGCAAAAATTTCAATTTGCAACGGAATTTGGCCGTCGCAAATTCCAAACCTGTACAAAAAATGTGGTTCGTGTGGTTCGAGCCCGGGCACCCGGGGCGGGCGGGGCGGGCTCGGACCACTGGGCCACCGGCCCATAGCTTATTATATGCGGCCCACCTTCTATATGTATCCATATTAGGCCTTGAACAATTAATCCAAGTTTGCGCTCAAGAGGAATCGAACACGCGATCTCTTGTGCATGGGGAGGAGGGGCGGCCGCTAGGCCCTGTGCTTCTTTCGTTCATTTTTACGCAATTAATTGTATATGTATTCAAATTAAGTCATTTTTTTATAATTCACCAAATTAATTTCTTTTCGTATCTAAGTTGTTTATTAAAATATTTTGCCCAACTATTTTTTTTTTTGTAAAATTATTTATTTCGACAATGCATAATTTTATAATCCGTTCATTTGTACGCAATTAATTGTATATGTATCCAAATTGACTCATTATTTTCCATAATTCACCAAATTAATTCATTTTCGTTTCTCACTTGTTTTTATAAATGTTGGGGCCATTTAATTTTTATTATTTTGGTAAAATTATTTATTTCGACTCCCGCTTAAATTTATAATTCGTTCATTTGTATGCAATTAATTGTATATGTATCCAAATTGATTCATTTTTTTCCATAATTCACCAAATTAATTTATTTTCGTTTCTCACTTGTTTTTATAAATGTTGTGGCCATTTAATTTTTATTATTTTGGTAAAATTATTTATTTCGACTCTTGCTTAAATTTATAATTCGTTCATTTGTACGCAATTAATTGTATATGCATCCAAATTGACTCTTTTTTTTTCCATAATTCACCAAATTAATTCATTTTCATTTCTCACTTGTTTTTATAAATGTTGTGGCCATTTAATTTTTATTATTTTGGTAAAATTATTTATTTCGACTCCCGCTTAAATTTATAATTCGTTCATTTGTACGCAATTAATTGTATATGTATCCAAATTGACTCGTTTTTTTCCATAATTCACCAAATTAATTCATTTTCATTTCTAACTTGTTATATATACAATAATTTAGTAATTCTAATCGTCATCTTCTTCCTCTTCTTCTTCTTCCTCCTCACCGCGCTCTTGTCCATCATCATCATGATCACTTTCAATCATTACCATTTCTGGATTTGCAGCAAGTAAGTCGACAAAAATATTCACACCTTCTTGATCAACCTCTGTTTGAGCTTCTTGTATCTCTGTTTGAAATGGATCTGTTGGTTCTACACCATCTTTCTTTGACGGATTAGAAACTTCAACCAAGGATCTTGCCTTCACTTTGTAAACTTTCCTCAAGTTGGGCTTACTTGATCCGGGGTATTTGCAATAATATACTTGAGATGCTTGCGTTGAAAAAATATAGGGATCGTATGCCGCCGGAAACTTTTTTCCGGTGTTGATATCAACAATCTTGTAGTTTTTGTCGACTCTTGTTCCTTGTTTCCCTGAATCATACCATTCACACAAGAACAACACTATCGTCCTCTTCGGCCAACCCGGATATTCTATTTCAACTACTTCTTGCAGCACTCCATAGTAATCGATGGGTTCTTCATTGTAGTTTCCATCGGTACGCAAACACCACTGTTTGTAGTCGATTTCGTTGAAGCATACGCTTCAGTATGAAATTTGTATCCATTTGCGTAATATACGTGGTATGATACCACACTACGTAGTGGTCTTTTGCTCAGAGCTTCAAGATGTGGGTTGTTATTAAGTAGACCACTTTGTCCCTGTAAATATTAAATTATGATGTATAAAAATAATAACATATTTGTTATAGGGTAAAAATCATATAATTATGTTATACTCACGTAACGTTGGAACCAAACCATAAAATTATTGCGGATGGATTGAAAAACTACTGCATCTGTGATGTCTTGTTCTACTTGACGCTTATACTAACAGAATATCCTTATATATCAGAAAAAAGAAATTAATTACTTTTCAGATATCAACAGTATACATATTGTAAAAAACTCAACTATAAAATTAAATTACTTACTCTATATACGGATGGACTTAGGACAATTCATCAAAACATATGAATGTGTTGTTTCCTCTTCAATACTGCCCCTGAATGGTCGTTTGGTTTCCTTACCCATTGGTCGACCCGGATGCAAAAATACAGATAACATACCTTCAACATCACGAAGGGGATGGTCTACTCCACGACCATCGTAGTTGCGAGGGACATTTCTGATTCTGGTTTGAACTTGATCGCCGAAGTAGTAATAACAAAATGCTTCAACCTCTTCAGTAAGGTATGCATTAACAATTGATGCTTCGATGTGAGCCGCATTTCCAATATTGAGCTTTAAGTTGTGCAAATACCTAAAACAAGAAGTGTTAGAAAATTTATTCAGTATTGATCTTAAAAGTTGATCTAAAAATGGTATAGAATTACCTCTCAAAAGGGTACATCCATCGATATTGTATGGGACCAGCAATTGAGGCTTCATACGCTAAGTGTACGGGTAAGTGCTCCATCGAGTCGAAGAAGTTGGGTGGAAAAATCCGCTCAAGTTTGCATAGAATAACATGGATCTCCTCATCCAAACGCCTCATGTCCTCAACTGTAATCGTTGATACCGTTAAGTGTCTGAAAAAGAGACTTAATTCCGTGATGACACTCCATACATTATTGGGGAGTGAGTACCAAAATGCAATAGGTAAGAGTCGTTGCATGAACACGTGACAATCATGACTCTCCATTCCAGACACCTTCCCAGTTTCCGTGTCAACTCTGTCTCCCAAATTCGACACATAATTGTTAGGGAAGCTCAACTCTTTCACCCACTTACACAAATTCTCCCTTTCTGCTTTACTAATTGTGTAAGAGGCCTGTGGATATGTTCTTGTCTGCTCATCCCTGTGTAGGGAAGCACGAGAACAGAAGAGCCTCAACTCATCTCTGGATTTTGAAGTGTCTTTGGTCTTCCCTTCAGTACCCAGGACCGTATGAAACAAGTTATCGAAAATATTCTTCTCTATATGCATCACATCCAAATTGTGTCGAATCAACAACTTGCTCCAATAAGGTAAGTCCCAAAAGATACTTCTCTTCTTCCAACCACCCTGGATGCGTTTATTGTGCTCCATTGCACCCGCCTCAGTTGTCTTCATCAAAACAATGACTGTAACCTCATACAACAACGAATCACCTGAAATAATTAATTTATATATGGTTAACTTATTTATATGAGACAGATAGACATAAGTAGTGAATCAGTACCCAGACACATACCTGATCGAATCCGTGGTCTTGGGCGGCCTTTAGAAAGTCTATTTTGTTTCTCCGAAAGGGATGATCAGGAGGAAGAAACTTGCGATGGTTGTCGAACCATGACACTTTTCTACTCAATGGAAGATAGAATGCATCAGAACCGTCCATGCAATACGGGCATACTAGTTTTCCTACTGTTGACCACCCATACAACATAGAAAATGCTGGAAAGTCGCTAATGGTCCACAAAAGTGCAGCTCGTATCGTGAAGTTCTGCTTCCTATGAACGTCGTAGGCCTCCACCCCCATAGACCACAAAGATTTCAACTCTTTAATCAGTGGCTGGAGATATACATCCAATTTATGCTTGGGGTTGTGTGATCCAGGCACCAAGATACTAAGAAATATATGTTGAGGCTTCATGCACAACCAAGGAGGTAGATTGTACGGGGTCAACAACACATGCCATAATGAATACTTTTTTTCTGTGCATTCCAAATGGAGCAAAACCATCCGTGCACAAGCCTAACCTCACATTTCTCGTCTCTCTTGCAAAATCTAGAAACTCCCTATCAAGATGTTTCCATGCCTCCGAGTCTGCAGGATGCCGCATCTCTCCAGAATTCTCACCAGAACACTCCTCAGCATGCCATGTCATGTCTTTAGTTGTGGCATTAGACTGATACAACCTCTCTAGACAAGGAGTGATGGGAAGGTAATACATTGCCTTATAAGCCTTCAACTGCACTTTCTTCTTACTTTTTGTACGACCAGATGGTTTGTACCGTGGGTGACCACACATCTTGCAATAGTCCTCATCCTCATCCTCATCCCAGAACAATATGCAACCGTTTGTACAACAATCAATCTTCTCAAAGGGTAGACCTATATCCTTCAAGAGCCTCTTGCTCTGATAGAAATTATCAGGCGCCGTGTTGTCTTCAGGTAGAGCTCGTTTGAACAATTTAGCAAATTGATTGAACATTTTTTTACTGACCTTGCCTTCAGTTTTGATGTTCAACATTTGAGCATTGAATGACAACTGCGTCTCAGTATCACAACCAGGAAATAACTTTTGATCAACAGTTTTAAGCATATCAAAAAACTTCTTTGACCGATGATTTGGTTCCTCATCCATAGGTGTTTCATTGAATTGTGGTTGACCACCCAAAACAGATTCTGCAATCATCATCCGATATCTATCAAGTTCATCCTCTATTTGTGGTTCAAATTGAGTATACGGAACATAACTTGAACCACCAACATCAGAACTTCCACCACCGCTCCACCCAGTATACCAGTATTCTACGGTTTCGATGTCAACATTCCATCGTTGTTCACTGTGACTGGTCCAGTTGTAATAACGGGGAACAAAACCAGAAATTGCAAGATGAGTTCTAACCTCATCAACACTCAAGAATCTCATATTTCTGCATCTTCTGTCTTTACACGGACTTCTAATATTACTCATAAATCCATATTGCATGGATGTTGTAGTGCAAACTCAATAAACTCATCAATTTTATTGCAAAAGACAGAGTTAATGCCTCCTCCTATCATTCTAGGTATTGAGTACATCCAATCACGATCTGAAAATTACATATGTTACAGATTAAAAGTAAATATCACATGAGTTGTAAAAAATTGGGCAGAGTTTGCCTAAAAATAAGGATATACAAAATTTTTCTTCACAAAAATCAATCCAACACAACCATATATATCAATCATAGTAAACCAATCAAATAAACAAATATCACACAATTTATCTAATAGTGTACAGAAAAATTTAGCAGAGTTTCGACTAAAAATTGGTATAAATATCACACAAACTAAAATTAACGTACCCATCAAATAAACATATATCATCAATCATACTAAAACCCATCAAATAAATATATATCATGCTCATTGCCTAATAGTGTACTAAAAATTTGAAAAAATAAAAATATGACATTTAAACGGTTAAACATGTGAAAACTTACGGTGAAGTTGAAGACAATGACAAATACGTACGGTGAGGTTGAAGGCAATGACAAATACATCAATTATACGTGAAGAACATATGAAAACCGCATCATTTCTTATTTTTTACGTGAGTGAAAGTGAAAGGGAAGTGGACTGTTATAAATATGCGCAAATTTGCGACGGCCTTAATTTCCGTCGTAAATTGCATATTTTGCGACGGTTTTTCCGTCGCAGATAGAGTTTGCGACGACCCAGGTCAATTATTGGTCACCAACCCGCCTGACAAGATTCAACCGCTCAAATTTGCGACGGAAAAGTGTTTCGTCGCAAATTTGAATTTAAAATTGCGACGGAAAGCCGTTGCAAAATGTAACCCGGCCAAATTTGCGACGGAAATATCGTCTGTCGCAAATGTTTTGCTTAGAATTTGCGACGGCGTCCATCACAAATGGGTACAAAACGTCGGCGTTTTATGTTTCCGTCGCTAAAGTCCGTCGCAAATTTATGGCGGACTTCTCTTGCCGTCGCAAAAGCGGTCAAAATTGACCAACTAACGATGTCCGTCGCAAAACTGTCAAAAGTCCGTCGCAAATGACCTATTTTGCGACGGATATACGTCCGTCGCAAATTTGCCGTCGCTAAAACCCGTCTTTTTTGTAATGAAAAATAATTTAATTGATTACTTCAACTCACATGAATTAAATATAAGCTAGTCATAACAAACTCCACTTTTTCAATTCCTATTTATAGTGTATCTTAATCAACATTTACTAGAAATTTTTAGAAATCTTAATATTTATCCATATATTTATGACTTTGTGAAATTATATAAAATTATTTGTTTAACATTCATTACCTATTTTAGATTTTTGAGAAATGAAGCTTCAAAGTTCACATGCTCCTCATTCAAATGAAGTTGGACCAAGTCAATCATCACAAGCTTCATATCAAACCAACCTATTGCAAGAAAATAAATGAGTGATGTTGGACTAGCCCCGGACAATACTGGAATAATTAATGAAAAATACACAAATAAAAAATACATGAAATTAGATTAAACAATACAACGTTAAAGTTTAAAAATATTAGTTCTTTAAAAAAAAGGAACAACACGAGTACTACTAGAAACCAAAAACATAATACATCAATTAAAAATCAAGCTTCAGTGACAGACACATTCAATTAAAATATGACAAAAATGAATTTTCTTTATAGTTATATTAAAAATAGAGGAGTTTTGTGCATATTTTTATAAAATACATGGAGTTTTGTTCAAGGGGTTTTATGTATTTTTATGGGTTTTGAGTCAATAGAAAGGGCAAGTGATAAGAGAGATACACCGTTTAAAATTAAAGGAAGATGATTTCGTGCCTACTTTATCCAGATAATTTTATGCATTTATTAAAATATAGAATCATTTTGTGCGTTTTATATAAAACACACGATTTCTTTGTTTTTTCTTTTAAAATAATAATAATTATAATTATAATATTAATATGATTCAACTGGATCTGTAAACCCTAGTGCTATAAAGTCCCAAATCCGTGGAGCCCGCTCGTAATTCCGTAGCAGATATTTGGGAGTCGTATAAGGTAAAATCCATTTTCTCCTTTTTAGTCTTTGAGTTTCTCGAGTGAATGCTTGTATTTTGATCTAATTATTTATGTTAATTTGATTTTAATGTCTTATAGGTAATTATAAGGTTTCCACTCGAAGGAAGGCGAATGGGGTGAGTTCTTTTCAGTTTTTGGATCAACTAAATTTTCTATACGCTAGTTTCTAGAAATTTACACCTAGGTATATTTGCTGTTCTTCGATCGATTCGATTGTAGATGAATGGATATCTAAATATAACTTTGAATTTGGTGATGTATATTTGATGCCATTTTATTTATATATATAATATATTTGATGTAAAATATATAATCCTGTCGATGAAGATTCTTTCATGTTATTAAAACTTTTTAACCAGAAAAATAAAAATGACAGATCATGACAGGATTTTCTGTAGTTAAAGGTAAATTTTCTTATAGTGATATATGTAATTCATTGTCTCTAATTCGATGGGGGTGTTATATCATCATTAAATAACGAGTGAGATTTTTAATTTTTGAGTAGGTATTGCATGTGACAGGGTCTTGTGAGACGGAATATCATTTGAGAATGAATATTTTGAAAGGAATGAGTGTAAATTTGTATTAGTGGGTAAACTCTGACACAAATTTATATCTAAAACAGTTTTAGAGAGAGGGTGCAGTACAGCGGTGTGAGGGTGGAGGATAATCTGCGGCTGAGGGCAGTTGTGAGACACATGAAGAAGATGATATCCGACGATCCAAAGCATGACAAAGGCATTTGTTTTATTTTGAAGCAACAGATGGCAGCAATGGAGCTAGTGAAGACTCCACTATACATTCCAAATCCAGAATTGGATGAGGAGGCATGGGACATGCAAGAAAAGTACAAGTGTGATTGTTCCCAGGTGTACTACACCTTACGTTACGTGCCCGAGTCTCTGAAGAAGATGCTCTCTGAGAAGCTGGTAGAGGTGTTTGGGGAAGGGTACCAAGTCCTGTGTAAACAATTGGAAGAGAACATATGGATGAGGGTGTTTCTTCCGTGGACGTATCTTGGGTACGAGCAGCGTCGCAGTGATCAGCTGGTGTTTGTTAAGAAATGTAAAGTGCCTACAAGCGACGGATGCGTGCTGGAGCGATTAGTCAAGGAGTTTAAACTGCGCACTCCTGCCCTTGCCCTTGCCCAAGTTGTACTGCTTGACCTTGCGTACCAGTTGGTAGACTGCTTTCATCTTCTGACCTTGGAGGATTCTCTGATGTCATTGTCAGTGGACGTGTCAGAAGATCTAGAGTTAGTGGAGGAGGTGAGAGAGGATCCTTTGACATCTGTGGATGTACTGAGAAATGATTTAACGGAGGAAGTCACATTTGTGGATGTGACCCCAATGGGAGAGAGAGAGAATGTTACCTCGTTAGTGGAAAAGGATCTAACATTTGTGAATGTGAAAGAGGAGGAGAGAGAGGTTTCAACTTTAGTGGATGGCTATGGGGTTCACAACATCTCATTATCGGATTCTGATTATGTCCTAGTATGAGCTATTGCTCCTCACTTGTTTTTGTTGCTATGTGTGGATCTATACCTACAAGACTATAACATTAAATATATGCGACTTTATCATCTCAGTTTATACCTTATATTCAATTTTGCCATAATATTGAATTTTTATATACATTGTGTGCTTCCCGTTTCGGAAGACATTGCGGCACATTAATTATAAAAAAAGTGTAATGGATAAACTTTTATGAATATTATAGGTGTATTGTAAGAGTGCAGTGTAAATTTTTTGTGAGACAAACAAAAAATAGAAAGTATGCAATATCTTTTGAGATGAGAATATAAGATAAGGGTTTCTCCATGTAAACAATCATATCTTCTACTTTAAATGAACTTTTAAGATAAATATAAAGACACTATGCACTAATTCAACAGTTAAAATTGTTTATACTGAAAAGTGTAGGCTTTATATTGAAAAATGTGGATTGATTACATTGAAAGCAGATGAGTAATTCTCTTGATGAGTAACTCTCTTGTGCACTTGATGTATGGTGCACTCACTCAACAGTTGAGATTTTTTACACTGAAAAGTATGATTAAATTACACTGAAAAGTTTACAAGTAAAATCTATTTTCAGTGTGAACTTTTCAATGTAATCTAATAAAAAAATTTAGTGTGAACAACTTCAACTGTTCAGTGAGTGCACCGTACATCAGGTGCATATGAGATTGTGCCAAAGCAGATAAAATTCTTGTATTCAAACCAGTGTAAACAACCTCAACTGTTGAATGAATACACCATACACCAAGTGTACAAAAGACTTACCCAAGATAAAATATCTAAGGAATGGAAAAGTTAAAAGAGTGAATATTACAATTAAATGAACACAGTGGGAGCAGGTTTAAAAGGAGAAAACAAGGCAAAATCACAAAATCACTCTCAATCCAATGAATGCAAAAAAAAATGAATATACTACTTTACCCTCAAGGACAAAGATATTAGATAAAAAAAAAAAAAATGAAATGTGTCGTGAATGAAAAAGTTGAAGTCAGCATTTTTTATGAGGTAAACAGAGGAGAGGGCCAGTATTATATGTTAAGGCAGGAACTAATGATGCTGGAGAAGCAACAAAGTGTTGGTTTCTCATATAATTTGGAGCGGTATTTCCCCAACCCGATGGCACAAAATACGCACCATTTACGAAGACATCATTTTTCGACCTCCATTTCCACTCCTTCCAATGATCCAGCGTCTCCCGTTTCGTAACCTGTCCCCCAGAACAAACATTAGCTCCAAACATCAGAAAATTCGAATTCACTTTCAAATCACAAATCAAATTAGAGTGGTTTAAAATTATTATCTTCCGGGGGACCATTTCACGTGCTCTGATGGAATTATTTTAAGGACAAGCAATAACTTAAGGGGTGGCAAAAATGAGGGTTATGAACTGGTAAAATGAGCTGGCAAAATGAGTATGATAACTTTTCCAGTTGTAAATTTAAGGACTGTAAATTTTGAAAATTTTGAATTAATGAATCAATCTAAATCAACTCAAATTCAACTGGCCAAGTCGGGCCAATCAGCCAAAATTTTCAACTACATTTAAGCCAAAATCGGGCCAATTTGCTCCATTTGGGGTTACTGTGCCGACTTTTTAAAGTTATTGTCCTTAAATTATCAACTTAGAAAATTACAATCTTCATTTTACCATCCCTTAGTTACAGTCCTTTTTTGTTTCCCCGGTGCTTTGATACCAACTACTTCCACCGTTTCATTTTGTTGGTGCTTTTAAGATGTTTCACAATTTTAAGGAAAATAAAATTTTAACAATTTACACTTAGAAAAAAAAAAAAAGAGATTTTTTAGTAAAATCAGAGAGAAACGTGTAAAAATAGCAAACATGATAATCAGTTTAGAACGAAATTTAAGCTCAAAAGCTACCAATAAAATGCGATTGCGTGAGTACTAAAAGACTTTATATGTTAATTACTTTAAGATTATGGTGTAAATGATTTAATTATTTCATATGTACCTCTTTAGCATTAGGATCGTTAGAAGCCGCAAAATAATTGCCTTCACTGAGTATGGTTGGATCCGCACTCCCACCAATTGCATACATTAGCCACTGATCATACCTATTGTTGGCAACATGAGCGTACCCATATCTAACCCTGCAACAAATTAATTGCACACATACATATGTCAAAGCCGTACACGCTATAGCTATAGCTCTATGATGATCTGAAATACTTAAAAAAGACAGAACACACAGTAGAATAAGTAATACATACTTGTCTTATAAAAAATAAATATATTTGTTTTTACAGTAACAATTGTAAGTTTTGAAAAACGTATTAATATAAACACAAAGATGTTATCGTATTAAGAAAAATGTCTTACAAGATAAACAAAATCAGTACAAATACGAAAAAAAATATCTCTAGATTTAAACAAATGATAAATAATTTAATAAATACATATTTTGCCCCTTATGATCACATTTGTCTTTATAGTTACATAGAAAAAATGAAGTATTGATATTATATATATAATGGAAAAATTGCACTTTCGGTCCCACGAGAATGAGTGCAAAATACTTTTGGTACCTATGTGCGAAATTAGTCTTTTTTTTACAGTTTTGGTCCTAGATGTTAATTCTTGAGACCAAAATTGCAAATTTGCCCTATTCTTTTGGGACCAAAACTGCAATCTATATATTTTCTTGGGATCAAATCTGCAATTTATTCAAGTCTCTTGGGACCAAAAGTGTCAAGAAAAACAATGGGACTATAAGTGTCGAAAAAAAAAAGACCATTTTGAAATGAACACATTTTCTTGGGACCATAAGTGCAATTAACCCTATATATAATTGACCAACAATTAAGTGTTCCTTTAATTAGATTAAATTTGTTTGTTTAATAAAAAAAATACAGAATGCATAGTTTCTTTATTACAATTTTTTTAATCTTAGTTCAATAATACAAATTTTTTAGAAATTTAGACAATTGAATAAAAGAATTTACGTAGGGTCATATAGACTCAAATAAAAAAAGTTAGAACATTATGGTATTGACACGTAGACTTGGGGTAGAAGTAGGTTTTATATGAAAATAGTTTATAATATGACCACTATTCAATATCATGAACAACTAATTTTTTATATATTTGGTCAAATATTTGATACTCTTGGTAAGATTTTGATACTTAAAATATTTTTTATTTTTGAATACTTGATACTTTAAACTTGAATGGTATAATACAAATTTTATATTAAATATTAATATTTTAAATAGTTAAAAAAAGTAAATTGTTATTGATATTTTTCAAAATAATCATTAATAATTCTAATAAGATTTTTAATATTCATAACTAAATATTTAATACGTACTTTAAAACTTTCAAAACAATTTTATAATGAGTCCCACTATTCAAACCCCAATATTCTCTAAATTTATCCTACTTACTAAACATACTACAATAAAATTTAAAAATCAATATGTATTACTAAACATACCTCATTTTATTACTATAATATCCCTAGCCTATTAAAATAAAAAAAAAAACACTTTCCTATTTCATATTCTCATAATTGTTTCTCTTCTCTAGAAAAAAAAAATTAATTTCTTCTTATTCTTTAACTTTTGATTTAAATTTGAAAAAACAAAATCTTACAAAAATAAATATATTTTGAAAAGTATTATAAAAATTCAACCAAATTTTCAAAAATATATAAATTAAAAAAATTAATTAGTAAAATAATATTATTAAAAAACTATATAAAATATAAATAAATTAAATTGAAAAAAAATAGATTAAATCTGAAAAAAAAATAGTTCAATTTTTAAGAAAATAAAATTAATCTTAAAAAAATCAAATAAAAAAAACCTTAATAGAAAAAGTTTAAAGCCAAATAAAAATCAGAAAAATATTTTATAAAAGTCAATTCAATCATAGTAAATAATTAACTTAAAAATTAATTAACCTTTTATTTAGTTTGAAGGTTTTTTTTATTTAATTAGTTTTCTAAAAAAAAAAGTTCATTCGGATTTTATTTTTGATTGAATTATTTAGAAGATATAATAATAATTTTTTTAAAATCATTTTTTTCAGATTTTAAAGATTTTTTTAATTAAATTTCTAAATTAATTTCACTTAATTTTATTATTTAAATAATTATTTGATTTTTTTAAAAATATTTTTAAGATTTTAATTCTATCTTTTTTTTTTTAGAATTTTCATATATTTAAAGAAAAATAAAAAGTTGGTCAATTTAAATTAAATGTTCTAATTTTAAAATTGACAAAGTATAGAGTGAAACTTGTTTATACATGAATCACTGAAGGATATTAGTTGTTTTCATTGAAGAATATTGGTTGTTTTTACTGAAAAATATTACTGATTTACACTAAAGAGTCTTAGTTGTTCAATGAAAATAAACTAAGACTCTTTAGTGTAAACGGGTAATACTCTTCAGTAAAAACAATTAATACTCTTCAGTGAAAACAATTAATACCCTTAGTAATTTATACACAAACCAATTTCACTCTATACATACCCTTTAAAATTAAATAACTTTAAAAATTAAAGTTAAAGTCAACAAAATTTATAAGATAATTTATCCATATTTATATAAGGATAATTTAATCATTTTAATCATTTTATTATTAACTTTAAAATAATGAAATATGTTCAGAGGATTTAGAGGTTTGAATAATAGTACTCTTTTACAATGGGTTATTAACCATTTTCATATTATTCCGATTTTACCTCGAATAAAGATTTCCATATATAAGAGGAGAAGCGATGTATACGTTCGATTTTATACTTTACGTAATTAAATATTAACCATTAAAAATAAAATTTCATAATAAAGTATTTCACAACCTCGGTAGTCTTTGAACTAAGTCGGGGCCAAAGTGGTTGAAAACTACTGTCACTTTCATGATTCTGTCAGCATCATAGTCATCATTATGCCCTAGCAGCATTACCTGAAATTGAATTATATACCATGATCAATAAAAACAATGCTCTATTTTATTTTGTTTCATCTTTATAAAAAAAAAAATACTTTATACTATTTCAAATTAATTTTAATTTTTCAAAATTCATTAAGTGTATTTATTTACAAACACAATTTCATAAAAAGAATCACTTTTATTTTAAAAATAATCAATTATGTAATGTTTGCAACCACTTTATTAAGCACTTAAAATCAATTTTGACAAAAAAAAAATCACATGCTTTTGGATTCTCTAAAATCAATTCTAGCATAATTACCCTTACAAATAATTATTCCACTATTAATAAAATTGATTTTTTTTTAAATATATTACTTCTTCAATTTAATTTAAATTCAGTTTATTTTTAAACACAAAACACATTTGATTTTACTTAAAAAATTAATTAAAATCACTTCTCTAGAGTTAGTAGATCTAGTTTCAAAAATTACCATCAGTAAATTGGGCTTCGAAAAGTTAAAATTAATTTGAAATTGGATCTATGCTATACACTTAACTTAGGAGTCACTCACGAATCATAGACCACTTCTTGGTTTTTTTAGGTCTCTTAAAGAAGAAAAAGGGCAAGGAGTTTGCAATTGTAATTTGGGAGTGTGTTGTATGTATATTGTGGAAAGCACGGAACAAATGCATTTTTGAAGGCATGAAATTCAAACCGGGCAAGGTAATGGATGAGATAAAAGGAAGAATGTGGAGCTATTATTGGTAAAAAAATAGAATTGATTGTAATTCTTCTCTTAATATTTGGTTGGAGATTCCTAGAACTATTTTAGAGTCTTAAATTCTGAATTTTTGTATAGGGAGAAAAACAAAATTGCCTTTTTTCGTAAGGTCGTTTTTTGCCTAACTTTTTAAAAAAAGATGTTTTTTGCCACGAAGAGGTTGGCAAATGGTTGGCACACAGGTTGGCATGGTGTCAACCCTTTGCCAACTTTTTCGGGGCAAAAAACATCTTTTTAAAAAAAAAAAGGGTAAAAAAGATTTGCCCTCTTAATTTTTGAGCACTTTTATATATTTTTTCTTTTTGTATATCCCATCCTCTTGGGCACGCCTTATGCCCGGGAGCTTTCTATTGCTTTAATAAAATCTTTTTCTCCAACAAAAAAAAAAAACTTAACTTAGGTGTATACTTGAATTTGTGTTTTCCCGCCAAGACTTTTCTTATTACATAATGCACGCATTTAGTGAATACATGTGTTAATGTAGGTACCTTGTCGTGTTGAGTGAAGTAATTGTTGGAAACAGTCACAAAATTGGAGGCATGGATGACGTCCACCAGCCCATCAGCACATCGAGCAAAGTAGCAATGATCAATCCACACATTATTCGAAGCAAACACACTGATTGCATCACCGTCACAGCCCTGCCTGTGACCAACATGCTCCGGCGTGCTCCGAACCAGGCCCGCTTTCCCGGGCTTGCAATCGTGTATACTTATCCCATGCACAATCACATGGCTAACGCCGTCAATGCTGATGCACGGCCCGTCAGATATCTCAACCCTAACGCCTCTACCATCTATGGTCTTGTAGCTATTCACCATTAGCTCATTTTCAAGAGTGATACTCATGTCCCTTTCGAAAATGATCCATAGAGGCTCCGTTCGGGTCGCCCCGTAACGGAGCGTACCCGGTTCGGGATTAACCGGGTCGTCCGACGGGTCGGTTACTACGTAGATAGCTCCCTTCTTCCCGCCCATTGCGCCACTTCCGAACCCTATGGCGCAATCGGCTAACGCTTTCCGATTGGAGGCCCAATTAGGGTTTGTTCTCCAGCATGAGTCGATTTCGTTCATTAATTTGTTGGATGGTTTAGGGTATGTGGGAATGTACGTTTTGTGTCGGGATGGATGTGATGTGTAAGTTGGAATGAAAAAGGCTAATAGCCATGAAAGAATTAGAAGGGAAGTTAGTTTAGGCATGATTAAGTGGTGAAGGTTTAAGAAAAAATTATGAGTAAACGAAAATGTATAAATAGGAGAGCAAGGGATTTGTACGTGGTATACATGTTATTAGGACTGCATATCCTTTTTCTGGTTGTTTGGTAGGATATTGGAGCGTCTTTCTTATAACGTGAGGGCACGAGCCACAATGCTTATACTAGGTGTCACTCCCAAAGATTATTATATGGATTGTTATACTAATTATAAGTATTTTAAGATTGTGTCATACTTAAGAAGTTAAATTTATAAGTGCGTATCAAGTACTTAATATAATAACCTTTTAAGTTGTACTCAAGGTTATCAAAATGAACACATTTTACGTCCTCGTTAATTAGACCCGTCTAATTCCTCGATAATTCTGTCTACTTAAATTATACATCTGATCCCTTTGTTCAAATTCTTACATAACAATGATAATAATTTTATTTATTTATCTATGCCTCAACAATAAAAATCTATTTTATATCTACCCAGTTCATAGTGCAAGTGTCGATCATGATCAAAATTCATCATTCCGCACATATCGTGTGTATTTACCATGAAGTCAGTGGACTATTACACTACTCCACAAATCAATATTCACTACAAAAAAGACGCGGTTTAACGACGGAAAATTTGCGACGGCCAAATATCCGTCGCAAATTTCGTGTATTTGCGACGGATTTGGGCAAGCCGTCGTAAAAAATGTCGGTTTGCGACGGATATGAAATTCCGTCGCAACAGTTAGTGTTTTGCGACGGAAATGTCCGTCGCAAATCCTAGGGCCCACCACCTTCGTTGTACTCCTGCTCATTTGCGACGGATATGTCGTCGCAAAGTCAAAATTGAAATTTGCGACGGAATTTTCCGTCGCAAAACGACCCGTTTAAAAGTAGCCACCCGGAAAATGACCCATTTGCCTGTTTTGCGACGGAATAGCCGTCGCAAATTTTAAATTCATATTTGCGACGGCCACTTTTCCGTCGCAAAATTGAGTAGTTGAAGCTCGTCAGAGGGGTTGGTGACCAATAATTGACCTGGGTCGTCGCAAAGCGTATTTGCGACGGAATTTCCGTCGCAAAATATAGAATTTGCGACGGAAAATCAGTCCGTCGCAAATTTGTGCAGATTTATAACAACCCCCTTCCTTTTCCTTCCCTTTCACTTTCACTCTTCTTTCCCTTTCACTTTCACTCACGAAAAAAATAAGAAATGATGCGGTTTTCATATGTTCTTCACGTATAATTGGTGTATTTGTCATTGCCTTCAACCTCACCGTACGTATTTGTCATTGCCTTCTACTTCACCGTACGTTTTCACATTTTTAACCGTTTAAATGTCATATTTTTATTGTTTCAATTTTTTAGTACACTATTAGGTAATGAGCATGATATATGTTTATTTGATGGGTTTAGGTATTATTGATGATATATGTTTATTTGATGGGTGCGTTAATTTTAGTTTGTGTGATATTTATACCTATTTTTAGTCGAAACTCTGCTCAATTTTTATGTACACTATTAGATAAATTTTGTGATATTTGTTTATTTGATTGGTTTACTATGATTGATATATATGATTGTGTTGGATTGATTTTTGTGAAGGAAAATTTTGTATATCCTTATTTTTAGGCAAACTCTGCCCAATTTTTTATAACTCACGTGATATTTACTTTTAATCTGTAACAGATGCAATTTCCAGATCGTGGTTGGATGTACTCAATACCTAGAATGATGGGAGGAGGCATTAACTCTGCCTTTTGCAATAAAATTGATGAGTTTATTGAGTTTGCACTACAACATCCATGCAGTATGGATTGTATGGGTAATATTAGGTGTCCGTGTAAAGACAGAAGATGCAGAAATATGAGATTCTTGAGTGTTGATGAGGTTAGAACTCATCTTGTGATTTCCGGTTTTGTTCCCCGTTATTACAACTGGACCAGTCACGGTGAACAACGGTGGAATGTTGACATCGAAACCGTAGAATACTGGTATACTGGGTGGAGCGGTGGTGGAAATTTTGATGTTGGTGGTTCAAGTTATGTTCTGTATACTCAATTTGAACCACAAATAGAGGATGAACCTGATAGATATCGGATGATGATTGCAGAATCTGTTTTGGGTGGTCAACCACAATTCAATGAAACACTTATGGAGGAGGAACCAAATCATCGGTCAAAGAAGTTTTTTGATATGCTTAAAACCGTTGATCAAAAGTTGTTTCCTGGTTGTGAGACTGAGACGCAATTGTCATTCAATGCTCAAATGTTGAACATCAAAACTGAAGGCAAGGTCAGTCAAAAAGTGTTCAATCAATTTGCTAAATTGTTCAAACGAGCTCTACCTGAAGACAACACGGCGCCTGATAATTTCTATCAGAGCAAGAGGCTCTTGAAGGATATGGGTCTACCCTTTGAGAAGATTGATTGTTGTACAAACGGTTGCATGTTATTTTGGGATGAGGATGAGGATGAGGATCATTGCAAGATGTGTGGTCACCCACGGTACAAACCATCTGGTCGTACAAAAAGTAAGAAGAAAGTGCAGTTGAAGGCTTATAAGGCAATGTATTACCTTCCCATCACTCCTCGTCTAGAGAGGTTGTATCAGTCCAGTGCCACGGCTAAAGACATGACATGGCATGCTGAGGAGTGTCCTGGTGAGAATTCTGGAGAGATGCGGCATCCTGCAGACTCGGAGGCATGGAAACATCTTGATAGGGAGTTCCCAGATTTTGCAAGGGAGACGAGAAATGTGAGGTTAGGCTTGTGCACGGATGGTTTTGCCCCATTTGGAATGCACGGAAAAAAGTATTCATTATGGCCTGTGCTGTTGACCCCGTACAATCTACCTCCTTGGTTGTGCATGAAGCCTCAACATATATTTCTTAGTATCTTGGTGCCTGGACCACACAACCCCATGCATAAATTGGATGTATATCTCCAGCCATTGATTAAAGAGTTGAAATCTTTGTGGTCTACGGGGGTGGAGGCCTACGACGTTCATAGGAAGCAGAACTTCACGATGCGAGCTGCACTTTTGTGGACCATTAGTGACTTTCCAGCATTTTCTATGTTGTCTGGGTGGTCAACAGCAGGAAAACTAGCATGCCCGTATTGCATGGACAGTTCTGATGCATTCTATCTTCCGTTGAGTAGAAAAGTGTCATGGTTCGACAACCATCGCAAGTTTCTTCCTCCTGATTATCCCTTTCGGAGGAACAAAACAGACTTTCTAAAGGGTAAAAATGCAGTAGGCCGCCCAAGACCACGGATTCGATCAGGTATGTGTCTGGGTACTGAATCACTACTGATATCTATGTGTCTCATATATATAAGTTAACCATATATAAATTAATTATTTCAGGTGATTCGTTGTTGTATGAGGTTACAGTCACTGATTTGATGAAGACAACTGAGGCGGGTGCAATGGAGCACAATAAACGTATCCAGGGTGGTTGGAAGAAGAGAAGTATCTTTTGGGACTTACCTTATTGGAGCAAGTTGTTGATTCGACACAATTTGGATGTGATGCATATAGAGAAGAATGTTTTCGACAACTTGTTTCATACGGTCGTGGGTACTGAAGGGAAGACCAAAGACACTTCAAAATCCAGAGATGAGTTGAGACTCTTCTGTTCTCGTGCTTCCCTACACAAGGATGAGCAGACAAGAACATATCCCCAGGCCTCTTACACAATTAGTAAAGCAGAAAGGAAGAATTTGTGTAAGTGGGTGAAAGAGTTGAGCTTCCCTGACAATTATGTGTCGAATTTGGGAGACAGAGTTGACACGGAAACCGGAAAGGTGTCTGGAATGAAGAGTCATGATTGTCACGTGTTCATGCAACGACTCTTACCTATTGCATTTCGGTACTCACTTCCCAAGAATGTATGGAGTGTCATCACGGAATTAAGTCTCTTTTTCAGACACTTAACGGCATCAACGATTACAGTTGAGGACATGAGGCGTTTGGATGAGGAGATCCCTGTTATTCTATGCAAACTTGAGCGGATTTTTCCACCCAGCTTCTTCGACTCGATGGAGCACTTACCCGTACACTTAGCGTATGAAGCCTCAATTGCTGGTCCCGTACAGTATCGATGGATGTACCCTTTTGAGAGGTAATTTTATACCATTTTTTAAATCGACTTTTAAGATCAATACGGAATAAATTTTCTAACACAAGAATGTTTTAGGTATTTGCACAATTTAAAGCTCAATATTGGAAATGCGGCCCACATCGAAGCATCAATTGTTAATGCATACCTTACTGAAGAGGTTGGAGCATTTTGTTCTTACTACTTCGGCGATCAAGTTCAAACCAGAATCAGAAATGTGCCTCGCAACTACGATGGTCGTGGAGTAGACCATCCCCTTCGTGATGTTGAAGATATGTTATCTGTATTTTTGCATCCGGGTCGACCAATGGGTAAGGGCACCAAACGACCGTTCAGGGGCAGTATTGAAGAGGAAACAATACATTCATATGTTTTGATGAATTGTCCTGAAGTCCAACCGTATATAGAGTAAGTAATTTAATTTTATAGTTGAGTTTTTTACAATATGTATACTGTTGATATCTGAAAAGTTATTAATTTCTTTTTTCTGATATATAAGCATGTTCTGTGAGTATAAGCGTCAAGTAGAACCAGACATCACAGATGCAACAGTTTTTCAATCCATCCGCAATGATTTTATGTTTTGGTTCCAACGTTACGTGAGTACCACATAATTATATGATTTTTACCTTATAACAAATATGTTATTATTTTTATACATGATAATTTAATATTTACAGGGACAAAATGGCCTACTTAATAACAACCCACATCTTGAAGCTCTGAGCAAAAGACCACTACGTAGTGTGGTATCATACCACGGATATTACGCAAATGGATACAAATTTCATACTGAAGCGTATGCTTCAACGAAATCGACTACAAATAGTGGTGTTTGCGTTATCGGTGCAAACTACAACGAAGAACCCATCGATTACTATGGAGTGCTGCAAGAAGTAGTTGAAATAGAATATCCGGGTTGGCCGAGCAGGACGATAGTGTTGTTCTTGTGTGAATGGTATGATCCAGGAAACCAAGGAACAAGAGTCGACAAAAACTACAAGATTGTTGATATCAACACCGGAAAGAAGTTTCCGGCGGCATACGATCCTTATATTTTTGCAACGCAAGCATCTCAGGTATATTATTGCAAATACCCCGGATCAAGTAGGCCCAACTTGAGGACAGTTTGCAAAGTAAAGGCATGATCACTGGTTGAAGTTTCTAATCCGTCAAACAAAGACGGTGTAGAACCAACAAATCCATTTCAAACAGAGATAAAAGAGGCTCAAACAGAGGTTGATCAAGCAGGTGTGAATATTTTTGTCGACTTACTTGCTGCAAATCCAGAAATAATAATGATTGAAAGTGATCATGAGGGTGATGGACAAGAGCGCGGTGGGGAGGAAGAAGAAGAGGAAGAGGAAGAGGAAGAGGAAGAGGAAGAGGAAGAGGAAGAGGAAGAGAAAGAGGATGAAGATGAGGAAGAGGATGAAGATGATGATGAGGATGACGAGGAAGAAGACGACGATTAGAATTACTAAATTATTGTATATATAACAAGTGAAAAACGAAAATGAATTAATTTGGTGAATTGTAGAAAAAAAATGAGTCAATTTAGATACATACACAATTAATTGCGTACAAATGAACGAATTATAAATTTAAGCGGGAGTCGAAATAAATAAATTTACAGAAATAATAAAAATTAAATGGCCCCAATATTTATAAAAACCAGTTAGAAACGAAAATAAATTAATTTGTTGAATTGTAGAAAAAAAAATGAGTCAATTTAGATACATACACAATTAATTGCGTACAAATGAACGAATTATAAATTTAAGCGGGAGTCGAAATAAATAAATTTACAGAAATAATAAAAATTAAATGGCCCCAATATTTATAAAAACAAGTTAGAAACAAAAATGAATTAATTTGGTGAATTGTAGAAAAAAAATGAGTTAATTTGGATACATACACAATTAATTGCGTACAAATGAACGAATTATAAATTTAAGCGGGAGTCGAAATAAATAGTTTTACAGAAATAATAAAAATTAAATGGCCCCAATATTTATAAAAATAAGTTAGAAACGAAAATGAATTAATTTGGTGAATTGTAGAAAAAAAAAGAGTCAATTTGGATACATATACAATTAATTGCGTACAAATGAACGAATTAAAAATTTAAGCGGGAGTCGAAATAAATAATTTTACAGAAATAATAAAAATTAAATGGCCCCAATATTTATAAAAACAAGTTAGAAACGAAAATGAATTAATTTGGTGAATTGTAGAAAAAAAAAGAGTCAATTTGGATACATATACAATTAATTGCGTACAAATGAACGAATTATAAATTTAAGCGGGAGTCGAAATAAATAATTTTACAAAATAAAAAAAAGAGTTGGGCAAAATATTTTAATAAACAACTTAGATACGAAAAGAAATTAATTTGGTGAATTATAAAAAAAATGACTTAATTTGAATACATATACAATTAATTGCATAAAAATAAACGAAAGTAGCTTGTGCCCTAGTGGCGCGCGCCCCCTCCTCTTGCACAAGAGGTCCCGTGTTCGATTCCCCTTGGACGCAAAAATGGATTAATTGTTCAAGGCCTAATAAGACTAATATAGAAGGTGGGCCGCATATATTAAGCAATGGGCCGAGTGGCCCAGTGGTCCGCGCCCGCCCCGGCCGCCTCGGGTGCCCGGGCTCGAACCACGCGAGCCACTTTTTTTTTTGTATAGGCTCGGTAATTTGCGACGGCCATATTCCGTCGCAAATATTTAATTTTGCGACGGAAAACAGCCCGTCGCAAATTATAACACAAAAAAGTATAAAAAATATATAAAAACATTTGCGACGGAATTTAGCCGTCGCAAATGTTGTTGACCCGATCGGGTCTGACCCGAAAAGTTTGCGACGGACAGTAGTCCGTCGCAAATTCTTGACCCGGCCGGATCTGACCCGCCGATTTTGCGATGGATTTGTCCGTCGTTAATTTGCGACGGATGGCTGAATCCGTCGCAAAAATTTGCTACGGCTGTTTTAGGTACGGATACGTGTCCGTCGCAGATCCCGTCGCAAAACATTGTTTGCGACGGATTTTCCGTCGCTAATTCCGTCGCAAAACAGTGTTTTTTTTGTAGTGATTTTCACAGACACATAATAGAATACATCAAACAGTTTCTCGGTTGGATATGTCAATACTCTTCATAGTATTTGTGTATCCATCATAAGATACCTAATACTACCTCCGTTCCGCTATTAACTTCTCATTGCACTGTTCACCTCTCTTCAAACATTTTTAAATTACACCCCATTCCACTAATGATTAGATAGAAAAATATATTCATTTTGTTTCATTGACTTAAATTGAATAATATGTCATTCTCAATTTTTTTATCAATTTAAATAATATAAATTGAGTCTCACATTGAAAGTAAAAAAAAAAGTCAAACAGAAAGAAAATAGCGGGACGCGGAGGGGGGGGGGGATGCATCTCGTAGTTGTGTATCTAAGGGTATGATGCAGATTACACATCAATCTCAATCGCATCATTGATATCTCATTCTCAATGATCATTGATTGAGACTACTTTTAAGAACAATGTCATAGTCATCTGACTCTCACATTTTCAATGACGACATTAGTTCACATTAACACATATATGAATAAATGTCAACAATCAAATATAATATTATATAAGTGTAATGCCGAATATTATTAATTGAATTAATAATATATAAATAACTGAATATGATCAAATATAATGTTCTCGTAACGATTGTCTTTAGGATACATTTGCTAACAGAAACAGTGTCTAAAATAGTAGAGTTAGAAAGACAAAATAGAGTCTCCAGGATGACGGGCAAGGGGCTTATCAGAAATTGTTAGTTATAAAGATTCTATCATATAATATCAGAGCCTTGGGGAGCAGAGTGAAAATAAATTAGGCACAAGAATTGTGTAGGTAGAATAAAATTAGACTTATGTTGTATACAAGAGATTACACTCGAATCAGAGAATGAGTTCGTATGTAAGGCTCTTTTGCGGGATGGGAAGTTCGGATGGACAATGAAAGATTTTGACAGCAAATCCAAATGGATAATTTCACTGTGGAACACAGAGGTATTTACCCGTCTTAGCTAGTGATTTATGGATGGTGTGCTTGCTGTTAGTGGTTTTTGGGGACATGAGAGAGATTATTGTTGTTTTCTTAATGTGATACGCATCTTATTATTAATTATTATTAGTCTTTAATTTATGTTTAGTCTTTTTAATTAAGTTTTAAATCTAGAATAAATAGCCCGTGAGCTTTTGTTACTTAGGGCCTAAGTTAAGTATTACTTGGGGCCTAAGTTAGGTTACATATTAGAGTCTATTTATACTCAATTTTCCAGCAGTAGGATTTATCTTATGATCAGTTTATTGTGGCAACTTCGGTTGTGGGCAGAGATTATTCTCTGTGGCAGAGATTTATCCCTGTGGCCTCTTTTGAGGAGCCTCGTTTGAGAATTTATTTATATAATTTCGTATTTCCGTTATCTCGATCGTCTTAACTCTATCAATTGGTCCGACCTGACGGATCCCTCATGATGACACTGGAGGGACGAATCGATCAGATAGAGAAGACGATTGGAGATTTTCAAACAACGCTTACCGAGCAGAGGGCCGAGATGGCCGACATCCACACAACTCTGGCCAAAATCCGCACGATGATGGCCTCTGTCATGGCCAAACTCGACGCCATGGGTACTTCCAGCAGTTCGACTGTCCACGCGGGGTTACAGGCCGTCACGCCACCCTCGCCGGATGATCCTACAGCACATGACATCCTACCAACGACGCCTACGCCTGTACCCAGTCTCATCTTTCCGGGATCAGCCTTTGTTAAGGTCGATAGCAACACCGCCACACCAGTCCCGCAAAAGACTTTCCCATCGCTGGTGGCGTCAGCGAAATCCACACCATGTGGGGCTATCCCACCATCGGATACCACCTCCTTACCTCCAGGGTTAGCCATCGTATCAGCAACTGTGAAACCACTTGTGGAGTGTCTGTCCTTCGATGGGAAAGATCTGATTGGGTGGCTCGGGCAGATCGAGCAGTATTTTTGGGTCCACCTCACTCCGTCAGCCGATCGAATACAAGTCGCCCTTATCGTCATCTCAACCAGGGCAATATTATGGGTGCTTGCCAGGCAGCCATCACTACGAGGACTCGCTTCACATATGATCCAGGAAAATCAAAGTTTCCCACGATGGATCAGTATGTGGGTGGATGAAGCTAGCTTTAGTCGTCAATTCCTCACCCCAGCCTTGAGGATAAGGCTGTTTGAACGGCGGGAGAATTGATACGCATCTTATTATTAATTATTATTAGTCTTTAATTTATGTTTTGTCTTTTTAATTAAGTTTTAAATCTAGAATAAATAGCCCCTGGGCTTTTGTTACTTAGGGCCTAAGTTAAGTATTACTTGGGGCCTAAGTTAGGTTACATATTAGAGTCTATTTATACTCAATTTTCCAGCAGTAGGATTTATCTTATGATCAGTTTATTGTGGCAACTTCGGTTGTGGGCAGAGATTATTCTCTGTGGCAGGGATTTATCCCTGTGGCCTCTTTCGAGGAGCCTCGTTTGAGAATTTATTTATATAATTTCGTATTTCCGTTATCTCGATCGTCTTAACTCTATCATAATGTTTATACTTCATGCTTACTGGTTGATAAACTCAAACTTTGGGATAAAATTACTTCGGATATGAATTAGAACATCTCCTCCTATGTTTGTATTCCTGGGGATTTTAAAGAGAAGGCAGAGGTAAGTTGTCGAGCTACAATGATATTGTTGTTTTTTGATAATTTTATTCAAGTTAATACTCTGGTGGATGTCTCACTTCATGGAAGAAGTTTTAGATGGTACCGTCCCAATTGATCGCGTAAGAGTAGCAAGGTAGCCAAAATAGAAAAAAAAGGCTTGAGGAGATCGACATTAGATCACTGCCCCTTCATGCTTGAAATTAATACAAAGGACTGGGATCCTAAGCCTTTTAGAAGCATCGGTGCTTTGTTATCTCACAAATTATAAGGACTTCGTTACTAATAAATGGCAAGAAAATGCTTGGAATATGAAGAGAGCTTTGAGATGCATGGAATTATTTTCAACTGCATTTTTAGAGTGAATGTTGACACTAACAGACTTATGGAAATGACTGACATTCTAAGTTGCTTTATGGGGTCAATACTATTTGTTTATCTTGTGATCAAGGTTAGTATGAATCATAAAAACATGGAATGGTTAAGTATGATACAAAAGATTAGTAATCATCTGAGGTAATAGGAGGAGAACAAAATCTCTTTGGGCAGTATAATCATCCTTATAAATGCGATTTTAACTTCTTTGCCTCCTTATTACTTATCTTTCTACAAATCCCTAAAAAGATAACTCTTCGTGAAATTGTGAGCCTACAATGCAACTTTCTTCAGGAGGGGGAGGGGGAGGGGAGAGTAACATAAAAGTAGCTTTGGGTTGACTCGAGAAAAATTTGCACTTCAAAACATCTTTAGGGTTTTGGGGTTAAGGACTTGAAATTTGTTCAACAAGACATTTTTGGGTAAATAAATGTGAAGGTTTTTTTAGGGTAACAAAAAAAGATTGTGGATAAGGGTGGTGGAGTCTAAGTATATGTATATGAGAAATGCGAGAGATGTTCTTTTCAATGGGGACGGGGGCATCTTGTTGTCGGTTTGGTGGAGAGACTTGGTGAGATTATGTTTTGGAGCGGATGGTGTTTGATATAAGATTAAATAAGATAGATTTTGGATGATGGTTAGGACACTAGTTTTTTTGGAAGACGATTGGACGAGAGAAGACTCTTTAAAGTTGAAACTTCCACGACTTTGTCAACTTTGTACAGAGAGGGGGTTCCGGGTGGGGGATTTGGT
Organism: Ballota nigra; assembly: GCA_947034835.1. Classification (NCBI taxonomy): domain Eukaryota; kingdom Viridiplantae; phylum Streptophyta; class Magnoliopsida; order Lamiales; family Lamiaceae; genus Ballota; species Ballota nigra. The sequence continues at coordinate 34,438,467 of OX344728.1, read as the reverse complement.
GTGTAGGAGGGTGTTGAATGGAGATGGAGTTAGAGGTGGAGAAGAGCTTTATTCGATTACGAATCCAATTTGTTTAATTCACTTAAATTTTTACTTCGCTTGAGCTTGAGTGTTGCTGACTCTTGGAGGTTGTTGGGCGCATCAAGTAACACTTATAGCATGAAGGATGCATATTCGATTTTTGTAGACCAAAAAGGAATACATCTGTTGATGAAGAGAAGATGCATATATTAATACTCATTTGGAAAATCTTTGCACCCTTGAAAGTAATGGTTCACACATGGAGAGTTCTTTGGGATAAGTTGTCGACTAGATTCAATCTGCACAAAAGAAAAATTATTTTATCTTCGAATGATAATCTCATCCATGTCCTTTGCGGAACAAGCTTAGAGACCAGGAGACACATCCTATTCAAATGCACGATATCTTATGATGTATGGATAACTTATTTTAATTGGTTCTGTATCACTACTATTTTGCACTCTCTATTTTTTTCAAATCTGGGTGCACATAGTCGAACTATGAGAGGCAAGTTTGGAAAAAAATGGTTGTAACAATTTGGTTATGTATGGCATGTAGGTTTTGTGGAACGACTAGTCGGAAATAACATTTCTTTACAGAAAAGAAAATTACAACTCGATTAAATGAAAATACAGATGCAAAATATGAAATACAGTAACGTGTCGAGTCAAAGAATCCCTTTTACCGCAAGACGAAATTTTCCCGATAGTGCACGTCGGTTCTGGAAATACGTCTCCAAAGATAAAACGATATACGTCTTCAAGTGTGCAGCACCGCAGGACTTGAAACTCCGGCAAAAAGAAGAGCGCACGACTGCCAACTTAAGACTCTATATGCAAAGAGACTGAGAAATGACATAAGTTTTTTCGGAGTGGCAAAAAATAATGCATGTGGACACCTATTTATAGGTGAACCTCCACTCGATGCAGAAGGAAAAAAAGCTTGTGCATTTAATGCTGACGCGTCTGTTGGTGGCAAGGTTTGAAACTGCAGTTGACCATACACGTTTCCACTACATGCATTGGTAACTTCTCCACGAATTTAGCACATGTGATGCTCCTAAAATATATCACATGTGACACATGTGGTCAATGAAGATTTCAGCATGAAACGGTTAAACCCATTAACCAAATAGGTTTCAGAACCGAATCGAATCAACCCTTGGACCGGATATCCAGATTTTTTGTGCTCCAAGAAATTAGATAGCCGCTGGGCCCGACGCCAAAAGTCCACCCAAACTCCAATTGCCAAGACCAAGACCATGGGCGCGGCTCAGCGCGCGTGCACATTTGGCAACTTCGATTGCTTAACAATCAATTAAAACTTATTTTACTCCATTATGCTCATACTAATATTATGTATATTAGTTTTCTAAATTTCCAATTTAGGATGAAGAATTAATTAACTCATTTAATTCCTTCATTAATCTCATAAATAGGTGTTGAACCACTAAACTCTCGATTCAATTTCTCACTCATCGAAAATCGATTTTGCGAGTATGAATATGTTATTCTTATCTACTCCGTGAGTAGATCGCACTCGAAATAATTAATTTTCGGAAAATTAATTTCAACACCTATATTTAATTATTCAAGTATTAAAGTCTCAAACGCACTTTGGTACCAACTAAATAAACAATAATACCACCAACTATTTTTTCCAACATATTTTAAAAGGGTAGGAACGATAATATTTTTAATGGTTTGACTTCCTCTATTGATAACGTGGGATGTTCTAACTTTTCATATTGTGGTTGACTTGTAAATTTAAGAATCGTGTTAGGATGCTAGTTCTTCTAAACTTGTAATTATTTGGTATGTCTTGTATTCTTGTTGAATGAAAATTTATTACTATTAAAAAAAATATTAATTCATGTAGGATTTTTCATTGTGGATGCTCGGAAAATCAATCGTTGAAAGACCTGTTGTTTTGCTATTTATTCGGGTGTGATACAATTGTGATCCTCGTGTTGGTTTTGTTGCATGCGTGTCATCCAAATGGGGGGTGTATGTGAGTTGTACATGTATGCTAAATATTATGAATAAATTTATTTTAATGTGTGAATTTTTTATTAATATTATAAGTGATAGGGTTGTTGTTGAGAAAGGACGATTGATTTTTGCTCAATATGATATTGTTTACCAGGGGAAAACTGATGATATGCATTGTAATTTTAAAAGGGACAAACTCTTTTTTACTCAAAATTTAATAAACAAATTCTTTTTTACCAAAAAATTTATAAAAACTCTTTTTTACCCATTTTAAAAATTTAGTGTCTCATATACCCTTTAATTCATATTCCTATGTTGGTAGGCGACCAGCCGAACAACAGGATTAAGACAATTAAAGGTAGAGATAAACAAATATAACGTGATTAAGGCAAAATATCAAAAGAGGTGAACAACTGGGTACCAAGTACAAATCATAGAGAAGCGAACAGATGGTCAAAAGACAAAAAAACTGAGCGAGCAGCTCTAGTAAAAAGATCCAAGCATCCACCTCAAAGACGAACAGGTGAGCAGTAAGGCACCTCGAAGAACAACCAATGATCCCACTAATTAGGCATTGTATTAGAAACAAACAAGTGTCTTAACTCTTGTCATTGTATAAAATATAATAGCTTAGGATTAAACAAGTGTCTAAACACTTGTCAACACGTAAATTAGAATAACTAAGAATGTGACACCTCATGCTTGCTTGTAATCTATAAATTCCTCCCCATGAGATGAAGAAAAGAGGTTCAATTTATTAAAAAGTAGGAAAAACTCTTGCAATTTAGATTCTCAAGCTATACTTATACAAATTCAGCACATAATCTCTTAATCCTAGATCATAAACCTTGATTGATGATCTTTCAAGCCATAAACAACCACTAAATATCTACATTGATCAAAGGTCATCAACAATTGGCGCTAGAAGGAGGGTTCGTACCTCCGTTGGTTGGAAATTTTGAAGAAATTGTGCAAAAAACCACCGGGATCTGGCAATAGCAGCCGGAATCCGACAGGAAGTCATCGGAAACTGGGTAATTGATCATTTTAAAGTCATTGGTGGTAGTTTTGTTCATATTTGAGAACTTGAATGCATTTGTATGTGAATTAGGGTTTTTAAACAACTATATTCACATATACAAGGCTGGTTGTTCTTAAATTGACATCTACAAACACAAAATCTTCAACGAAATATTTAAACATTCAACAATGGCAAGATCGCAAGAACGTCAATCTTCGAGTGCACATCCATCCAACAGGTCACGGACTAGGGTTTCATCGACGGGAGACCATGCACGAACGGTACGAACAACATCTCGGAGAAACGTGCAAGTAGAAATCGACACTCTCCCTCCGGAGGTGGAGGCTCTCACTCGGAACCCGAAAGAATTAGCAAAGATAATCATCGTATTACAGTCATTGCAATGAAGACAAGAAAGAGCAGGACCATCAAAGACTCCGAAGACGAGCAATCGAGCAACCGAGCAGCGGATGAAAAGGCAAGAAGATATACGAGGTGACGAGGCAGATAGCGCTCAGGCTCGTTGATACAAAGATAAGGCTGCAATTAGTGAAAGGTTGGGGAGTAGGGGAGAGTCCACACCCGAAGGTGGCGAGGAGTCGAGCAAGCGAACAATGAGGAACACGGAACGTACCGGTGTAAGAGAAAGGCTTGGAAGCAGGGGTGAAAACAAAGAGGCGGCACCCCTGAGGAGCGAGGAGCGAGCACTCCCGGCTGCTCGCCCTTCGGTTCAAGATAGGATCAGGAGGTCGGCTTTTGGCTGTTTGGGTCCCAACGGAGCTAGCAACATGCTAGGCGAACAACTCAAGAGAAACGTTCCGTTGGTGAGGGACTGCATCGTGGTGAAGTCATCGAACTTGATCACAACGAACAACCTTCTAACGGAAGAACGTCAGCAGTTGAGGAAATGCAAAAGCAGTTGGAGTCCCAGAAGGGCATTGGATCAACGGTTGTGCCATCATCACTATTATCCTCGACAATCTTGAATATACCGGTATAGAAGAAAATACAATTCCTGGCTATCAACATGTACGAGGGAACGTCAGATTTAAGGGTTCACTTGACAAAATATTCAGATTTCATGATATCTATGGGGGCAACAGATGCGGCCCAGTGCCATAACTTCCCACTCACCCTTGGAGATGGGCCTCATCATTGGTTCGCAGCACTTACTCCAGGATCCATAAATTCCTTTGCACAGTTAAGCAAGGAGTTCTTATCGCATTTTTCTACAGCCGGATCTTACTTGACGCAAAGGCATCAGCTGGCAGATATCAAGCAAGGATAGGATGGGTCTGATAGGAAATTCTTCGAGAGATTCAATAAAGTGTTGTTAGAAGGAAAAATGGTTAGTGAAGACACGAAGATCGTGGCAGTGATGGCCGGACTTAAGAAAGGAACTGACTTGTGGAAAGAAATGCATTTGACGTGCCCAAAGACTTATGCAGAGTTCAGATATCGGGCCGTTATTCACATATCAATGCAAGAAGCCCTCTAGAAGAAGTTGGGGGAAAAAGCCGACCCGAAGAAGTTAGGGAAGAAGTCGGGAGGAAACAAGTATAAGGCACCTAAAATTATGAAAGCTTTTAACGAAGGAGCTGAACTGCAAGAAAGATTGAACCAGGTGCTCACTACGTCAGTGGAGGCTGTGTACAATTATGTTAAAGATAGAGACATGTTATCAGAACCAAGGAAAATCCGATAAGAACAAGAAAAGTTGAACCCGAACAAATATTGCGCATATCATCAGCACATCGGCCACTTCATAAGTAAATACCGAGACCTTTTGAAGCAGCTGTGGAGGTTTTATGAAGAGGGGAAACTATCAGAATTTATCAAAAGGGAGTCGGGGGAGAGGCCAAGGGCAACAATGCAATTTAGCACGGAAAATAATGAAAGTGACGAGCAGCTGAGCAGGACGGACAAGAAAGGAAAGAAGGCATTAACAACCCCGACAGAGCCAGTTCGAGAGATCCTTATGCTCGAATCAACTGGGCAGGTGGGCAGCTGCTCTGATGGAAGACCCCGGTGTCCAAAAGAAAGAGGAAGGCGGAACTGAGAGTCGTAGTCCAAGTGAAAGAGATAGGAGTTAACCCGGCAACCAAGAAGACGGGCGATCTGGCCTTTTTAGAAAAGGATTTGGATGGGGTGCTCATTCCCCACAATGACTCACTGATCATTTGTGCCAACATCATGGGAACACAAGTACATTGCCTACTCGTTGATACTGGTTCCTATACAAATATTTTGTTCAAAAGCATATTAGATCAGTTAGGGGACTACGCCGAATATGTAAAAGATTATAATCATAAGATAGTGAGATTTGGAGAAGCTATAACCATTCCCCTAGGTGTAGTTAAGTTATCGGTTGAAATTGTATCGACCAAGAAACCTGATAGGAGATTGACTAGAATGGTAGAATTTTTGGTTGTAGACCAACAATCTGCCTATAATGGGTTTCTCAGACATCATTTTCTGAATGAATTCAAAGAAGTCGTTTCAACGTACTATTATTATCTTAAATTTCCAACTTCAAAGGGTCCAGGTACGGTGAAGGGCGATCAGAAAAGAGCTCGAGAATGCCTCCTGCAATTACAACCGAAAGATAACAAAGTGTCAATGATGGACGAACAGCCGAACAGCTGTGCTGAAGATGAACCATCTATCTTGAGTCCATTGACACAGAAATGATGGAGGTGGACGAACAACAGGGTGGAGACGAGCAGGAGGTTCAAAACGAGCAACAAGGTGAAGGAGTTGTACCAGCTCCAAATGAAGTTGATAATATCGAACAACGGCTAGGAGCAGAGCCGATGATGATTGAAGATGAACTTAACTTAGACGGGTCCATCATCGATCCCAGGTGAAAATGATAAAAGCGGAGAGCAACACCGGTTGAGGAGTTGGACGCAATAAGAGTTGGCCCGAACCGAGAGGATTTGGAACTTTTCATTGGATCTGAGCTCCCCGGGCTATATAGATCCAAAATGTAAGAATTTCTCAAAGCTAACCTCGACGTGTTCACATGGTCACATGCTGATATGGTAGGCATCAACCCTTAGCATGCCTGCTATAGGCTAAATATTGATCCAACAAAAAAACCGGTTAAGCAGAAGAGAAGGAAATTTGGGTCTGACAAGTACGAAGCACTTGATGTGGAAGTGAAGAAACTGTTAGACAAAGATCTCATCCAACAAGCTTTGTGTCCTAAGTGGGTGGCAAACCCGGTGTTAGTTCGAAAGCCAAATGGAATGTAGAGGTTATGCATCGACTTCACCGACTTGAATGCTGCTTGCCCAAAGAACAGTTTCCCACTTCCACATATTGATCAGCTGGTGGATAAGACGTCCGAACATGAACTCTTAACATTCATGGATGCGTTCGCGGGATATCACCAGATTGCTATGCACCCCGACGACTAGTAACATACAACATTTTACACCAACAAGAACCTACTGTGTTGGAAAAGGATGTCGTTCGGGTTAATCAACGCAGGTGCCACATACCAAAGACTGGTTAACAAAATGTTTGAGGAACATATCGACAGAACAATGGAAGTATACGTGGATGACATTGTTGTCAAGAGCCCAAAGAAGGAAGATCGTCTATAACACCTGGACCAAGAATTTGAAATACTTTGAGCATACAACATGAAGTTAAATCCGAAGAAAAACAGCTTCGGGGTTCACTCAGGCAAGTTCCTTGGGCATCTGGTCAGTCAACGGGGCATCGAGGCGAATCCCTCGAAAGTAAAGACAATCATGGACATGCAACCACCAAGATCAGTTAAGGAGGTAAAATGGCTCACCGGATGCCTAGCAGCCTTGAACAGATTTATTTCAAGGTCCAGTGATAAATGCCGACCTTTCTTTGATGCTATCAAGAAAGAAAAGTTTCAGTGGACGGATAACTGCCAACAAGCATTTGAGCAATTGAAGGAATACCTCAGCGACACCAAGACCCTGTCAAAGCCTAATTCAGGAGAAAAGTTGTATTTGTACTTGGCAGCGTCAGAAGTAGCGATCAGCTCGGTCCTAGTTCGAGCAGATGGGAAATTTTACTTGCCGATTTACTATGTGAGTCAAGCTCTCCACGAGGCAGAAATCAAGTATTCACCAATGATGAAATTGCCATACGCACTAGTAATGAGTGTTAGGAAACTTCGACCATACTTCTTTGACCATCAGGTGGAAGTATGGACAACATTCCCACTTAGGCAAATTTTAAAAAGACCTGACACTGCTGGTCGCCTCCTCAAATGGTCTCTTGAAATCAACCAGTTTGGAATATCATATGCACCTCGAACAGCGATCAAAGGACAAGCATTAGCCGACTTCATAGTCGAGTTAACCTTTCCTCAAGATCCGACGAGAGGTCATAACCATCCATGGCATATGTATGTTAATGGCTCATCGACTAACATGGCATCTGGCGTCGGCATAGTATTGATCAGCCTAGATAGACAAGTCTTTACCTCAGCTGTTCGATTCGAGTTTATGGTAATAAACAACGAAGCTGAGTACGAAGCGTTGATTGCCAGACTCAGGTTGGCATTGGCTGTTGGGGTGAGAAGGCTACAAATATACGGAGACTTGCAGTTAATCGTCAACCAAGTCCGAGGAGAGTACGAAGCAAAAGATGAAAACATGGCCTTTTATCAAAAAATCATTGCTCACCTTGTTTCCTTGTTCGAGCAAATTTACATCGAACAAATACCAAGAGACAACAATGCCCAAGCAGATTATAAAAGAATAGTAGAAAAAGAATAGTAGAAAAAGATTACAAAAATATGGGTAAAACATTGTCTTTCTGATTCCGGATATGAAATGGTTTCTTGAAAACATGTGTAGGGAAGAAGATGATGAATAGTAGTACATTTTTTTGCAGAACGATGAAGAAGAGGACTTTTTGCAGAACATTAAAAAAGAGGCGTTAATTAAGTTTTCATTGATTTTGTTTATTTATTTATTTATCAGATTTTGTGTTTAGATTTTGCTTTTTCTATTTGTAAACATTGAATTGAAGAAGAGGCGTTAGTTTAGGTTTTCATTGACTTTTTTATTATTATTATTATCATCAGAATTTGAGCTTTAATTTGCTTTTTTTATTTGTTTTATTTAATGTTATATACTTAATTTTAAGTAAATAAAAAAAATCTAAAAATCATCAAAATGCTACTAAGCGTCCACGTCAGAATTCCGATTTTGGTTGACAAACACATGACATGAAACAACATCGTTCGTTTTCATTTTTCGGAGGAAATTGTGTTAAAACTGAACATTCACTTAAGTTAGGAGAAAAATTTGGAATAATTAAAAAAAAAAGTAGACGAAAATAGGATAGTGGATAAGTTAAGGGATCGAATAGATATATTAAAATAAATTTGTAATTTCTAAAATATTATAAGATAGGTAATTACATATTAATAATTTTAAAAAATTAATTAATTCGTTAATGGCGAAGCTATATCGCCCATGGCGAAAAGCTATTTATTGGTTTCCTAACGTTAGGTAGGGCGAACAACCTATCTAACCATAGAAAAACCCTACTTATATTTAATGTTATTACGTTACACAAATTAATTTACATTTGTTAATTAAACTCAATTTAGTTTAAGGTGACATACAGTAAAGTAGAAAACAACTTTAAGACGGAGGGAGTATTCAATTAATAGACAGACTTTTTGGACAAATATTCAAATAAATATGGAACATATGGAGTAATTTAATTGTATTTCTGGTTAATTATTAGGTTTATCTTAAACCTTTATTTTTATACAAATCACTTGTGTATCAGGTGCGTCGTCCAATTCAATGTTATTATTAAATAGTTAGGATTATTTTTAATTAAAGAGTTATGGTTAGACAACTATAATTGTTCAATGTAACTAACCATAATGCTTAGTGTAATAATCTTAAATTTTAAAATAAATATTCTTTAGTTGTATGGTACAACTGATGCATATAAGACATTGTGTGTGTGAGAGAGAAGAAGAGAGATTTGATCATTGAATATACTTTTATGAGAACTAGGCCATTAGGGTCTCCATTTAAACCCATTTCCCATCATAATACAAAACTAAAAGAGTTTTCTAAAATAAAAATAAACCACCTAATCATTATCCATCTTATGTATATTATGAATGAAAAATATTTCGTAGAGCGGTGTACAAACGATTTTACATAACGTCTCGCATAAATGTCATTTAATTTACAAAATAATTTAAGGAACCAAAGAAATAAGAATTAAAACAAGAACATAATTTATGATACATCATAGACTCAAAGTACAAACATTAATTGACATTCTTAAATCAACCACAATTAGATCAAACTTTTAAATTCCATTTGCACTTCTCTATTTCAATTGTTTCCCCTACAGTCTTCACGAAGCCTTGGTTTAACTAAAATTAGGTCATTTGTTAAAGAATTTGCTACCAATTATTTGGGCCATCAAAATAGCCAATTTGCAAGTTGCAGTTAAATTGATTTGTCTTATTTGTTTCTTACTTTATTTTTCATTTAGATTATAGAAATCTTGTTGTGGGAAGAGGTACCGACCGGAGGCAACAACGAGTTTGGAAAAATGGGTATTTAATGATTATATCTTTCACAGTGTGAAAGGGGTGTATTAAAATTAATATATATCTTTAATTTAAAGGGTAAAATAAGTAATTTATAATATATGTAGGTGTATCTATTAGGACTTGTTTGTTTTGAAATTCACCCGAACAGGACTAGAACTTTCCGGCCCCCATCTCATTCTAGTTAGAGATGTAGCATTCAATTTTTACAATTCATTCTTCATCTACAACTATAAATACCTATTATTACCCATCCCAATACAATTCACTTTATATCACTTTTATCTCATTTACACTTTCTTTCTTATTTTTCTCTTATACATCCTATTTTACTCTTACACATGATTTGACATAAAGTAAAATCTCAACCTACTAAAATCTCAAAACAAACATATATTTTTATTATCATCCAAGATTTTACATTTTGTGGATGTAAAATCATGACTTCACACGTCCACCTAAATTTTGAAACACTCAAACCCTTAATGTTGGAAGGGTATACAGCTGGACCCACATTAAAATATGCAAAGCAGACTATTAATGTCTTTCTGCCGTTGGTAACCATATAATGAATTTTCTTCTAGACTGAAGTTGAATATAGTCCCATCTTTTGTAAATACACTCGACCAGAATATTGTTACATTTTTCGAATTTTTGTTGTCTGAATACTTTTTTGGGGGAAGTGTATTTACAAAACATAGGAATTTATATAATCTTGGCCTTTTTTGAATTAAATTATGGCTGCTACCAGACGGTGGTTAGGCCCGCCGGACCAGTCCACCTAAAAATTAAAAAGTGGGTTGGACCCAACCTTTAAAAGGCCTTCTTTATTTAGGCCTAAAGCGCGGGTCCGCTGACTGGTTAGCAGGCTTTGGCGGGACGGGTTGGTAGGTAGGTCGGCTCACTAGTTTTGTTTTTTTGGACTAATAATACTTTTTCATATTGTTACAGTGTGAATCATCGGAATTGACACATGTCTACCGATGGACATATAATAATATACTCATCGCAAATGTGTTAATAATACATAAACAGATATAAATAATCATTTAAAATAATAGTGGACCATCTGCTTATGTGTCATTAACACATTCGCGGGGAGTATATATTAATATGTGTCAATAGGTAGACATGTGATCAATTCCGTGTGAATCATATATCATATTATTCTTGATTTTTATTTTTTTATTCAAATATATAATCATTTAAATAATGATTACTATATTTATTTTAAATTTTGTTTAAATATAATTTTTAATTAAATTATGCCACATACCGGCCGACTAAATAGCCCACGCCAAGCAGGCAAGCAGCAATCCAAAGGTTTGGTCCAACATGTAAACGGAAAAGAACAAATTGATCCACGGTCATGGTTCAGAGTGAGTTGCAATCCTCCCCCGTCTCTCTTATTTTTCCCTTTTTCATTAATTTTTTTTATAATATCTTCGTGCTTATTTAGTGCACGTGTCAATCTCAAACGATTAGCGACCGCCTACAACCATCGGTCACTAATGTAACATCATTAACGATCGCCGCGGCGGTCGCTAAACTCAAAGGTCGGTCAAAATTGACCAATAATTTTAACTGTCTGATCAGCGACCGCCATAGAGCAATCGCAAGTGGTCGCAAATGGGTCAGTTTGACCCGTTCTTGGAAACAGGTTGATGGTCATTGTTGGTCCCGGTACAAGACTGAGGAATACGTGTATGGGGGGGGGGGGATACACGTATACCAATTTTTTAACTTAAAAACTGACTGAGTCCCCTTTACTCAGAGTGGTAAAGAACTAGGAGCTGATAACACACCTACTGACTACACTTGGTGCGGGTCAGTTGGCTAACTATCAGTTCAAGTTCAGTGCGGAAATGTTTGAGCCCTGAAAGTTTAAAGTCTTGTTTAGTTTACTTTCTGAAAAACTTGTTTTACTCAATTCTGAATAGTGTTTAGTAGGGCAGTGCTCTTTGTGAAGATCAGGCTGATTGATTCAGGCCTGATAAACTGAATGCAATGAATGAACAAATAATATGTCAAGTATGCACAATATCAAAGCAGTAAGAACACAGCAAGTTTAACGTGGTTCAGAGTCTCAAGCTCCTACGTCCACGGCCTGACTTAACAAGAAATCCACTCAAGGGATTCTTGTTTTTAACGTGCCAAGGTGCACCAAGACCAGCTACCCTCACTGATCTATACAAACTTCCTACTAACACACTAACTGACTTACTCCCAACAAACCTAACTTAGGGTTTTGGTTTCAGTTTGGATTCCAACTAAGTTGAGATTATCCTTACAAGGCAAAGCTTTGCTAAGGATTGGATAATCTCTCTAAGCTTAAGATAATGCTATTTAGCTCTTGGAATACAGAATAACTCTCGATTGCTAAGAAACACTTGGGAAATTTAGATGGTTTCGAGTGCTTCTCTTAAGGGTTGAATGCTTTGAATGCTTGAGAGTTTGAGTAATTTCTGACTTGGAAATTTCCCGTAACCTTGAATGGGTTCAAGGCCTTCTGTATTTATATATAGGTGATTTGAAAAACTATCCGTTGGAGAGATAGCCTTCGAGTCATCTATGTAGAGAGGCTTCAAACGGACATATCTACATGCAGCAGCCGTCCTTGCATGGATTTGGTATTTGCATTAAATGCACATTGAATGCTTGCCCGTTGAACATGCAGTCTGAATTCAGTCAACTTGTCAGGTTCCGTACGTGCGTGTCCTTCCAGGATTGGTCCACGTCATCAGGTTGGTGAGAATGTCAGAACTTATTCCTGAGCTTCAGGCTTGTCTTATTAAGTTCATTTTGTCTTGATCCCACCGGTCTTATCCTGACGCTGAAATTCCTTTTGCATTGCTTGGCTCTACTCCAAGTCTTCCCATAAACTCAGTGCTATCCTATTCCCTTCAGGATTGAGTTAGTAATGACCTCAGGGTCATACCCTTCATCACTGACACTTACTCAGCCAGCTTAGAGGACTGCCATAAGTTCAGGATGGTGCTCTTCGTCTTCAGGCTCTGAGTCTTGATTGTCTCCAGTGAGTTCTCCTCTCACTGAGTACCTGTGAAGTGTAAAATGGCTAAGCATTAATCCTAACCAAGACTAGCCTGACAAAGACAGATTAGGACAAACATCTTTTCAGGGGCTTTGGGATCTTAATCAAAACTGACAATGTCCCAACAATTTCCCCCTTTTTGATGATGCCAAAACACTGAAAAGATCCTCAAAACACTTAGAGAAAATATGATTAACCTATCTATAAGATAAGACAGTGTTAGAGCAATTCTTGATAAAGTACTGAATTTAAACAACAGCCAAAAAGACAATGAGTTTTTGTCTGTGGGCAAAAGTAATAGATTTCATTGATAGATGTGGCAATTATTACAATGAATCTAATCTATTACAAAGAAGCCTGTGAACACCTAGACTAATCTCATTTCAGGTTTGAGTCCATATCCTGCATAGACTCTTGCCTTCAGCTCGTCAAGTCTTCTAGGTTGGTTCACGTATCCTTCAGCTTTGGCTATCTTCAATACTTCCATCATGATGGCCTTTGTGTCATGCTTTTGAGTTCCAGGAACTAAGGGAGGAGCTCGAATGGTGAACTCAGGAGCCTTCACTTGAACTTGAGCTGCATCAGCCTCCTCCAAGATCTTCTGGAATAGCTCAGGATGATTGTCCATCATGTAGTCAGTGAAGTGGGCATTGATATCATCAGTGTCGCCCCACTTCTTCACAACATACCACAGTCTAACAAATTCATCCCTTGCATCAATCCAAAACTCCTTCAATGTCTCTGAGACGAACTCATCGACAAAAGCTTCCCTTATTCCTGATTCTGGCCTACTGACTTGAAGAATTGTTGATTTCCTAACTGTTGGCTTCTTCCTGTACTTCCTGGGCTCAGGCTTCGCCTTCTTCCTCCTTAGTAAGCTGATCACTGCATCATCCAGTTCTCGTTGTTGAAGCTCAGTGATATCAGTCAGCTTCTCAACCTTCTTCTCCAAGATGCGCATCTTCTCCTTCTGAGCAATTTCAGCTCTGCGCATAGCCTCAGATCTCTCAGAGTGATCTCCCCATGCTTCAGCACATAGCTCCGCCACCAACTCCCCTGAGTAAGTGATGTGATTTTTCCTTGAGCTCATGGGAGACGGTCTCTGAACTGGCTCAGGTTGTTGCTTGGAAGGTTCATCAGCCTTTGCCTTTGTTGCCTCCGCCCTCAGCCTAGTAACAACTTCCCCTCCTTCCTTCTCCACTGCCGCTAACCTAGCTGACTTCCTCACCCTTAGTATATTCCCTTCAGGATTGGCTTCAGGGTCAGCTAGAACGGTCTCACCTTGGTTGACTGCCTCCGATGCCTCAGGGCGGGATCTTTTCTTCTTCTTTTCCCCCTTTTTGGCATCATCATTGGCCTGGGATGGGAGTGACTCAGCTCCACTGTTGATAACAAAAGAGGCTAAAGATTGAACTTCCAATACGCCCTCCTTCAGCATCTCAACTCCCGTGGCAATTACAGTGCCTGCGTAAGAAACCGAACTGATAGCAGCATTGACTTTCTTCTCAAAGACCTCCATAGAGAGTTGGAGACTTTGTTCAGCCTTGGTGATCCTTTCCTCCACCTTCAAGGACTCACCGCTGACTCTGCTGGCCTCAGTTAGTATCTTTGCTGATTCCTCAGTAGCCTTCGCCAAAATGTCTGCCACTGATTGAGAGGTACGATCCAACTTCCCTGACTCCAGCTCCAGTTTGGACGTTGAGTCCTTCATGGCCTGAGTGACAATATCTCCAGTCTGAACTGCAAGCCTGTCAACTGCCTGATTCAACTTCTCATCCCTGATCGCATCCCTCTCATCAAGTTTCTTGAGAGTGTTCCTAAGCATCTTCTTGGTGCGCTTCCTCTCATTCCTCACTGACTTGGCCGTGTCAGTCATCGTCCTTTTTAGCAAAATCAGCTCCCTGTTGGCAAGGGTGTTGTAAGCTGATTTTGTCCACCTGATGTGTTTTGCCAGGGCCTTGAAGTCTTCTTCTTTTTCAGCTCGTAGCCTCATTACTTCCTCCTGAAGTTCAGCTAGATTTTCTGTGGTTTTCTCCTGCTTGACTTCCACTATGCTTGTGAATTCAGCACGATCGACCCCGGTTATTATCACATCTTCATCATCAACGGCCGCATCAGTGATTGGCTGCTTTCCCTTGTCAGCCCCTGCGTCATCAGTTCCTTCGTCAAGGTGCACTGAAGGCAGTTGTGAAGTAGTCATAGCCGCCTCCTCAGGCTCAGCTAAGCTATCTTGAACCTTAGGAGCAAGTCCCTCGGAACTGAGAGTCTCCTTGGATGCCTCAACATCTTCCTCTCTTGTCTCAGGGCAGGGAATCCCTTCATCGACAGATGTCTCATTGGCAGCTGAGATGTTCACAACATCCTCAGCAACTGGTCCACCCTTGGCACCAGTGTCTTTTTCACCTTCCCCCTGAGCCTGAGGCTCAGAGATCATCTCATCAACCTCCTGTGCAGTCTCCTCCACTGCCTTCTCCATGTCCCCACCCTGAGCTTCATCATCATCCTCATCATCCTTCTCGTCATCAGACAGGATGTCAGCCTTGCTCTTGGACATCATATCAGCTACTAACTGCTTCAGGTTGTCAAAGTTCAGAAGTTGAAGCCAGCTAGTTAGTCCAAAGAAAGAGCAAATCTTGGTCTCCTCCGCCTCCCAGTGCTCCCAGCCACGAGCGTCTACTAGCAGATGTTGCTCCTGCATGTTTGATTGTTTGAAGTCCAACCAAACCTTGAGCTCGATCACATACGCTAGCAGCTCATTGTACTTGTATAGCCCAGGCCAGCACTTTCCTGCCCATTCTGTGGTGTTCCCCCTGAGAGTGCTCTCCAGAATCCCTCCTGCCATGTGTTCATCTAATTCCTCCTCCTCCACTTCAAGGAATTCATCCTCTTCAGCTGAAATGGATTTGGGACAGTCCTTGGGATTGGGGTATGATGGAAAGTCTGTTGGGTTTGGAAGTTTTGGCTCGACTGACTGGTCAGGCTCATTCGTGTGTGAAGTTGATGGCGCTGACCCAGTAGGCTGATTTGGCTCTGAGGTTTGGGGTGGTTGGGGGGTTTGAGGTGTGGGGTCAGGGATGGAAGGTGTTTGGGTTTCAGGGTGTGGGGGTGTTTGAGTGGGTACTATCTTAGGCTGCAACGACTCAGCCGTCTCGACAGTTTTTCTCACTTCCACCAAGTCAGAGGCTCCAGGAGAGCTTGACTTCTCCCTCTCACTCACCTCAGGCAGCTTCTTAGCCGGGGACTTTCCAGTTCCCTTTCTAAGCCTCTTCAGGGGCCTCTCTCCCTGAGCACCCTCCTTCCTGACGTCATCGTCAGTTCCCTCAGCCTCTGACCCGGCCTTCTTGGGATCAGACTCAGTCCCTAATTTCGTGCTCTTCCCTGACAGCACGACCCTTACCTTCTTTCTCTTCTCAGCCTTTTCCAACTCAGGCTGCTCCACCTCTTCAGCTGCAACCTCCTCACCGTCTTTACTCCTCTAAAAAAGGTCATCTACCCGTTCAATGAGACTGGTGGCCACTCTCTGGCCTTACCAGCTGGCTTTTTGGCCTGACCCTTTGCTTTCGCATTGGGATCGGTCAGCCCTAGCACTGAATAGGTATCACTCAGTGAGGAAAACATTATCTTCTTTGAGGAGAGACAATCCTCAAAGTCGAAGGTATACCCATGGCAAGCATGAGCAATCAGGATGGACATTCTCTTCCGAATGGCAAGATGGCACTGACGGATATGTGCTTCTTCTCCTCATCTCGCTTAAGCTTGTCCAAACCAGCCTGATGGAGTTGATCAAGGAAGCACTGCTCCCAGTTCGCTTCCACTCCATCAGCAATTGCTCCCATGAGTCTCAGCTTGGGCAGACTCAACTGCTCGTGAGAGCCAGCTGCACCCATCACTAGCTTGGACACCAAATCCACCAGAGCTCTGTACTTAGGCTTCAGCGTATTCTTGTTCTGACGAGCCTTGAACTCCGATGACCCTGACTTGGTCCATTTCCCAAGAAGCTCTCCCTCTGAGTTCTCCTTATATGTTCTTGGGTTGATGCCTGAGAACGGCAACTTGAAGACTTCCCTCACCGCCCTCCTGACGTCGATAGTGACCACCTCTGAGTTGTAGAGAGGTTCAACGTCACCGTCCTTCTCTCCCGTCTGCTTAAGCGCAGTCACCTTCGTATAAATCTCCCCCTTCCGTAAGAACATATTTAAGTATGCTTCCACAACTGTTCTTGGGAGCACGGAAATGGGGCGGGTGGTGAAGTATGTTTCCAACCCAGCATCGGAAATCCACTTGAATACTGGTTTGATTTCCTCAACTGTGAGACAAATACCTTCCATGGAGATGACTTGCTCCATGTGTATCAACTTTTTCTCGACAACGTCTATGATCTTGTCGGTTGTCCAGTTGGAATCAAGGAATGCTATTGTTTTGATAGAAGAGATTTTTGAAGTTTCTGTGTTTGAGCAAGAGAAAACTCAGTGTGTAGATTGTGCGTTGTGTTTGCGTAAAAACCTCAAATGGCACTCTTGAATGATAAGACTAAGTCAATTACTCAAATGTGGGGTTGAGATCAATTCCTGAATTCGAAAAGTTTTGAAATGAGAGGCCAGGATTAATCTCAGCTTCAATCAAACCCCATGTCAGTCATATTCCGTATAAAACGGACACGTATATGAAAAAGTAACTGTAGCATTAAATGCTCCGTGCGCGTGGGTTTTAAATATGAAAAGGTGCGCTTTTAATGAAAACGGAATGCATTTAATAAAGATTTTCAGGACGAAAGACTTAGGGAGACGCTTGAAATTCACAGAAGTCAGGTTAGAACTCATACCTGTCAGGGAGACATTGTAGCACCCTGATACCTCGCTGAGTCGAGTCTGGCCTGAGTTCCCCCTAGAACCCTACACTGACTGCTCTCCCGGATCTAAGAGTCCTAACTCCACTGACAGTTCCATAAACCTTGCTTCAGCCAGAGGCTTAGTCAAGATGTCAGCTCTTTGCCTGTCAGTGTGAATCTTCTCCATCCTAATGTCTTTCTTCTCCACATGATCTCGAATGAAGTGATGTCTAATGTCCACATGCTTGCACCTTGTGTGAAGCACTGGATTCTGAGTAATTGCTATAGCACTATTGTTGTCACAATAGATTGGAACCTGATTAGCAAATATTTGGTAGTCCCTCAACTGTTGCCTCAACCATAAAATCTGAGCGCAACAACTACCTGCAGCCATATACTCAGCCTCAGTTGTGGATGTAGCCACTGAATTCTGCTTCTTACTAAACCACGAGATCAACTTACTTCCCAAAAACTGACATGTCCCTGAGGTTGATTTCCTATCAATCCTACAACCTCCATAATCTGCATCTGAATATCCTGTCAGTTCTAAGTTGTCATCTGAAGGATACCATAGTCCCATATTGACTGTCCTTTTCAAATACTTAAGTATCCTCTTAGCAGCCTCCAAATGACTTCTTTTGGGATCAGACTGATACCTAGCACACACACCAACTGCAAACGTAATGTCAGGCCTACTTGCAGTTAGGTACAACAAAGAACCTATCAGCCCTCGATACTCAGTCTGATTCACTGAAGTCCCTTCAGTGTCAGGATCCATCTTCCAATTTGTGTTCATTGGGATCCTGGCTGGATTGCTGTTCTGAACACCAAACTTTTGAATCAAGTCTCTTGTATACTTGGCCTGATTTATGAATATACCTTGATCAGTCTGCTTGACCTGCAATCCTAAGAAAAAGTTCATCTCTCCCATCATGGACATCTCAAATTTACCAGTCATCAACTTAGAGAATTTCTCACAGAGCTGAATATTTGGTGATCCAAATATTATGTCATCCACATAAATCTGGACCAAGAGAATGTCATCACCTTCAGTGATCCTGAACAATGTCCTATCCACAGTTCCCTTCTTGAACCCATGGTCTGTCAGGAATTGAGAGAGGGTATCATACCAAGCTCTTGGTGCTTGCTTAAGTCCATAGAGTGCTTTCTTCAAATGGTATACTCTATCTCCAACCTCAAACTCGGGAGGTTGTTCAACATATACCTCTTCATTGAGTACACCATTCAGGAATGCACTCTTGACATCCATTTGATACACCTTGAACTTCTTATATGTTGCATATGCAAGGAACAACCTGATAGCTTCCAACCTAGCCACTGGAGCAAAAGACTCGTCATAGTCTATTCCTTCAGACTGACAATACCCTTTTGCAACCAGTCTGGCCTTGTTCCTTACCACAACACCATTCTCATCCTTCTTGTTCTTGAAGACCCACTTGGTACTAATCACCTTGATGCCTAGGTCTATCTACCAGTTCCCAAACCTGATTCCTTGTGAACTGATTCAACTCCTCTTGCATGGCAATGATCCAGTTCGAGTCAGTGAGAGCTTCTTCAATGTTCTGAGGCTCTTGCTCAGAGAGAAAGCAAAAGAACAATGCACTCTCACCATGGAACCGTCTGGTCCTGACTCCCTCAGTTGGATCACCAATGATTTGATCAATGGGATGATCTTCTAACCATGTTCTTTTGCCAGGAGTTGTTCCTGAAATACCTGCAATGTTAGTGTCTACAGGCTTATAAAATTCAGGAAACTAAACAGAAGAGGATGATCCTGAGTCTATACCAAAGGGATTAACAAGCTCATTGTCAGGGACATTGATTCCCCCTTGATTAGGTGACTCAGGAACTGTCTCAGCTGCAACAGCATCTTTTCTTAGACGTTGCTTACCTCAGGTTGAGCCTGTTCCTCAGTCTGAGGCTCAACAATCCCTGATGTGCTGGGCTTAGGAGTGGCACCTGATTCATCATCCTGATCGTCATCATCATCCCATCTCGGAATTGGCACAGTCTTGATCTTGGGATCAGGTTGATTCTTCAAGCTCAGCCTTGTCACACTCCTTGTGACCTCCTCAGTGTCAGGATTCAACACCTTTGCCCTAGACTCATTAGCAGATTCATCAAAGACAACATGAGGTGATTCTTCCACAATAAGGGTCCTACAATTGTAAACCCTGAAGGCTTTACTAACTTCAGAATATCCTAAGAATATCCCTTCATCAGATTTGCTATCAAAGGCTTTCAATTGGGTCTTCCCATTGTTGAGGAAAAGAGCACTTACAACCAAATACATGAAAATAAGAAATACGAGGTTTCCTTTTGTTCCATGTCTCATATGGGGTCTGAGCATGTTGTTTGTTCAGCATGGATCTGTTCTGAGTGTAGCATGCAGTGTTGATTGCCTCAGCCCAGAATTTTTTGGGCAATCCTGACTCAGCCAGCATGGTCCTTGCAGCTTCCTTCAGTGTCCTGTTCCTCCTTTCAGCGACACCATTCTGTTGTGGGGTTCTAGCTGCAGAAGTCTCATGAGCTATACCAAGTTCATTACAAAAGTCAGAAATATATGAATTTATAAATTCAGTGCCCTTGTCAGATCTGATCTTAGTAATGGACTGATTCTTCTCATTGCTGAGTCTTCTGAGCAACTCTGGAAGCTTCACTTGTGTTTTCTTTTTATTCAACAAGAAAATAACCCAAGTATATCTAGAATAATCATTAATAACCACAAGGGTATATTTTCTAACATTCATACTCACAGGTGTTATGGGACCAAATAAATCCATGTGCAAGAGCTGAAGTATCCTGTCAGTGGAATAGGAAGCTTTCTCTTTGAATGACGCTCTGACCTGCTTCCCTTCCTGACAAGCTTTGCACACGTGATCTTTGCTAAAAACTTCATTAGGTAGACCATCAACAAGTGATTGTCTAGAAATTTTGGTAAGAATCTTGAAGTTCAGGTGTCTTAATCTTTTATGCCATAACCAACTGAGCTCTAGCGAGCTTTTAGCAACATGACACGTATTAGGAATAGTGCTGCTCCAATCAGCGAGATAAACATTACCTTTCCTTATACCTGATAGAAGCACTTGTGTTGATTTGTCCTTGACTGAACATATATTCGATGAGAACTCAACACTGAGCCCTTTGTCACAGAATTGACTTACTGACAGCAGGTTATGCTTCAGTCCTTCCACAAAGGACACATTTTCCACTCTGACTGTACCTATTATCAAAACACCAAAACCTTTAGTAACACCGTTTGAGTTATCACCAAAGGTTACCTGTGGACCATCTTTAGCTTGATATTCTTGGAGAAGACTCTTCATTCCAGTCATGTGCCTTGAGCAACCATTGTCTAGGTACCAAACATCTTTGATTGAGTCTCCTCTCCTTTTGTCGTGATCCACAGCCGCCTGCAAGCAAATCAGGCTTTAGGTACCCATTGGGTGTTGGGTCCTATCGTGTCAGTTGTACCCTTCGGGATCCAGACTTGCTTCACAACCCTGATTGCCTCAGAGTGGTAAATCTGTCTCCCTGAAACATCGACATACACAACTTTCTTCTTCTTTGCCTGAGAGGAAGATGGTGTATGAGTGCTAGACTTAGGCTTCACAGGAGCCTGAGTGGGTGCCTTTTGGGCTGGCTTCCTGTTCTTCCTAGGTCTGGGTGCAGCAGGTCTTGGGCCTTGTTCTTGATAAGGACCCTGATTTGTATTCCCCCTAGGCAAGTGAGGGAATGGGAAACAGTTAAAGGCCTCAGGATGCCAAAACCATGGGGGTGTCATCATATTTGACCTTCCCTGTTGGTATTGCCAAGCATGATGGTACCCTCGCTGACCAGTCTGAGGGCTCTTGGCCTGAGTCTTCCTCTGCTTTCGCTGAGGTTTTCCCTGGCCTGAGCTCTCAGGGGCTTCCTTAGGTTGCTTCGCCTTTCCCTTGGGTTTTGGCTTAACTACCTTAGGAGCAACCCTGACTGTGTCAACGGTTTCCTTGCCCTTATCAGTTTGACGGGCCTGGAGCACAACCTTAGGCGCACTCTGACCTGTCTGAACAAATACCCTCTCAGTGTTGCTCCCTGAAGCAACATGAGACTGACCTTGTGAGGATTTCTCAGGAACATATCCAAGTCCCTTTCTCTTGTTCCCAAGTATCTGGCTGCTATTTATTTCCTCTCTAGCCACTGAGGATTTATTCATTGCTGCAACCTTTTTCTTGAGAGAGTCCTCACTCTTTTTCAGGATTTCATGTCTGGTAAAGAGGCCATCAAACTTACTCTTAAGTACTTTTAGTTCTTCCTTCCTGACCAGCTCATCCTCAGTCAATTCCTTCAGAATCTTCTCTCTTGGGAGACGCTCAGCATTGATCATATCAATTTCCTGAGTTAGTCTCACAATCTGAGCTGATTCTTTAAGATCAGACTGAGTGAGTTGTTCATTCAGGTTTTGAACTTCAGTACTCTTGTTCTCCTCTACCAAGAAGACATTAGTTTCCTGCAGTCTGGAGAAATCAACCATCAATTGATCAAGGCAGATCTGAAGGTTCATTTCTCTGACTGACTCTGAGCTAAGCTCAGGATTTTGACCAGTGTAAGAAGCACAAATAGAATTTGATGTTACCTCAGGCTCATCCCTAGCCATCAGACAGACATCATCGTACTCGTCATCTGAGAAGAGTTCAGCTGACCTTTCAGCAGGACCGTCAGAATCTGTTGCATCTTCAGTGACCATCGCTCTCCGATCAGCAGATCTTAGATCCCTAGTGGCTCTCCTTTCCTCTCTCTCCCTCGCACTCAGCTCCGGGCAGTCGTACTGATAGTGACCAATCTTGTTACAGTTGTAACATGCTACCTGCTCACTAACTCTTTCTTTTCTCGGTTCAGGGTTCCTCCTTGAGTCAGGTTCCCTGGTTCTTGGTGAGCTTTCAGCCTTGGTTGGATATCTATCATCGCGAGTACGTCTCTGTTCGTCTCTTCTTTCAGGTTTTGGTTCAGAATATCTTCTTTCATCACCACGTTCTCTCCTCTGGTCAGTGTTCCTTCGCTCCTCATATCTCCTCGAGCTTTGGTGGGTTCCTTCAGGTTTCCTGTCACGTGAGTCCTGATAAAACTTTTTATAACGACCAAACCTGGAATTGAGCTTGTCAAATCGTCTGGCCATCAGGCTGTACTCCTCAGCGAGTTCTTCCCTGCTCATCTCCATCAGTGACTTTGATGAAGAATTTGATGAGGGCTCAACAGGTTCAGATCTGGCCTTGAACGCCACACTTTTCTCAGGAGTTTTCTCCTTCACTTCCTCTTCTTACTGAACTTTCTTCTTTCTTTTGTTAAGATCGAATTCAAGCGCTTTGAACTCTGAAAAAAGTAAAGCAGAAGTTATGTTACTCATATCCTGAGCGTTCTTAAGCATAATTACACTGTTGTCCCATCTCTCAGAAAGGGCATTCAGGATCTTTGAAGCAATATCTCTCCTTGGGACATCCTTGTCCAACATCACCAGCTCATTCATCAACTTGATGAATCTAGACTCCATTTGATCTATGCTCTTGTTAGGCAGCATCTCGAACGCCTCGAATTTCTGAATGGCAATGTTTCTCTTGTTCTCCTTGATCTTTTCAGATCCCTCACACATACTTGTCAGCTCATCCCAAACCTCCTTTGCCGTCTTTAAGTTCATCAGCCTAACTGACTCCTCGAAGGGCACCGTATGCAAGATGATGTTTCTGGCGACGTTGTCAAGTCCCACCATCTTGATTTCATCGTTGGTCATGCCTTTCCTTTCTTTAGGAACCTACACGCCAATCGCAAGATCTTCATATCCCAGTCCTCTGACGTTAGGAATAGTGATCTTGATCGGTCCTTCCCTGAGTACACGCGGCATCTGATCATGGATGACATCTAGATGTGCTTCTAATCTGAACTTCCAATAGACAAAGTTAGACACAGAGAATTCAGGTAACGAAGCTTCAAGTCTCCTCGAAGACATGATGATGCAAGTTTTACGAAAAGCAAACTCAGATCTGTTCAGTGACCACCAACAGTTTCTCCTCTGAAACTATTAGTATTCAAAGTCAGTGGTCTTTCGAACCACTGCTCTGATACCACTTGTTGGTCCCAGTACAAGACTGAGGAATACGTGTATGGGGAGGGATACACGTATACCAATTTTTTAACTTAAAAACTGACTGAGTCCCCTTTACTCAGAGTGGTAAAGAACTAGGAGCTGATAACACACCAACTGACTAAACTTGGTGCGGGTCAGTTGGCTAACTATCAGTTCAAGTTCAGTGCGGAAATGTTTGAGCCCTGAAAGTTTAAAGTCTTGTTTAGTTTACTTTCTGAAAAAACTTATTTTACTCAATTCTGAATAGTGTTTAGTAGGGCAGTGCTCTTTGTGAAGATCAGGCTGATTGATTCAGGCCTGATAAACTGAATGCAATGAATGAACAAATAATATGTCAAGTATGCACAATATCAAAGCAGTAAGAACACAACAAGTTTAACGTGGTTCAGAGTCTCAAGCTCCTACGTCCACGACCTGACTTAACAGGAAATCCACTCAAGGGATTCTTGTTTTTAACGTGCCAAGGTGCACCAAGACCAGCTACCCTCACTGATCTATACAAACTTCCTACTAACACACTAACTGACTTACTCCCAACAAACCTAACTTAGGGTTTTGGTTTTAGTTTGGATTCCAACTAAGTTGAGATTATCCTTACAAGGCAAAGCTTTGCTAAGGATTGGATAATCTCTCTAAGCTTAAGATAATGCTATTTAGCTCTTGGAATACAGAATAACTCTCGATTACTAAGAAATACTTGGGAAATTTAGATTGTTTCGAGTGCTTCTCTTAAGGGTTGAATGCTTTGAATGCTTGAGAGTTTGAGTAATTTCTGGCTTGGAAATTTCCCGTAACCTTGAATGGGTTCAAGGCCTTCTGTATTTATAGGTGATTTGAAAAACTATCTGTTGGAGAGATAGCCTTCGAGTCATCTATGTAGAGAGGCTTCAAACGGACATATCTACATGCAGCAGCCGTCCTTGCATGGATTTGGTATTTGCATTAAATGCACATTGAATGCTTGCCCGTTGAACATGCAGTCTGAATTCAGTCAACTTGTCAGGTTCCGTACGTGCGTGTCCTTCCAGGATTGGTCCACGTCATCAGGTTGGTGAGAATGTCAGAACTTATTCCTGAGCTTTAGGCTTGTCTTATTAAGTTCATTTTGTCTTGATCCCACCGGTCTTGTCCTGACGCTGAAATTCCTTTTGCATTGCTTGGCTCTACTCCAAGTCTTCCTATAAACTCAGTGCTATCCTGTTCCCTTCAGGATTGAGTTAGTAATGACCTCAGGGTCATACCCTTCATCACTGACACTTACTCAGCCAGCTTAGAGGACTGCCATAAGTTCAGGATGGTGCTCTTCGTCTTCAGGCTCTGAGTCTTGATTGTCTCCAGTGAGTTCTCCTCTCACTGAGTACCTGTGAAGTGTAAAATGGCTAAGCATTAATCCTAACCAAGACTAGCCTGACAAAGACAGATTAGGACAAACATCTTTTCAGGGGCTTTGGGATCTTAATCAAAACTGACAATGTCCCAACAGTCATTAATGCTGGTTCTGGGTCACAAATGACCATTGAAATCTATGGTGGTCGTTAATTTTTTTTTACTCTTTTTAGGCGGGTCCGTACTTCACTTTCGCCCAACACACACAAAACTCCACCATCGTCACCTCCGTTGAGCATTTTGTTCCAGTCAAATCACTCGTTGCTTCCCCGTCTACACAATAACCGTAAGTTTTTAAAATTTTAACCATTTATTATGTTTGTTTCTTAACAAAATCTTTTAAAAGAGCACTTAAAGATAAACAATATGAAATGAAAGCAGTAAACGGGACAAGATATATAGTGGTTTGGATAAAAAAATCCTACGTCCACTCTCCCTTTTTCAAAGGGGCCTCACTACCAACCAACCAACTTACGTACTGGAATTTCGAAGTACCAGTTCCAACAAATGAACATGTTGAGATCCAACAACTCCTTAATGAGTATATAAGATTATGAACAATGTAAGAGTGCTTAAAGCGTGATAAAAGCTAAGGCTTGAATATGACTTCGTGCGCGTGAAAACTTTCTAGAGCCTTTCTTCAAAGATGCACTCTTATATTTATAGAGTTGATTAGGGTTTAGCCGTTGGAGAGCTAATCTAATCAGATCTCCAATTAAGAATGCTCTCAATCAATCAATTCTCTAATTGATTGATTGGGTTGGTGAGATCATTGGATTGATTGACTTCAAATACTTTTCAATCCGATCTTGTTGACTTATTTTGAATTACCAACGGTCAAATGCTTCCATTGCACAACTCTGATTCTTCCAGAGAAGGCAGGACCAGACACCAGGTAACCTCGATGTCCTCTGGTCCAGAGTCGGTTAAGAACCAGAATACTCAGTAGAATTCATAGAAGATTCTGAGCATCTTTTGATTCACCGGACTCGTCTGGTTTGGACTCGTCTGGTCTGGGGAAGGTCTTCTGCCTCTGGTCTGATCTCTTCTGGTGAAGTCTTCTGGTGGAGTCCTCTGGTGGGGTCTTCTGGTGACTCTTCTGGTGAAGTCTTCTGGTCTGGCAGTTCCCCCTAGACTAAGTCCTAATCTATTTCCTCATCTGGCTAACAGGTCCAGATGGTCCTATTACATCTTCTGGTTTGTTTTAACTCATCAAAACTATAAAACTTTTATCCTAACAATTTCCCCCTTTTTGATGAAGTTAAAACACTAACCAGAACTGATAAAAAAGAAATTAAGCAAGAAAACAAATAAAGGGATAAGACTTTAGAATAGATCTTATCAGGCAAACAAGAAGACAACAAGAAGCTGTCTTTAAGACAGAGTAGATATGACTTTCATTAATAATAGAGGACAAAGATGATTACAGATTACATTTTATATCAAAGTCCTAATCTATGCATATCTTCTATTTTCCTTGGGCACCAGAAACCAATCAAGGAATCTGTCTTGAACAGCCTTGAGCTCAGCAGAAGATGTTGGGGTGAAATTTACCAACACCTTAGTCTTGTATAGCTTCTTCAACTCTGCCCAATCAACCTGGTCCCCGATCATAGGAGTGTTGAGATAATGGAACTCAGGGGCAGTTACTTCCAGGTTGAACTCAATGGTGGAATCCATGAGTTTCTTGTACAACTATGCATCGTAGGCCTTCATCCAAGAGTGGAAGGTTCTGTTGATAGGCGCATCATCCTCTGGCGGGGGTCTCTGAATGTAGTGTTGGATAAACCACAAAGTCTTTGCTTCTCTCCACCTTTCAATAAGGGGAACATGCATAGTGGAGTCAAAAGACCCTTCTGTCCTGAGTGGCAGAATATCCATCACTTCAATAGGAGCCTTCCTCTTCTGGCTTGATCCACTGGCACCATGAGTGATACCAGTTTCTCTGGCTTTCTTGTTTTACCTTCTAACATATCTGAGCCTCTGCTCTTCATCTATGTTCTTCCTTACTCTGGCCAACCTTTCCTCTGAAGTCTCTTCTATAAACCTCTTCTCTGCCTCTTCAACTACCTGCTCTAAGAAGCTCTTCTTGACCCTTCTTATCTTTCTCTTAGCAGGGCTAGGAATGGAGACATGATCTTGTTCTGAGTCAATAGTTTCCTCCTCTGCTGCAAGCTGCTTGGCCATAGTCAAAGACTTTAGCCCTTCCTTCTTCTTCTTCTGCAGCTTAGCTTGAGCCAAAGTGTTCTCCAGCAGGTCCAGATGAGCTCCGTGATTGAAGAGAGTCTCATTGGTGCTCTTCGCCAGATCAGTTCTGGCCTTCTCTTCCCCCTTTTTAACTTCATCAAGGAGGGGCTGAACCACCTGCCTTATCAGATCAGGCAACTCGGTGGAGGAGGAAGAGTGGAGATCACGCAGCTTCTTGGCTTCCTCCAGTTAAGCTTGAGTCTCAGCCACCACTTGCTTGGCCAACATCTCCTGGAGGGAGTCCTTCAATTTGGCAGTCTCAAGAATTTGAGAAGCCATCTCCACCTTCAGCACAGAGACTGGACGCAGCTGGTCCAAGACATGTTCCTGCAGTTGCTTCTGGCTGTGCCTGACATCTATCTTCAGATAGAGGCAATCATATTTGAACGAGGCTTTGGCAGAGGAAAAAGTAGCCTTGATCTGCTTCAAGAATTTTCTCCTCTCTTTCTTGATCTGGTTCTCAACCATAGCAGGCGCCAGATGCTGCATAGCCATAGAGAAACACCCTATCTGTTGGATCTGTTCATTGAAGAACATCTTCATCTTCTGCATCACAGCAAGGGTGACATCAAAGTCCTCCTCGTTGATTAGGCGTGAAATTATCATGATTCGTAGATAGAAATGCCCAAGTTTTAGTCGATTTTATTGAGTATTTAGAGGGAATTGAGTACTATTTCTACATATTGATGAGTTTGTCTCTTTGATGCTCATAGGTGAATTGAGAGTGAAAAACGGAGTTCATAGGACTTTGAATCGACTCGAACGGATGCCCGGATGAGAAGATATCGAAGAAATACGATTGGTATTAGTGCGCGAGAAGAAAAGTATCAATTGAAGAAGAAAGAGGACCACTCGAGCGCCACCGCTCGAGCAAGGGTGTTGCTGGAGCGCCGAAATCTTCCAGAGAGTTTTGCCCATTCAAGTGGCTCGAGCGCCACCGCTCGAGCCCTTGCATCATTCGAGCTGTTTAGCTCGAGCAGCCTCGCTCGACCCCCTGCACCATTTGAGCTACTTAGCTCGAGCGCCCCCGCTCGAGCGGGTGGTGCTCGAGCGCCATTACCTTTTACCCTTCAGATTCGTTTTTTTGCCCATGAGTTCCCGAATCGGCCTGACGCTTATATATACTCGTTCCTAACACATTTTTGGACATCACATCACATACCACTTTACTTTTGGAGTTCGTTGGAGAGTTAGAAGAGTACTAGAGACGAGCAAGCTTAATTTTCATGTGTAATCAAGGTTTTCTTATGAATTCTTAGTTTGTTTTCGTTTTTTAGTTTCTTTTCATTAGCTCGTTGACGTTAAACACCTGAGACTTCATTTTGTCAATCTAATTTCAGTTCTTAACATTTATTTCTTTAAACCCTAGTTTATGTTTAATAATTTCTTAGTTCTAATCATTATGTTTATGTTCGTTACTTCTTCAATTGTTTTTATTATCATTGAAGCCATGTCCGGCTAAAACCCTTGTATGCTTAGGGTAGGATGAACTCGTAGAAGTAGGATGTGGGTACATAATTAGGGTAACCTGTGATGTTTAGTTTTAATTCTCTTAATTAATGAATTCTTAAAATTAATCTTAACTTTACCTTTGAATTTCGTTCGAAAAGTGTTAGAGAGAGGACGACCTTATCACTCTTTAACAACTAGTAGACTTAACTAGAGGGTTTAGAAAGGGTTAACTAATCTACCGGTTTATCTAGGGAGGACGACCGCATCACCTTAGTTAAATTAGAGTCTCGTTAATTAAGCACTATCTATTAACTTTTTAGTGGATTAGTGAAGTCGATTGTTAGGATAAAGTATTAGGGGTTGAATTCTTGAGCTTTCATCTTACAATATTTTACTTAGGTTATTTCTTGCATGTCACGGTTACTTTGATTATGTACCTGCTCCGTTAGTATACGTAGGAATTCCTATCCTGAGCGTCACCATCACATATTCGAAAACACACACTTTTACGTTCTTAGTTTAATTTTTCTTTTTGCATTCGTAGAGTAATTTAGTTTCGATTATATTTTCTTTTCAAAAATCCAAAAACATACACTCATATTAACTACGATGCGTAGATCTTCGGAGATCTATTCGCATACAACCCATCCCGAGGTACGATACACTTGGTCGCTATACCTACTCATACTACAGTGAACCCGTACGCTTGCGGGAAAACTACTAGTGGAAAGTTAGTATTTTCGGTTCAAGTCACTCGTCTGAATAAAGCTCTGGAGGGAAGGAGAAGTGAGGGCCAAAAGAGTAGGAAGGGCCCTCTGGAGAGATCATAACACCTCTCTGGATCAACAAGGTTCTAATCACCACCTTGGCTGCTCTGCTGGATTTTGGATGTTGAGCTTCTTCTTGAGATCTATCTCCCAGGCAGTGAAGGCAGAAGTGGTCATCTCATCTAACAATAAGACCAAATCCTCCACGTCTTCAAGTCTGGCCTTACTCCAGACCTTGGCATCAGTCAAATCTGCCAAGAGGGGTAAGTGCTCCAAAAGAATTGGAAAATGCTCTCTTAGCCAGAGCTGAACACTTACACTCATGCTCTGCCTAATGAGACCCATATTATCATTGTTGAATGTGAAGGGTTTGGGCCCAGAGGCAGAGGAGGATGGTGCTAAGACCTCCGGCTCCAGTGAAGCACCCTCATCTTCACTATCATCGCTAATTGAAACTGCGGGGGAGGCAGGAGGACAAGAGAACCCCAGAGCCATGGAAGAGGAGGGGTTCTGGTCAGTTTGGGTTGGGGGAGGGATAGGTGTTTGGCTTTGTGAAGTGGAAGGGTTTGTATGAATGGATGGTTCTGCACCAGAAGAGGTTGAGGGCACCTCTGGTACAGGGTTTGTTTGTGGGGGTGAAGGGTCTGTAGGTAAAGGTGTTTGAGATAGAGGGGGAGAAGGTGTTTGAGTGGGTAAGGTTGAGGGTGTGTAAATGGGGGTGTTTGGGAGGGTCTGCTCTGGTGAAGAAATTGGAGCACCAGGAGCAGGGGAGAAGGAATGTGTTTGGGTTTCTATGGGAGAGGTGGAGGGGGTGTTTGGGAGGGTCTGCTCTGGTGAAGAAATTGGAGCACCAGGAGCAGGGGAGAAGGAATGTGTTTGGGTTTCTGGAGGAGAGGTGGAGGGGGTAACAAGATTAACAGCAGTAGGGGAAGGGTTTACCTCAGCTGAGTCAACATCAGCTGGTACAGGGAGCTC
Source organism: Ballota nigra (assembly GCA_947034835.1). Classification (NCBI taxonomy): domain Eukaryota; kingdom Viridiplantae; phylum Streptophyta; class Magnoliopsida; order Lamiales; family Lamiaceae; genus Ballota; species Ballota nigra. The sequence continues at coordinate 34,408,005 of OX344728.1, read as the reverse complement.
TGGAGCTGTGACATCTTCCATCAGCTGAGAGGCCTCCTCAATTGCCTGCTCCAGGGCATCCCCAAGATCAGATCCAGAGTCAGGATCTTGAAGAATGACTCTCTTAGCCTTTGGCTTCTTCTTCAGAGGTTCAACCTCCTCTACCTCCTCATCTTCTTTTGATGGCTCATCCACCAGAAGGGTTTTCTTGGAAGCCCTCCTAGAAGTCCTTGGCTTCTTGGCTGAGGCCTTGCCAGCTTCTCCTTCTAGCCTCTGCCTCTTCTTGGCTGCACATGCCTTCTTGGCAGCTTCTTCTCCATCTCCCCTCTACTTTTTCAAAGCAACATTGAGGGGGATCTGGTCATCCTCTGATGAGCCAGATATCACCATATTGGAAGAAGCAGGCGCTTCAACCTTCTTCTTTGCAAGGCTTTTCTTATTCTGCCACTTAGCAGGTGAGGGCGCTGCTTGGAGTGAGGGGGGGGGGGGGGGGGCAGGGATGACTTCTTCTCCATCAGAGTCGGCATGGCCATGAAGAGAACCATCTTTGGAGAAGATGATTTTGGACTTGTGGAAGCCCTTACACCAGGAGCCCTTCCACACCTTGTCTGGGAAGAGAGATCCAGAATTAAGGTGAGTTTTGTCCCAAGAGAAACATTTGCGTTCAAGAAAAATTGCAATTCCTCTGGCTTTATGTGACATTCTTCCTTTTGCACCTTTGCCTTGTTCTTCCTCAAAACTCCCCAGAAGAACTCTGCCCAGTTGTACTTGACACCATCATATATCACCCTCATAACACAGAGCCGCCCAGTAAAAATGGCATATGTGCTATGGTTCTCACACTTGAGCACCTTCACCACTATATCAAAAAGTACCTTGTACTTTTACCTCAAATGTTTATCCAAAAATCCCCTGGTTAGATTATGGCACGATGATCTCGCAAACAACTTGAAGGATTCAACAGCTTCATCCTCCTTGTACTTTAATGGGTCTACACCTTCTGCAGAAATATTCTCGAATAGGATGTGATTAGACGTGAAATTGTTATGTTTTGGTGCCCGATTTGCCCATGTTTTGAGTGTTCTTTATGAGAGTTTGGAGTCATTTGAGTATCATTTTTATAAACTGATGAATTTGTCTATTTGGTTTTCTTAGATGGATATAGGGTGAAAAGAGGAGTTCGTAGGACTTTGAATCGGTCAAAACGGACTCCCGGTTGAGGAGATATAAATATTTTACGAACATGTGTACAGCTGCCGAAAAGTACTCGAGCTGAGTCACTCGAGTAGTCACTACTCGGGCACTCGAGTAGTGCACTCGAGCTGCAACAGGTCGAGTAGTTTTACTCGACCTCTACTCGACCTTGACGCGTATTTTGGCCCATGAACACCCAAATTCGATCACAAGCCTATTTATACCTTTTTCCAAGCATATCAACGATACCAACACATATTTTTACATATTTTGAGCGAGGAGAAAGCTTGGGAGGGAGATTGGAAGAGTTTTATACGTTGTAATCGAGGTTTTAATTTACGAATTCTTCGTTTTAGTATTTCTTTTGAACGTATTAGATTAATTCTTTCTTTCATTACTCTTGGAGACGATTAAACCTAGTTTTTCAGATTTATATAGATTTCTTTAGAGACTTTAATTTGTTCTTTCGTTTATGTTCTTGATTTCTTTCGTTAATTTAATTATGCATATGATTATTGTTCTTGTGATTGCTTTTATTATTCAAACCACCATGTTAGGCTAGAACCCTTGCATGCTTGGGGTAGGATGAACTCGTAGAAGTAGGTTGTGGGTACGTAATTAGTATAATTCGTGACGTTAGTTTTAATTCACTTAATTAATGAATTCTTATAATTAATCTTAACTCTACCTTTGAATTTCGTACGAAAGTGTTAGAGAGAGGACGACCTTATCACTCTTTAACAACGAGTAGACTTAACGAGAGGGTTTAGAAAGGGTTAATTCATCTACCGGTTTAGCGAAGGAGGACGACCGCATCACCTTAGTTAAATCAGGGTCTCATTAATTAAGCACAATCTATTAACTTGTTAGTAGATTAGTGAAGTCAAGTGTTAGGGTAAAGTATTAGGGTTTAGAATCTTGAGCTTTCACCTTGCATTCTTAGACTTAGGTTAATTCTTGTGTGTCACAGTTATTTTGATTATGTACTTGCTCCGTTAGTATACGTAGGGATTCCTATCCTAAGCATCACCATCTCATTAGAACACAACCCTTAGTTAATTCGTTTTCTTTAGTATTTTAGTTTACTTAGTTTAATTTAGTCTTTTAATTAATCTTTCCAAAAATCCAAAAACAATACACTCATATTAACTACGACCCGTAGATCTTCAGGGATCTATTCGCATACACTCCATCCCTTGGGTTCGATACTACTTGGTCATTATACGTACTTATACTACAGTGAACCCGTCCGCTTGCGGGTGAGCGACTAGTAGAAGTTAGTATATTCGCTTCAAGTCAATGGCGCCGTTGCCGGGGATGGCGTTTTATGCTTTTTGAATAGGACTTGTAGATAGCTTAGTAGTTAGTAGTGGGTGTTTTATTTTCTATTTTATTTTTATTTCCATTCATTAGGCAGTTGCGTTTTGATCCTTCTACTAGTGTTTCAAGTTTATGAAAACACGCTCACAAGGCAATACGAGCGAAGAGAGGTTACCTGCAGATCCTGAGACAATAGCTAGAAGGAATCGAGCCTTCTTGAGAAGAATGACTACTGCCGCGGGAAATAAAGACAAGATTTCTGATGAACTTGGGGAGTTAGACAAAATAGCTGCAGAGTATACTGCTCTTGTGGAACGAGCAGAGGGTGCCAATGGAAACAGCAGTAATCAGCAGATACCCATAGGGGGAACTGAGAGCCCACACCCGAACCCACAAGACACAATCAACTCTGCACAAACACACCCCAAAACCAGAACCAAAACCCTGCTTTCCCACAAAACCCAAATAACCCTTTCAACAACCTAGTATACCAACATTACCCATACCCACCTTATCCTTACCCTTACCCACCATACCCGTATTCTCCACCCCCTGTCTATAATCAACCACCTATCTACCCGCCACCACCCCAACAAGTAACAGTACCTGCTGCTAATCCTCAACACATTCCTCAGAACGTAGATCACAATATGGCTATTCGAGGGAGGTTTGCAGCGCAGCCACAGCGGTACTATGATGGAGTGGCTTTGTCTCCTGTTGAGGCAAACAACTTCTCGATATCCCCGGGGATTTTAAAGCTGCTTACCGAGAATCAGTTCAAGGGGGTGATCGGGAAGGAGAATCCTCATACACATCTGAGGAGTTTTCTCATGATAGCCTCAACATTTAATTACAATGGCATGTCTGAAGATGCCAAGAGGCTTAGGCTGTTCCCATTCTCATTGATGGGAATAGCTAAGGAGTGGTACGATAATACGCTCCCGCGGGGATGTATTACCACTTGGGCCGAGCTCGAGCGTCTGTTCCTCGAGCGATTCTACCCTCCATCTAGGACGATCAAGGCTAGAATTGAGATCTCGTCCTTTCGCCAGAAGTCTGGAGAAGATTTACGCCAAGCGTGGGAGAGATACTCAAACATGCTGATTGAGTGCCCGCAGCACGGGTACAACGAGGGAGACATTATGGCATTCTTCTATAGTGGTGCCAACAAGGCGGGGCAAGACCATTTAGACGCCTGTGCGGGCGGAGCATTCCTGAATCAAGGCATAGAGAGGTGTAGGGAGATCGTTGACAACATTGTCACGAATGCCGGTGCTTGGGGTGTGGATGCAGATTTTCAGAGAGTGCATCACGTTGAAGAGGGAGAAGGAACGAGAAGGCTATTGATGGCCATGATGGAGAAGATCAACAACCTCGAGTTGGGGAAGAGTTTGGTTGGAGAGCATGCAGTAGAGAATGAGAGAGTAGACCAACCAAGTGGGCAGCAAGAGGTAGCCAATTACATGGGAGGTCCGTATTACAATCAGCATGGCTACCAAGGTGGAAATCAGTATGGAAGACCTTCTTATGGTCAACCATTTGTACCTCTAGGCCCTCAGCCACTTCAAAATCAATGGAGGAACACACAAGGAGTTCAAGGAGGCCAGCAGCCTCCTCAAAACACATGGAGGAAAAATGAGAACTTTTCTTATGCTAACCCAAAAGTTGGTATTACTGTTCCTGCAGGTGTTGATCCAGGTTCAAAGCCTCCGGGTGGAGAAGGCGGTGCCTCAACCGAAGAGATGTTGAGAACGATCCTTCAGAAGGTTGAGGAAGGTAGCAAGAGATTGTCATCCTTGGAGTACGATGTGAAGGAGTTGCATAAGAAGGGTGATCATCGTGATCAAGAGCTCCAGAAGATGAATGTTGAGTGGACTAGAACTCAACAAGAGAACAATCGAAGGTTCACTTCTTCAGAGTTCCAAATGAGCCAGATTGCAAAGACAGTGAATAGAATGCCGGAGGGGAACCCGAAAGAGCATTGCAAGGCTATCCAGTTAAGAAGTGGAACCAACTATGAAGATCCTCAGATGCCTGCTGATTCTGAGACGCCCCAAGTTGAGAAGGGGATTGAAAGTGAAGGGATTGAGAAGCATGAAGATATGGATGAGTCCCAGAAGGGCAAGGAAAGTGAGGAAATTGAGAGGGTTCATAAGTGGAAAAAGGCAAAGAAAGCAAGGGATAAAGTGAAAGAAACAGAAAGAGATGAATGGGGGGTACCCAAAGCTGTGATACCTGTCCCATATCCACAACGCTTCATGAAAAAGAAGCTTGATGAAAAATTTGTAAAATTTCTTGATGTTTTTAAACAACTTCACATTAACATTCCTTTTTATGATGCTTTGGAACAGATGCCGCATTATGCAAAGTTTCTGAAGGATTTGATCGCGAAAAGGCGGCGAGTGGATGAGCCAAAGTTGGTGCAGTTGAACCACGAGGTGAGTGCATTAGTGCACAAGGCGCTTCCTCCAAAGCTGAAGGATCCCGGGAGCTTCACGATCTTATGTGACATTGGGAATGGGATCAAGAAGGGAGCGTTGTGCGACCTAGGAGCGAGCATTAATTTGATGCCGTTGTCGCTTTTCAAGAAGTTGGAAGGTGGTGAACTTCAACCCACAATGATGATGCTTCAACTTGCCGACCGGTCTATTACTCAACCTCAAGGTGTAGTTGAAGACGTCCTCGTGAGAGTTGGAGATCACATCTTTCCAGCCGACTTTGTAGTCCTAGAGAAGGAGGAAGATGAGCACGTGCCCCTAATCTTGGGAAGACCGTTCTTAGCTACGGCAGGGATGGTGCTAGACGTGGCAAATGGGAAGATTACATTGAAGGTTGATGATCAAGAAGTGAAGATCTCCCTATATGAAGCCATGAAGCACCCGAAGGAGGATGAGAGCTTGTATTGCATGGATGCAATTGATCCTCGTGTTGAAGACACACCTCCTATCCCTAATCCTTTTCATAATCATGATTTTGTTAGTCCTTCACTTGATTATTTAACCCATAAGCATTATGATCTTGATTATTTTGATAGGGATAAAGTGATGAAATTGAAGGATGAAGAGGTGAAAAGTGTGGACGTGATCCGGTTGGAAGGAAAAGGAGGAGTTAAGAAGAAGAAGTCAAAATCCAAGAAGTTGATTAGTAAGACTCCTCCAGATAAAGGTAAGAAGGAGTTGAGACCCATAACACTTGGGGATGAGAAAGAAGCAAAAGAGCTCATGATGGAGGGACAACAAGGAAAGAAATTCAAACACCACTCTTATGAGAATAAGGGAGGTACATTTGAGTATGATGTCCCATAAGCTCCTTTGAGCTTGGTCCGACATGAGGACCTTAAAAATAGCGCTGAATGGGAGGCAACCCATTATTTTTATTTGCTTTGAGTTTTTTTTTAAGTTTAGGGAGTTATGTTGAGTCGTATGTTTAACCTCGTACTTGAGAGTTTTATTTTGTAGGCTTGTCTCTAAAAGAGTAAAGGAGTGCCAAAGGAGTGGAGATTGAAGGAACCAACTTGAGACAAGGGAGTGTGCAAAGCTATTGAGAGAAATTGAATTATTTGGTGGAGGTAACCCACAACCCCAAACTTAGACCTCTAGCAAGGTCGAAGTTTGGGGGGGGTGGAGTTTTTCATCTGGTTTATGAATACATTGCACATGCATGCACGCCCTTATCTTTGAGTTGAGTTTGATTGATTATTGGTTTGTTGAGATACTCCTTGGGGTGATTTTGATTTGACTCGCTATTGCATATTTCATGCCTATCAATCATCTTATGCTTATTGATTGCTATCTTTGAGTATGATTTGATGAGTAGAGTGAGTTGTAAGGGTGAGTTAGAAATTCTTTTGTGTGAGTGTTTGAGTTTGAGCTGATTAGAGAGAGAACTTGTATGCTTATGAGTTTTTCTTTTGAGTACTTGTGTGATGAGAGTGAGAATGCACTAGGACTAGCATGGATGTGAAAGCCGTGAGCTTTTGAGCCTTATGAGATTTTGATGCATTAATTAATCTCTTCGTTTGTGAGTGGATCGTCACCTTAGAGGATGCTAGAACTTGTGTGTGCTCTTGCTTCTTGATTGTGTCTAGTTTGATATGTCGAATGTGATCTTAGGCCATCTTTGTTTTTATTGAGTCACTTAGCCAAAATTTTCCTTACCAATGACATGTATTCCTTGCTAGCCCCTTTGAGCCTAAAGCTTATTTTATTTGCTAGCACATTTAAACACTATTCCAAGTTCCTAAGCCTTTTTGTCCCAATTTGAGTGGAGAATAGGAAAAGTGTGAATGTTGAAGGGATTGAGTTGAGTTGAGACAAGGAATTATGATGGTTGAGTGGTGATAAAATAAGGGTGTGAATGAGATTTGAGTTGTGGGAAAGAAAAAAAATTGAGAATGGGAAAAAGAAAAAAATTGAGCTCATGTGTTTGTGCGAAAAAGAAAAAAAAGTGAAGTGATTGAAAAAAAAAAGTGAAAAGAGTTAGAAAAAAAAAATTGAAGTGTTGAGAAAAGTGGAATTGAAAGAGTGTTGATTGAAAATGTTTGAAGTATTCTGTTCCTAATCTTGAAGTACCGAAGTTTGATTTTCTATTCTCCACTCACTTGAGTCACTTTACCATATTGATTCCCACCTGTCCAAAGAGCCTACATTACAACCTTAAGAAAAGTCCTTTTTGATTCGGCATTGATTTCTAGAGTATGGTCGGAGTTGAGAGTGCTTACAAGCCTATGGCTGCTGATTTGAGTGATTGATTGATTGAGTGTGTCCTTAAACATTGTTATACACTTGTGAGGGAGTGAAACACATCGTTGAGTGCACATCCATGTTTGATCTTGGTGGTTCTTGTTGTTGTTGCATGAGTATGATGAAGGAAGGTGAGTGAGTATACATGTGATTGATCTTTGAAGCTCGAGTTCATTTGCTTGCATGATTTGATTTTTTGACTCATTCCTAACAATTTCACTTGACTTATTATTTCGTTGCTTGAGGACAAGCAACATGGTAAGTTTGGGGGGGTTGATTAGACGTGAAATTGTTATGTTTTGGTGCCCGATTTGCCCATGTTTTGAGTGTTCTTTATGAGAGTTTGTAGTCATTTGAGTATCATTTTTATAAACTGATGAATTTGTCTCTTTGGTTTTTATAGATGGATAGAGGGTGAAAAGAGGAGTTCGTAGGACTTTGAATCGGCCAAAATGGACTCCCGGTTGAGGAGATATGAAGATTTTACGAACATGTGTACAGCTGCCGAAAAGTACTCGAGCTGAGTCACTCGAGTAGTAACTACTCGGGCACTCGAGTAGTGCACTCGAGCTGCAACAGGTCAAGTAGTTTTACTCGACCTCTACTCGACCTTGACGCGTATTTTGGCCCATGAACACCCAAATTCGATCCCAAGCCTATTTATACCTTTTTCCAAGCATATCAACGATACCAACACATATTTTTACATATTTTGAGCGAGGAGAAAGCTTGGGAGGGAGATTGGAAGAGTTTTATACGTTGTAATCGAGGTTTTAATTTACGAATTCTTCGTTTTAGTATTTATTTTGAACGTATTAGATTAATTCTTTCTTTCTTTACTCTTGGAGACGATTAAACCTAGTTTTTCAGATTTATATAGATTTCTTTAGAGACTTTAATTTGTTCTTTCATTTATGTTCTTGATTTCTTTCGTTAATTTAATTATGCATATGATTATTGTTCTTGTGATTGCTTTTATTATTCAAACCACCATGTTAGGCTAGAACCCTTGCATGCTTGGGGTAGGATGAACTCGTAGAAGTAGGTTGTAGGTACGTAATTAGTATAATTCGTGACGTTAGTTTTAATTCTCTTAATTAATGAATTCTTATAATTAATCTTAACTCTACCTTTGAATTTCGTACGAAAGTGTTAGAGAGAGGACGACCTTATCACTCTTTAACAATGAGTAGACTTAACGAGAGGGTTTAGAAAGGGTTAATTCATCTACCGGTTTAGCGAAGGAGGACGACCGCATCACCTTAGTTAAATCAGGGTCTCATTAATTAAGCACAATCTATTAACTTGTTAGTAGATTAGTGAAGTCGAGTGTTAGGGTAAAGTATTAGGGTTTAGAATCTTGAGCTTTCACCTTGCATTCTTAGACTTAGGTTAATTCTTGTGTTTCACAGTTATTTTGATTATGTACCTGCTCCGTTAGTATACGTAGGGATTCCTATCCTAAGCATCACCATCTCATTAGAACACAACCCTTAGTTAATTCGTTTTCTTTAGTATTTTAGTTTACTTAGTTTAATTTAGTCTTTTAATTAATCTTTCCAAAAATCCAAAAATAATACACTCATATTAACTACGACGCGTAGATCTTCAGGGATCTATTCGCATACACTCCATCCCTTGGGTTCGATACTACTTGGTCATTATACGTACTTATACTACAGTGAACCCGTCTGCTTGCGGGTGAGCGACTAGTAGAAGTTAGTATATTCGCTTCAAGTCAGGATGCAGAAACCGTGCTTTGAGAAAACAACATCCTCCCTATCGATCTTGGAAGAGAGGTGGTCGTCATGGATCTTCATCCACACCAGAAGTTGAGCAGCATACCCATCAAGTGTGCGAAAGTTCTTGGGTATTGTAGAGATCAACTTCTCTACCCCTGCGTTCTGCAAAAGTTCCAGAATGGCCAACGCCGCCGGATTCTTGGTGGTGTAGAAGTCAACAACCATCTCCATCTTTAACTTTTTACAGACGTATTCATGGTTGAAATTGCATTTGGGTGCCATGTCTGAAAGAGAGAGAGAGAGAGAGAAAACAAATCTTGCAGAGAGAAGTGAAGAGACAGATTGAAATTTTTAAGTTTAAATAGGAACAGACGGGTGGCTTTGAAAATAAATTAGGTGTGAACGCGTGTAATGTTAAAATTTAATTGGGGTAACAAAATGAATTTGTGAATTGATTGACATTTTGCATGATAATTAAATCTGATGGCCAGGATTGAAAGGCGATATACAGATTTAATTTGGTGCGTGGGCATGGTCATTGGGATTGAGTTCGAGGGGTTTTGTGGCAGTCAAGACAAAAAGCGAAATGATTACCTAGGCCCTCTACCATAGTCTTAAATACACTCTGAATATGAAACGTTTTAGGTATATTTAGTAATTTTAAAAGTGTGTCCCAATGATCAGAGGCCAGAGAAGTAAATACATACCCGTCACCTGATATTGTAACCAAATGATACCTTGGTTAGTCTGGTGTTACATTTCATCTGATGGAAACCCATCTGGTTCTGGTCAAGGTTTACTCCGGATTTCTCTGGGATAGACCTCATCTGGTACAAACCTGATCTGGAGATGTAACTTCTGTGGTATATCTTACCTGTAGGCATGTTAGTATAACAGATAAATTAATAAGATAGGTATTTTTGAAATAAAGGATACTTCTCTGCTGGTCCCCCTAAACTAATTCTGTCTCTTGGTCCAATAAACCTAACTCAAATGCACTTAGTAAAACTAATGCCCAGAAAAAACTGAGAAAGAGTGTCATACCATGCTCTGGGTGCCTGCTTAAGCCCATAAAGAGCCTTCTTAAGCTTATACACCTTGTCACCTTGTTCAAAACCAAGAGGTTGTTCCACATACACTTCCTCAATGAGAATCCCATTAAGAAAGACAGATTTCACATCCATCTGGTATACTTTGAACTTCATGTGAGCAACATATGTTAGAAACAATCTGATGACTTCTATTCTGGCAACACGAGCAAAGGTTTCATCATAGTCTATTCCTTCAGACTGAGAGTAGCCCTGAGCCACTAGCCTTGCCTTGTTCCTAGTAATGACATCATTCTCATCTTTCTTATTCTTGAAAACCCACTTAGTGCCTATCACCTTTTGATGTCTTGGTCTATCTACCAGCTCCCAAACATCCTGTCTGGTGAATTGATTCAACTTCTCTTGCATAACAACAACCCAATTTGAATCCTTCAGTGCCTCCTTGATGTTCTTGGGCTCAATCAAGGGTACATAACAACTGAATAAGACAACTAAGTTAAGAGTTCTCCTAGTCTGAACACCCTTAGCTGGATCTCCTATATTGGGGTGATCAACCAGGGTTTTCCTTCCCTTAGCCTTGCCTGATTGACCATCTATTGCAGTACCTTTGTGATTATTACCAACTACAGGAGAGCTTCCCCCTACAGGAGTTCCAACCTCTTCTGGTTCTACTCCTTGTGGAGGTTTCTGCTCTAGAGAACCAGAAGATGGATCACCATCTGAATCCGAATCAAGAATAGGTGGATTAACTTTGATAACTCTTGGAGTAGTCTGATTCTGTGTCTCATCAGAAGACTTTAAGTCCACCTTGCACTCAAAAGCAGATTCATAAAAAACAACATGAGGTGTTTCCTCCACACAAAGTGAGTTCTATTAAAAATTGAAAATACTTTACTGGTGCTGGAATATCCTAAGAATATTCCATCTGCCACTTTAGCATCAAAAGTTTTTAACTTTGATTTCCCATTGTCATGGATGAAACACTTACATCCAAAAACATGAAAGAATGAAACAAATGGGGTTTTACCTTTCCATACCTCATATGGAGTTTTATTATGTCTCTGGGCAATGAGGCATCTATTTTGGGTGAAACAAACTGTTTTGATGGCTTCTGCCAAAAATCTCTGTGGTGTGTTGTATTCTGCTAGAAGAGTCCTTGCAGCTTCCTTGAGAGTTATGTTCCTCCTTTCTGCTACTCCATACTGTTGGAGTGTTCTGGCAGAAGATGTCTCATGAAAAATCCCATGGTCCTTGCAGTACTCTGCAATGTGTGAATTCAAAAACTCTATCCCTTTGTCACTTCTGATCCTCACTATGCTTTGGTTCTGCTCATTCTGAATCTGCTTGAAGAACTCTGGCAGCTTAGTGATAATTTCATTTTTCTTAAACAAGAACACTACCCAAGTGTATCTTGAAAAGTCATCTACTATCACCAAGGTGTACTTCCTACCACTGAAACTAAGAGGAGAAACAGGTCCAAACAGGTCAATGTGAAGAAGAACTCTGGTTGTGGTTGTGCTCTAGACATCCTTAAAGGAAGTCTTGGGTTGTTTACCCTTCTGGCATGAACCATAAACCTGATCCTTCTTAAACACTTCATTAGGAAGACCTCGAACTAAACATTTTCTGGCAATCTTGTTCAGTGCCTTGAAGTTAAGATGGCTCAATCTCTTGTGCCAAATCCAGTTGTTCTCTGCAGATCCTTTTGCAACCAGACAAGCATTTCTTGGGCAACTACTAAAATCTGCAAGATAAATGTTACCCTTCCTCAAGCCTATAAGCAAGATATCTTATAATCAGAAGAAAAGACAGTGCATGAATCACTAGAAAACTTCACTGAGTATCCCTTGTCACAAAATTGGGATACTGAAAGCAGATTATGCTTGAGTCCTTCAACATAGTAGACTTCATCTACAGATACACCACTAAAGGTTAACTTTCCAACGCCTCTGGTGACTCCATAATTGTTGTCACCAAACATCACTCTTGGCCCATTCAGTGGCTTGAAATCCTGGAGATGATCTTTCTCAAATGTCATGTGCTTGGAACATCCACTATCAATGTACCAGACATGGTTGCTTGAAAATCCTTTCTCCAATGGGTTGTTGTCCTCCTGCAGAGAAATCAATTAGGTCCCCTACTAGCGCTGGGTCCTGATTGGTTAGTTGCAGGTTTTGTAGGAATCCAAAGATAAAGATCATCCCTTGCTGGATGAGGAGATCTTATCTTTCTTCCAAATCTATCTACCAGTACATATCCTCTGACAATTACATATTGAGCTACATGTCCAAATCTATCTACCAGTACATGTCCTCCGACAATTACATATTGAACACCTTTTCTATACACAGTTATGGTGTATCTTACCTCAAATCTGGCCCTTGGAATGGCCTGCCTTAAAGACATGGTCTTAAAGGTCTGGTTGTAAGGGTACATCCTAGAAGAACCATCTCTGGTATCATAACTACCCAGATCAGTTGATTTTCTATAGATGGGTCTGGAAGACCTCCTCTGGTTCTGAAAATTGGATCTATTCTGATGATGGAACTCCTTCTGAGTGTTTCTGTTCTGGAATCTTCTTTGAGCAAACCTTCTTTGAGATCCCTGATTCTGATTGAGGTTCTCTGGTTCAGTATATCTCCTCTGATATATCCTATTCTGATTAGGTTTCCTCTTATAGTTTCCTTTTCGAGGTCCCCTAATTTGCCTAGGTTCCACTCTTTTAGGATTCCTCTGAGGTCCCTTAATCTTTTTAGGAATCTGAACAGAACCATCAATCTTCATATGTTCTCCTATCTAACGTTTATGCTCTAAGATGTCCTCTTCCAGTTCGGTGAACTCATTAGGAACATCATCTATATGGTCAGCAGAGCAGTCTTTGTTCCAATTACAGTTTTTAACTACTCTGTAACCTTTTCCATTATGATCCTTTTCATCCCAGATTCTACCACTTCACTAGATCTTTCAGACAACTTGCCTTTATTACAGAAAAATTTATGAGATCTGGTTGTAATTCCAGAATATCCTAAACCACTCTTATCATTTAACCTTTGAGAAGATCCAGTTATAATGGATACAACAGTTGGAGCTTCTCTGGTCTTATGTACTTCCGTAGTAGGTTGTTCAATTTGCTTACCCTTGATAAGATATTGGTATTTGGCTTTGAGTTCATTGAACTCTTCTTCCTGAGAGTTCTTTTCTTTCATGAGCTGGTCTACCAGAGTATCTCTTTCTGTGACCTTTTCCTGAAGTTCAGAGACTTCTTTGGAATGGTCTTTCATGAGTTCTCTGGTAGATTTTTTCTCATGGGATAATGATTGATCTTCAGCTCTGAGCCTACCATTTTCTTTCTCAAGTTTTTGGCATAATTGAACACAATTTTGGAGATCTAATAGCATTTGCTGCATATCAGACTCTCTGGAAGCACCAGATGAATGAGAGGATTCAGTATATTTGGAATTAGATAAGCATAAGGTAGTTTCATGTACCTCAGTGATGTCTGCCATAAGACATACATCATCATCAGATCCGAAATCATAAGAAGAAGAACTTGAACTGGTATCCTCTTCCTCTGCTTCTGCCAGTAGTGCTCTCTTGTCTGCATATCTCCTATCTCTCTTGAGTCCTTTCTCTTCTCTTTCTCTAGGAGTAAGTTGAGGACAATCATAGCTGTAGTGGCCTGGCTTGTTGCAAGTATAGCATGTGTTGTCTCCTCTGGGACTGGGGCTTGGATCTCTCCTCCTCTGGTTGTACTCTGATCTGGCTGGACTACTCTCTCTCCTCTGATAGTCAGGTCTGCCAGAACTGCTATCTTTCCTCTGGTAATCTGATCTGCCAGAGCTGCCATCTCTCCTCCTCTCTGGAGTTCTGAATCTGGTCTCCCTTGAGTCTCTAGATATCTTTTCTATATCTGCAGGCTTGAAGGAACTCTTCCTGTCTCTGGTAGATTCCTTCCAGTGCTTTTTGTACCTGCCATATTTTGAACTCATTTTATCAAGTTTACGGGTTAGGAGGGCTACCTGCTCCTTGAGACTCATGTTATCTGCAGCAGACTCCTTGGGCTTTTCATCAGACTTCTTTTTTACCAGAAGAGGAAACCTCTTCTGTTTGATCTTCCTCTTGAAGACCATATTCATACGCCTTGATATCAGACAGCAGAAGATGATGATCCAGAGTATTAAGATCCTTGTTGACTTTTATCACGGTGACTTTTATTCTCCACCTGCTGGTTAGTGATCTTAAAATTTTGCTATTGATTTCTTTTTCAGAATAGGTCTTACCTAAGGCACTAGCCTTGTTGATGAGGTTATTGAGACGCATATCCAGCTAGTCAATCATCTCATCTGGTTTCATCTTGAAAGTATCAAATGAGTGTTGAACCGCCTGGAGCTTGTTGTCTTTGATCTTCTCTGTTCCCTCACAGAGCAAAGCCAACTTGTCCCACATCTCCTTGGTCGTGGCACAGGTTCTGACCTTTTCTATCACTTCCTTTGTGAGAGTATTTATGATTTCTATCCTCGCCACCTGATACAGATTGTATAACTTCCTTTCATCATTGTTGAGCTCATCCCTTTTCTTTAGGATCTTTTGTCTTTTAACTTTTTCACCAGTTCTTTCTTCAGCAGATTCACTGGTTTCTTCCCTGGACTAAGACCTACCATCATCAATGAGAGTCCAGTAAAATTGGATTGTGCCACTCTCTACCACATCTAACATGCGGTGGTGGATAGCTCCAAGATGATTACTCATCATGAAGCTCCAGTGGCTATAATCCTCAAAAGAGAATTTAGGAAACTTACGACTCTTGTAAGAAGATTTTGAAGACATTTTCTCAAAGATTTTAACAAGAATTTAACAAAAATAACAAAGAGCAATGGATCTGCCCGGTGACCACCAAAAGTTTTTCAAAGCAGTGGTCTTGGCCACACTGCTCTGATACCACTTGTTGGTCCCACTAGATGGATTAATTGCGGAAGCTTAAAATAAAGTCTTAACAAAATCTTTTAAAAGAGCACTTAAAGATAAGCAATATGAAATGAAAGCAGTAAACGGGACAAGATATATAGTGGTTCGGATATAACAATCCTACGTCCACTCTCCATTTTTCAAAGGGGCCTCACTACCAACCAACCAACTTATGTACTGGAATTTCGAAGTACCAGTTCCTTCTTATAACAGCCTTTAGATCTAACTTCGATCTAAAGCTTTACAAACTTCAGACTTGTCTTAACAGATGAACATGTTGAGATCCAACAACTCCTTAATGAGTATATAAGATTATGAACAATGTAAGAGTGCTTAAAGCGTGATAAAAGCTAAGGCTTGAATATGACTTCGTGCGCGTGAAAACTTTCTAGAGCCTTTCTTCAAAGATGCACTTTTGTATTTATAGAGTTGATTAGGGTTTAGCCGTTGGAGAGCTAATCTAATCAGATATCTAATTAAGGAAGCTCTCAATCAATCAATTCCCTAATTGATTGATTGGGTTGGTGAGATCCTTGGATTGATTGACTACAAAAACTTTCCAATCTGATCTTGTTGACTTGTTTTGAATTACCAACGGTTAAATGCTTCCATTGCATAACTCTGATTCTTCCAGAGAAGGCAGGACTAGACACCAGGTAACCTCGATGTCCTCTGGTCCAGAGTCGGTTAAGAACCAGAATACTCAGTAGAATTCATAGAAGATTCTGAGCATCTTTTGGTTCACCAGACTAGTCTAGTCTGGGAAGGTCTTCTGCCTCTGGTCTGATCTCATCTGGTGAAGTCTTCTGGTGGAGTCCTCTGGTGAAATCCTCTGGTGGGGTCTTCTGGTGAATCTTCTGGTGAAGTCTTTTGGTCTGGCAGTTCCCCCTAGACTAAGTCCTAATCTATTTCCTCATCTGGCTAATAGGTCCAGATGGTCCTATTACATCTTCTGGATTGTTTTAACTCATCAAAACTATACAACTTTTATCCTAACAATGTTTGTATATCATTTTTTTAGATTTATATATCATATGGTTAATATATATATATATATATATATACATATATGTTTGTATAAATCATGCATGTTTGGTTATATGATTTATATATATGTATATGTATGTATTTATATATTTTTATATATTTTTTTAAATCATGTATATATATGTTTAGTATTTATATATATGTCTACACAATAACCGTAAGTATTGTATTTAGTTGGTATGTTAGTTGATATATTTAATTAGTTGGTATGTTAGTTTAGGAATATACATCTTTACATGTTGATTGGTATGTTAGTTGATTGATATATATTTAGTTGATTGATATTCTTAGGTATCAATTTAGTTGATTGATATACGTAACTAAGTATTAATTTAGTTGATTGAAATACGTAGGTATGAATTTAGTTGATTGATATACATAGGCATGAATTTGGTTGAATAATATACGTAGTTATGAATTTAGTTGATTGATATACGTAGTTATGAATTTAGTTGATTGATATACGTAGTTATGAATTTAGTTGATTGATATACATAGGTATGAATTTAGTTGATTGATATACGTAGTTATAAATTTAGTTGATTGATATACGTAGTTATGAATTTAGTTGAATGTGTATAAATATAATATGATATACTGATCTGTTGCGTTTATAATTATTACATATGAACTCTCATGATAACCCTGATCAGAGTAGGGGGCAGGGTCAGGGTCGGGATCGAGGGAGGGGTAAGAGGAGGTCGGGGTCGTTGAGACCCGAGATCCCGGAGGTTAGACGGGCCCCGGAGATGGCACCATCCTCTTCACAGCAGTCCAATGCTGCTGGTTCTACTTCAGTAGCTGGATCTTCGACTTCACGGCAGCATCCTGCATTGGATAGCCGTCTCACTGTTGTCCCTCGCGACAACATGTAAGTATTTTATAATGAATTAAATAATTTTATTTATATTCATTAATATTAATTATTAATATTAATTTGATTATTTTGATGTTACAGTATGCTTCCAGGCCATGAGACTAACTCTCGCGTCTCAGAGGCCATTAAGAAGATCCAGTTCAAGGTTGGTGCCTCCTGGTGGTCCATGGAGTCCGAGCGAAAGAGGATGGACTAATTTGAGGAGTTCAAGGTATATTTATTATGACTTTAAATTTTAATATTTTATTTTGAATTTATTTGTTAATATTTTATTTTAAATTTAATTGCAGAAGCTGTGCGTCTGGGACCCTGCCCATGATAGTGTTATGTATGGTTTATTCTATGCGAAAGCGCAAGAGCGGTACAAAAACATTATCTATGGGCTGAAGAAGCAGTTAGATGAGGGGAAGCAATTGCAGCTGGGCCGAGGGCCAGACGAACGTTCCTTCTAGGACGCTTTGTTTGCTTACTGGATGTTGGTCCCGTTTTCGAAGGGCAAACAAGGACAATATGGGAATTTAGGAGAAATTTTTGTTTTAACACTGATGTATACTGATGTAAGACAATAAAGAGCACAACAATGTAAAGTGGTTCAGAGGCTCAAGCTCCTACATCCACGGCCTGATTTAACAGGAAATCCACTACCCGGGATTCTTATTTTTAACGTGCCAAGGTGCACTCACAACTGGACTCACACCCCTCCGCGGAGCTGCCTCTCGAACTGGCCTCACATCCCTCTTCACTCAGGGACTGCCTCTCCTCACCTCACTGTAACACCTAACACTATTCTGGAAAGGGTTTAGTTTGGTTTGGTTCTCTCCAACTAGGTGAGGTTTTCCCTTACATGGTTTTAGCATCTGAGCTAAGATTGGGTAAACCTCTCTAAGCTTAGGATATATATGATAGGCTCGAGTATACAAACTGGAACACTCAAATATAACTATGAAGAATTCAATGTCAGTGTTCTTGATGGAGATGGTGCACCCTTATAACTCCCTCATGACTTGCACCACTCTCGCACCACCAGCTCTCTTTCAAATGAAGCTTGAGTTTGTATTTATAGTTTGGATTTGAATGTTACCGTTGGAGAAAGTAACATTCAAATCCAGACTATCTCTGGAGTGAAATTCTCCTTTTCAGTGAAGTATGGCCTTGTCAGCTTTTGTCAGATTCGCTGCCTTGACTTGATTGGTCCACGTGGACTGAGTCCAACGACTCTTTTCTTCAGGGTACTTGATCAGGGTAGTCCTGACTTCAGGTGACTTGTCTTCAGCTGACTTGTAATCCTCTCAGGATACCTTTCTTCAGTAGACTTGAAGTCCACTCAGGGGAGTTGACATAAGGCTATTTGTCAAGCTTCCCAGCCTCAGTGGCCTGACTCCTTCAGGTCCTACTAGGCACAACACTGATACTCTTGATCATGCTCTTCACTGAGTAGTCCACTGACGAGCTTAGAAAGTCAGGTTTATACTCAGTGGGACTTCCTTCAGGCTTCTCTTCAGGTTCAGGTCTTCTGACATGGCTTCAGTCTGTTCTCTTTTTGATGTTATTTTGACTTCCTCAGGCTGTGTCAGTGAGTTCTCCCTCACTGAGTTCCTCTCAGTAGAGTTCCCCCTCAGCTGAGTTCCTCTCAGTAGGGTTCCCCCTCAGCTGAGTTCCTCTCAGTAGGGTTCCCCCTCAGCTGAGTTCTTCCTCCAATGATAACCTGTTCTCCTGAGAAACAACCTAGCCTGACCTGAAACTAAAAGATACTATCCTGACTGCTTTCAAACCTATTACATGTTGTTTTGGAAAATCATCAAAACTGAAATATCCCAACAATTTCCCCCTTTTTGATGATTCCAAAGGTTCTAACAAAAATATTTTCTATTACAAGAATGAGGTCAGAGCACATGTAATAGTTTGAAATATGCAGAAATTCCCATAGTTTTAATACATTTAAGATCTGCTCGGTTGACCAATTTTCTTAACAAAACTAGATCAGTGGTCATGTGAACAACCTGCTCTGATACCAATTGTTGGTCCCGTTTTCGAAGGGCAAACAAGGACAATATGGGAATTTATGAGAAATTTTTATTTTAACACTGATGTATACTGATGTAAGATAATAAAGAGCACAACAATGTAAAGTGGTTCAGAGGCTCAAGCTCCTACATCAACGGCCTGATTTAACAGGAAATCCACTACCCGGGATTCTTATTTTTAACGTGCCAAGGTGCACTCACAACTGGACTCACACCCCTCCGCGGAGCTGCCTCTCGAACTGGCCTCACATCCCTCTTCACTCAGGGACTGCCTCTCCTCACCTCACTGTAACACCTAACACTATTCTGGAAAGGGTTTAGTTTGGTTTGGTTCTCTCCAACTAGGTGAGGTTTTCCCTTACATGGTTTTAGCATCTGAGCTAAGATTGGGAAAACCTCTCTAAGCTTAGGATATATATGATAGGCTCGAGTATACAAACTGGAACACTCAAATATAACTATGAAGAATTCAATGTCAGTGTTCTTGATGGAGATGGTGCACCCTTATAACTCCCTCATGACTTGCACCACTCTCGCACCACCAGCTCTCTTTCAAATGAAGCTTGTGTTTGTATTTATAGTTTGGATTTGAATGTTACCGTTGGAGAAAGTAACATTCAAATCCAGACTATATCTGGAGTGAAATTCTCCTTTTCAGTGAAGTATGGCCATGTCAGCTTTTGTCAGATTCGCTGCCTTGACTTGATTGGTCCACGTGGACTGAGTCCAACGGCTCTTTTCTTCAGGGTACTTGATCAGGGTAGTCCTGACTTCAGGCGACTTGTCTTCAGCTGACTTGTAATCCTCTCAGGATACCTTTCTTCAGTAGACTTGAAGTCCACTCAGGGGAGTTGGCATAAGGCTATTTGTCAAGCTTCCCAGCCTCAGTAGCCTGACTCCTCCAGGTCCTACTAGGCACTGCACTGATCCTCTTGATCATGCTCTTCACTGAGTAGTCCACTGACCAGCTTAGAAAGTCAGGTTTATACTCAGTGGGACTTCCTTCAGGCTTCTCTTCAGGTTCAGGTCTTCTGACATGGCTTCAGTCTGTTCTCTTTTTGATGTTATTTTGACTTCCTCAGGCTGTGTCAGTGAGTTCCCCCTCACCGAGTTCCTCTCAGTAGAGTTCCCCCTCAGCTGAGTTCCTCTCAGTATGGTTCCCCCTCAGCTGAGTTCTTCCTCCACTGATAACCTGTTCTCCTGAGAAACAACCTAGCCTGACCTGAAACTAAAAGATACTATCCTGACTGCTTTCAAACCTATTACATGTAGTTTTGGAAAATCATCAAAACTAAAATATCCCAACACTGGAATAGTGATGCATTAAAAGCCAAGTCCACGAATTTCAAGGAGAACCGGTTGAAGGACCGCACCGGGCACGACATCACCAGACATTGGGCTGGATACCGGTCCATCTATGAGCACTCCCTCACCTTTGTAAGTATTATAATTTTTATTTATATTTAAATATTAATAAATTTTTAAATATTTAATATCTAAATATCTGTTGAATTTGAAAGATCCTTCTGGACAAATCAAGCCGACCTAGACGAACAACAATAAGTCTGAGATAAGACCCAAGAAGACTTTGTAACTAAGATTCAGCTTAGATAAGGTCAAACAAAGGTCAAAGGACACATGTCTAGCATGCAAACTAGGAGGTCCAAGAGTCTTGGATACCTCGTGATTGCTAGTCTCTATAAATTGTTGTTCTCCAGCTAAGAAATACAGGTTCAAATTCACAAATGCTCCTAAAACACATACTAACACACCTAAACATACATACATATGAAATTAATACAATTTCGACTTTCGTATTTATAATTCCACAACCCGAATCTTCGATTTACCATTTACGGTGGTAATCAATCACATGTTATTGATTGGTGATCTTAAACCAAAATAAAAACAGTCACTAATCCTCCCTATTAAATTTGATCACCAACAAATTGGCGCTAGAAGGAGGGTCCGAACCTCCGGTTTAGTGTGATTAATCAAGAACTTCAAGCTGAAAACTTGAGGATTTGAAGAAAACCTCAAGAAATATTTGAAGATTCAAGCAAAAGTGTTCTTGGTGTTCTTCAATATAAAATTTAAAGACAATTTAATTTGAAATGCCTCAATCCAAGGAAACACAAGGTTCACGCTTATCAAGGAGAGCATCTCCTACTCGAGCTTCATCGGCTGACCACCAGGATCGTGAACCTCGTCATGTGAATAGATCGCAACATACGGCCATAACTCATAACCTCCCACCTGAAATGGAGGCCCTAGCGAACAACCCTAACGAACTGGCTAAGACCATTGTCGTTCTCCAAGCTCTCCAAAGACAGCAAGAACAAAATAGACCTTCACAAGCAAGGCCTAAGGATAAACCCCTGGAAGTTGTTAGGGCCAGGTTTGTTAGGGGTGAACAACACGAGGTGAACAGTGCCCAGGTCAGGTGGGATAAGGGCAAAGCCAAGGTGGCCGACCGGAGAGAGGAGCAAGCTGAGTCTGCTCGCTGGCGAACAACAATGTCGATCCATGGGACAACTCGTTCCAGTACCCAGGACAGACTTGGCCAACCCCAACAATAGAAGTAAGCTGCTCTCCAAGGGGCGGAACATGGGCGATCAACATTTGAACAACCTCGCCCATCAATTCATGAAAGACTCTCCGAATCTGCCTTCAGGCGCCTGGGGCCAAATTCGGCGAGCAACCCTAGAAAGCAGCCCCAGGACATGCCCGCTCCGAGTTAGGGACTGCGACGAGCAGAAAGGCTTGTGCCTTTGCTCGCCGAATAGCCTCCAAGCCAGGGGGCATCTTTAGATGAGCTGTCAAGCCTAAGAAAGGCTGTGGAGAGCATACAGGGACAATTGGACCAACAAAGAGGAGTGGGGACGACCAGCTTACCATCCTCACCTCTATCGTCTATCATTCTGAAAGCCCCAATTCAGAAAAAGGTCCAATTCCCAGCAAGTATATAATATGATGGCCTTGCTGATCCCAGAGTTCATCTGACGAAGTATTCAGATTATATGGTCTCGGTGGGAGCTAGCGATGCCACCCAATGCCGAAACTTCCCATTAACTTTGGGGGACCGAGTGCACAAATGGTTTTCAGCAATGCCACCAGCATCTATCCACTTGTTCATCCAACTAAGTCAAGAGTTCCTCTCCCATTTCTCAACGGCGGGATCATATTTGTCCCAAAAACACCGGTTGTCGGACCTAAAGAAAAATGACGACGAGTCGGATCGGGCATTTATGGAGAGGTTCGATAAAGTGCTGTTGGAAGGGGAGCCGTCAGCGAAGATACAAAAAATATCGCTGTTATGGCCGGATTAAAGAAAGGGTTGAAGTTATGGAAAGAGGTACGTCTAAAGTACCCAAGAAACTATGCCAAATTCAGGAATCAAGCCGGCATATTCGTTTCCATGCATGAGGCCCTACAAGCAAACTTGGGAGAGAACAAAGTTGATCCCAAGGAGAACAATAAGAAACCTGGTGGAACAGGCTACCGAGTCCCGAAAAATATGAAGGCATTCAATGAAGGGACGGAGCTTAAGGAAAAGTTGAACGCTGTATATGAAAACGTGAAGGAGAAGAAGTTGCTCTCTCCTCCACGAAAAATCTGTCAAGATACCGGTAAACTCAATCCCAACAAGTACTGTGCCTAACGTCAAAGAGTGGGGCATTTTACGAGCGAATGTAGAGATTTGCTTAAATAACTTTGGTGGTTTTACGAGGAGGGCAAGCTCTCCGACTTTGTTAAAAGAAAACCTGGAAAGAGAGCTCGGGAGAACAACTCCGAAGATGAGGAAGATCAACCTCAGAAAAATAATAAACCCGGGCGACCAGTTCCGGCCGTTGCTGCTCGACCACTAGAGGACCTATACATGGTGGAACTCGCGGAATCGGCCGGAGGATGTTCTGATGGACAACCACCAATCTCCAACCGAAAAAGAAAAGCCGAATTGCGAGCGATCGACCAAGTACAAGGAATGGGTGTTAAGCCATCCATCATGCAAACAACAGAACTACCCTTTACTGAAAATGATTTGGAGGGAATCTTGACCCCCCACAATAATTTGCTCATGATCTGTGCTAAGATCATGGAGACCAGAGTGCAAAGATTGTTGGTGGACACCGGAGCCTACACCAACATTCTTTTCAAGAAGACACTCGACCAACTAGGAGACTACTCGGAATACATACGAGCATCAAATCACATAATTTTAGGCTTCAGAAATGCTGTAATAATCCCATTAGAGGAAATTAGGTTGTCCGTTCAGCTTGTAACGGTCGAGGAACCCGAGAAAAACATAACAAGAATGGTTGATTTCTTGGTCATTGATCAGGAATCAACCTACAACGGGTTTCTTGGTCGACCTTTTCTGAATGAATTTAAAGCTGCATGTTCAACTTACCATTATTGCCTAAAGTTCCCTACAGCAAGTGGAGCTGGCACAATAAAGGGAGATCAAAGAAAGGCTCGGGAATGCCTCCTGCAATTGCAGGCAAAGCACGCACTGGTATCCATGATGGAAGCCACCACCAGCTATCCTGTTGATGAACCATCAATACTGGAGAACATGATGGACATAGAGGAGGACCACATGGATACGGACGAACAACACCATGACGAGCAAGTGTTGGACAAACAACTTATCACCACCCACGAAGATATTCACTCTGACGAACAACAAAGGGGTGGTGACGAGCAACACTCACCAGATGACTTGGAGGGCCAGGTGTTGGATAACAATAATGAGTCAGGACCAACAGATGACCTAGATCCCCGCCTGGGAGCAGAGCCAATAAGCATCGAAAATGATTTCAACCCTGAGGGACCAATGCTTGATCCTCGTTGGAAAGGATAAAAACGACGAGTAACTCCAGTCGAAGAACTGGAGGCGTTCAAAGTTAATCCTGAAAACAAGGATCTCAAATTATACATAGGATCTGAGCTCCCCGAGCCTTATAGATCCCGAATGAGAGAGTTCCTCAGCAAAAATCTAGATGTTTTTTCTTGGTCTCATGCAAACATGGTGGGAATAGATCCAAAACATGCTTGTCACAAGCTCAACATCAATCAAACAAAAAGGCCTGTCCATCAAAAAGGAAGAAAATATGGCCCAGACAAGTATCAGGCTTTGAATGAAGAGGTAAAGAAGTTGTTAGACAACGACCTAATCCGACAAGCACTCTGTCCACAATGGGTAGCAAACCCAGTCCTTGTAAGGAAACCGAACGGGGCCTGGAGGCTATGCATAGACTTTACAAATCCGAATGCAGCATGCCCGATGGACAACTTTCCTCTCCCTCATATTGACCAATTGGTGGACAGCACAACATGTCATGAAATACTAACATTCATGGATGCCTTTGCCGGGTACCATCAAATTTTGATGCATCCAGACGATCAAGAAAACACAGCATTTTATACGAACAAAAACTTGTTGTGTTGGAAGAGAATGCCCTTCAGCCTCATCAACGCCGGAGCAACATACCAAAGGTTGGTGAACAAGATGTTCGACGAACAAATCGGAGATACGGTAGAAGTCTATGTAGACGATATCGTAGTCAAAAGCCCCCAAAAAGAAGATCATCTCCAGCATTTGACCTAAGTGTTCGATATTCTTCGACATTACAACATGAAGCTAAATCCTAAGAAGAGCAACTTTGGAGTCCATTCTGGAAAGTTCCTGGGCCATCTTGTTAGTCAACGTGGGATTGAAGCCAATCCAACAAAAGTCAAAACTATCGTGGATATGCAACCACCATGTTCGATAAAGAAGTGCAAAGGCTTACAGGATGCCTAGCAGCATTGAATCGATTCATATCCAGATCGGGGGACAAATGCCGTCCATTCTTTGAAGCCATCAAAAAAGGAAAGTTCACATGGACTAACAACTGTCAAAAGACGTTCGACCAACTTAAGGACTACCTGGAGGATGTTAAAATTCTATCAAAACCTATCCCGGGAGAAAAACTATATCTGTACCTGGCAGCGTCAGAAGTGGCAATTAGCTCTGTTCTGGTGAGAGAAGACGACAAATTCCATCAACCCATTTACTACGTCAGCCAAGCTTTGCACGAAGCGGAGATCAAATACTCCCCAACCGAAAAGCTGGCATACGCACTTGTAATGAGTGTGAGGAAGTTACGGCCATACTTCTTTGATCATCAAGTTGAAGTGCTAACAACTTTCCCACTCAGACAAATTCTCTATCGCCCCGACACAGCTGGTCGTCTGCTAAAGTGGTCACTAGAGATTAGCCAATTCGGGGTAACTTATGCTCCTCGAACAACGATCAAAGGGCAAGCGTTAGCCGACTTTATAGTCGAACTAACCTTTCCACTAGATTCGACGAGAGGACTTGATCACCCCTGACATCTTTATGTTGACGGGTCTTCGACTAATGTAGCCTCGGGGGCAGGAGTGGTTCTGATCAGTCCTGACAGACAAGTATTCACCTCAGCGATCAGATTTGGTTTCATGGCAACCAACTACGAAGCTGAATATGAAGCTCTAATTACTGGTCTCCACTTATCCCTTGCAGTAGGTGTCAGACGGTTACAAATATTCGGCGACTCACAATTGATTGTGAACCAAGTCCGAGGTGAATACGAGGCAAAAGACGATCATATGATCGAGTATCAGCGAATTGTTGCTTACCTGATGTCCTTGTCTGATCAAGTCTTCATTGAACAAATTCCGAGGACAAGCAACACACAAGCAGATGTGTTGGCCCGACTAGCAAAGCGAATGGCATGCAGAATTGGCAGACATTATAATCACAAAGATGAATGACCCATCAACAAGAAGTTATAATGTCAACCAACTTAACGAACAAGCAAGTGAAGAAGAAGACTGGAGAACAAATATAGTCAAATACTTGAAAAGTGGGGAAAAACTAAACAACCCTTTTGAAGCTGCCAAGCTAACAAAGCAAGTCACCAGATACACTCTGGTGGGCGAGCAATTTTACAAAAGGGGAATATCAATCCCACTTCTCAAATGATTGCCTAGGGGGCAAGGACGAGCAATACTCGAAGAAATACATGCCGGAGTATGTGGAAATCACACTGGGAGGCAAGCCTTGGTGTACAAAACTATCAGACAAGGCTATTATTGGTTGACTTTACGTCAGGACGCGATCAAGAAAGCAAAAACGTGTCATCAATGCCAAATTTTTGCCCCAAACATTCATACCCCGGCCCAACAGCTCGTATCAGTTTACAACCCATGGCCATTTGCAAGATGGGGGATTTGCCATCGTGGCAGTTGACTATTATACAAAATGGGCGGAAGCAGAGGCCATGGTAAAAATTACGCAACAGAAAATGATCAACTTTATTTGGAAGAACATTGTCTATCGTTTTGGGGTTCCACAGACCATTGTGACAGACAATGGTCAGCAATTTGATTGGAAAGAGTTGAGAGATTTCTGTACAAAGTGGGGGATCAAAAAATATTATTCTACGCCCTATCATCCCCAGTCAAATGGACAAGTCGAAGCCATAAACAAGATAATCAAGCATACATTAAAAGTACGACTGGCGGAGAGCAAAAACAGTTGGTCTGAAGAACTTCCGGAAGTCTTATGGGCATACAGATTTTCTCCCAGGTCAAGCACCGGAGAAACACCTTTTGCAATGGCTTTCGGAACAGAAGCTGTGATACCAATTGAATTAAAGACCAACACAATCGGGACGACCAACTTTGATGAGCAGGCGAACAACTCTGCTCTAGCTACAGAAATGGATTTTCTCGAAGAAAAAAGATTAAGTGCCGAGCTAAAAAATGCTACCTATAAGCAGCGAGCATAACGCTACTATAATTCCCATGTTAAAATCAGGGAATTCAGAGTTGGAGATTTGGTTCTAAGAAAGTTGCTCGCCCAACCTCCAGGTGTATTGGGACCAACTTGGGAGGGCCCGTATCGTATAACGGAAAAATTCGTTAATGGTGTATACGATATCGAAGATATGGAAGGCAAGCCGGCCCAATACTCCTGGAACACTGTACATCTAAAAAAGTACTATCAATAAGTCGAACAAGTTCTTGATTGGGCGAACAAATGTCTAGGGGGGCAAGTGAACCAAGTAAGGCAAACCAAAAACTTGCCTAATTTTTTGAAAATTTTGCTAAGTATAGAATGAAAAGTTGTTCGGCACATTGCATAGTCTAGTGTTGTTTTATCTTTTTTAATTTTAGATAAAGTTGCTCGGCAAAAATGTTTTGGTTAGTGTTCAAAGTTGTTCGTCAGGTTGTATATGTTAGTGACGAGCAGTCTTACAACACTTGTAAATTTTTTACAATGTATATATAGTTGTTCGTTGAAAGAAAAGTCCAAAGCTAAAGTTACAAGTCCATTTTTAAGGACCAAAGCCACTTAAAGGTTGTTCGTTTTTCAAAATTGACAGAACCTAAGGCTAAACCCTGATTCCATCAAAAGGCAAAGTTCAAATCGAACAAAGCCCAAAATTATATGTTATAATTGCAAAAGCATTGACAGAAATGTAAAGGCAATTAACATATAAAAAGAAAATGAGCGAACAAAAGAGAGACATTCATTTATAAAAGGCATCGAGCCTAAAAAATAGTACGAGAATCCTAGAAGAAGTGTACTACAAAAAGAGCGAGTAACTATTACAAGTAAAGACTAAAAATGTCAAGTCCTAAATCTATTGCTGCTCGGCGGGAGGATCAACAATCATGTCCCTGACCATGTCTTCAGCAGCCTTTTGTTCCCTCTCCCTAGCAGCCTGCTCGTCCGCGGCAGCCAGCTCTTCTTCTTGTTCGCCCTCATCAACTAGAGGTGAAGGGCGAGTAATAATGATACTAGGGTCAAGGCTGTCAACCTTGACCCCTAACTCAGCTATATCCCCCAATTGGATCTCAATGTTGTTCGGCGGGGGATAGTGCTCCAGGAACTCGGTCAAGTCTTTACCCATCTCACCCACCATTCTTTGTAATCGTATGTGTCAGCCATGCGGATGTAGTCGGTATAGGCGCAGATATATCCCAAGTTTGAGATGGGGGCAGACCGGGTTTGGAGCTCAGCTTCGAGTTGCTCGCGGGTGAAGGTGCTGGCCTCCACCTCCCTAAGGCGAGCATTGTCTGCTTCGAGCTCGGCAATTTTCTGCTCGGCCGCAGACAACTTCTTCTTCTCCTCGCCGAGCAAGGCGTCCTATCCTTTTAGTTCACCAGATAAACCTTGAATTTCTTCAAGATATTTCTTCTTGGTGTCGAGGTGGATGGTGATTTGATTATTGAGGCGAGCAAGTTTGGCCTCATACTGGTTGAGCAGGCCGTCTTTTTCTTCGGTCAGCTGCCGAGCAGTACCGGCGTAACGGTAAACATCATCTTCGAGCTCAGCGAGCTGGGCCATCCCATTTTGGGCAGTTATGAGGCCATTTGCGTGCTGCATCATGGAGAAGTGGAAGTTGTCCGCTATGCCTTGGGCAGAAATGGTCGTCTCCAAGGGCTGGGTCCATGATCGGGCGATCGTTTAGTTGCCCTGTGGATATGTTCGCCCGGAATCTCCCGGATGTTCACCGGAGTCTTTGAGCAGGCATACTGGTGAACGGAAGCTGCTCATCTGGGATGATCCTCGGCCCGGTACCTGCGGACAAAGATGTAAGTTACGAGATGTTGAAGTTTATAAGAGTTTTTCGCCAGTGAGAATTTTAGATGCGCTTACTCCTGGAATTTCCTCTCGTCCCAACCAGAAGGGTTATGTCCTCGGGACCGCGAACAGGAGTGGAGTCTTTGCCCGCTTTGCCTGCCCTCTCCGCTAGTTCGATGGAAGAGTGGCGAACAACTTCTCCTTCAGTGCGGGGGTGAGCGTGACTTTTCCCCACTTTCTCCTTGCCTTTGTTACCGGTAGGAGCAGTCTGTGCCACAAAGAACCCATCCCCTTTTTTTAAACGTTTTGCTACTCGAGGGGATGGGGCTGGGGAAGGATATGGTGGGGGATTTGCAGAAGGTGCGGCCGGGCGAGCAACTCGGGCCCCCTCACCCTTATTCATCATCGCCAACACCTTGGAAGGCGGATCACCTTTCTTTCTTCTTTCCTTTGGAGGCGGCATCTCGTGGACTCTTTGCTCTAAAAGTCCAAAGCAGGGAGGGACGGCGACAGTGACTTGTTCGGCTAAAAAAAAAGTGAGAAAAAAAAATGAAAGAATTAGGTGAGCAAGTTAGGAAAACAAGTGACGAGCAAGGTTTATATTGAAAGTTAGAAGTTTCTATACCTGGGGGCACCTCGGCTTGAGCTTCCAAGTGGTGGGGGTACGTGAAAAGGCGAGCAGCTTTCTTGCACTTCAATCTGTTCACGTACTCGATGGTCCTCTCAGCTTTATCTCAGAGAGCGACCAAGCACGAAGTGAAAAGGAACTCAGAGCCGATCTCTTCCTCTTCCGAGTTCCACTTGAGCAACCGGGGACCTGCGAGCAAACAAAAAAAGTTAAATTAGAACTTTATATAAAGGCGAACAAATATGACCTTACGTTTGATTTGCCCATAAGTGGTGGGTTAAAATATGCGTCTGGTACCGCCGTGTGGACCAGAAGATGCTCGCCAGTCACCCCCAATGAAAAAGAAATGCTCCTTCCAATCCCGAATCTTGTTCGGCACTTCTTCCACCAGTTTCAACCTAGTCCGGGCCTTCAAGTAATAGTATCCTTCCTCACCTCTCGGACACTTGGTGATGGTCATTAAATAGTTGACCTCTTCAGCAGTGATGCGATCCACATACCCTTCCAGGGCGAACAAGCCCATGATGCCGAGCAAGTTCATCCACCCAATGGGGGTTATCTGGGTGATGGCTAAGTTGGTCGCCTCCAGAAAACGACCAACAACGGGAGGGAGTGGCAACCTCAACCCCGCGATCAATGTATCTATGTTGATCGCCGTACACCTTGGAGGAGGACGATCAACTCTTTCCTTCTTCTTAGGAGCCCACATATATGTTTTGACATTATCAAAATCAAACATGAAAATTCTTAGGACAAAAAATATCCTAACAGTTTCCCCCTATTTTGATGATGGCAAAACCTTCAAACAAAATAATAAAAGACTAAATTGCATAAAGAGATAAATAAAAAAAACTGGATGATATAGGGAGAATTGTATTCATCTGTAAGTTCATTACAAATTTAGTGATCTATTACAATTCTTCCTAAATCAAACTAGATATCAATCTTCTTACCTCCTCTTGTGTTTAGGATCAACATCTTGGTTAGAATCATTCCTTTCAGGGCTTTTAGGGATGATTCCTTGTGCAATAAGTGCTGCATTCTTCAAATCTTCTTCTTCATAAGCTTTTAACATCTCAAATTCAATTCTTGCACTTTCTGCTTCTTCTTCTTCTTTCCTTGCTCTAGATCTTGGGGATAAAGTCCTGGGCATCTTCTTCTTCCAAGATTGCTTCTTCTGAGCTCCTCCTCCAAGTTTTCTTAAAAGTTTAGCATTGTCACCTGCATAAAGAGTTCTTTGAACTTTCAAGGTCTTGAACAGTCTGAATCTGTCTGACAAATTGGCATGCTTCTTCAGTAAAGAATGTAGAGGACCGATCTTCCTATTGTTGGGACATTGTCAGTTTTGATTAAGATCCCAAAGCCCCTGAAAAGAAGTTATGCTATTGTTGTCAGGCTAGTCTTGGTTAGGATTTGTACTTAGTTATTTTACATTTCACAGGTACTCAGTGAGAGGAGAACTCACTGATGTCAATCAGGACTAAGAGCCTGAAGACGAGGAGCACCATCCTCAACTTATGGCAGTCTTCTAAGCTGGCTGAATAAGTGTCAGTGATGAAGAGTATGACCCTGAGGTCATTACTAACTCAGTCCTGAAGGGAACAGGATGATACTGAGTTTATGGGAAAGACTTGGAGTAGAGCCAAGCAATGCAAAAGGAATGTCAGTGTCAGGACAAGACCGTTGTGCTAGAGACAAAAAGAACTTAATAAGACAAGCCTGAAGCCTAGGAATAAGTTCTGACATTCTCACCAACCTGTTGACGTGGACCAATCCGGGGTGGACACACACGTATGGACCCTAAGATGAAGACTGATTTCAAACTGCACACTTAATGGGCAAGCATTAAATGTGCATTAAATGCAATTATCAAATTCATGCAAGGACGGCTGCTGCATGGGAAATATGTCCATTTTAACCACTCTACGTAGATGACTAGAAGACTATCTCTTCCAACTGATAGTTTTCAAATCACCTATAAATACAGAAGGCCTTGAATCCATTCAAGGTTACGGGAAATTTCCAAGCCAGAAATTACTCAAACTCTCAAACATTCAAAGCATTCAACCTTTAGAAAAAGCACTCGAAACCAGTTAAACTTCCCAAGTGTTTCTTAGTTACTAAGAGTTATTCTGTATTCCAAAGAGCGTACTAGCATTATCTTAAGCTTAGAGTGATTATCCAACCCTTAGCAAAGCTTTGTCTTGTAAGGATAATCACAATCTAGTTGGAATCCAAACTGAAACCAAAACCCTAAGTTAGGTTTATTGGTAGTAAGTTCAGTTAGTGAGTTAGTAAGGAGTTGTATAGGCCAGTGAGGTTAGCTGATCTTGGTGCACCTTGGCACGTTAAAAACAAGAATCCATTGAGTGGATTTCCTATTAAATCAGGCCGTGGACGTAGGAGCTTGAGTCTCCGAACCAAGTTAATCTTCCTGTGTTCTTACTGCTTTGAGATTGTGCTTGCTTGTCATACTATTTGTTCATTCATAGCATTTGGTTTTTATCAGGCCTAAACCAATCAGTCTGACCATCAAACAGAGCACTGCCCTACTAACCACTATTTCAGAAGTGAGTAGTCAAGTTTTTCAGAAAGCGAACTAAACAAGACTTTAAACTTTCAGGGCTCACGCATTTCCGCACTGAACTTGAATTGATAGTTAGCCAACTGACCCGCACTAAGTGTAGTCAGTGGGTATATTATCAGCTCTTAGTTCTTTATCACTTTGAGTAAAGGGGACTCGGTAAGGTTTAAGTTGAAAAATTGGTATATGTGTATTCCCCCCATACATGTATTCATCAGTCTTGTACCGGTACCAATAAGTGGTATCAGACCAGTGGTTCAAAAGACCACTGACTTTGAATACTAATAGTTTCAGAGGAGAAACTGTGGTGGTCACTGAACAGATTTGAGTTTTCTTTTCATAAAACTTGCATCATCATGACTTCGAGGAGACTCGAAGCTTCATTGCCTGAATTCTCTATATCTAACTTTGTCTATTGGAAGTTCAGACTAGAGGCACATCTTGATGCCATCCATGACCAAATGCCGCGTTTTATCAGGAAAGGACCGATCAAGATTATTATCCCTAATGTCAGAGGACTGGGATATGAACATCTTGAGATTGGGGTATAGGTTCCTAAAGAAAGGAAAGACATGACCAATAACAAAATCAAGATGGTGGGACTGGACAATGTGGCCAGGAATATCATTTTGCATACGGTGCCTTTCGAGGAATCAGCAGGGCTGATGAACTTAAAGACGATAAAGAAGGTTTGGGATGAGCTGACCAGGATGTGCGAGGGGTTAGAAAAGATAAAGAAGAACAAGAGAAACATTTCCATTCAGAAATTCGAGGCGTTCGAGATGCTACCTGATGAGAGTATAGATCAGATGGAGCCAAGGTTCTTCAAGTTGATGAATGAGTTGGTGATGCTGGACAAGGATGTCCCTAAGAGAGATGTAGCTTCAAAGATCCGAAATTCCCTTCCTTAGAGATGGGACAACAGTGTAATTATGCTTAAGAACACTCAGGATATGAGTAACATAACTTTTGCTTTACTTTTTTCAGAGCTCAAAGCACTGGAATATGATCTTAACAAGAGAAAGAAGAAAGTACAACAGGAAGAGGAAGAGAAGGAGAAAACTCCTGAGAAAAGTGTGGTGTTCAAGTCTAGGTCTAAACCTGTTGAGTCTGTATCAAAGTCACTGATGTAGATGAGCAAGGAAGAACTTGCTGAGGAGTACAGCCTGATGGCCAGACACTTTGAGAAGCTTAATTCCAGGTTTGGTCGTTATAAGAAATTTTATCAGAACTCACGTGACAGGAAACCTGAAGGAACCCACCGAAGCTCGAGGAGGTATGAGGAAAGAAGAAACACTGACCAGAGGAGAGATCGTAGTGATGAAAGAAGATATTCAGACCCAAAGCCCGATCGTAGAGATGAACAGAGACGTACTCGTAATGACAGACACTCAGGGAAGATTGAAAGCTCATTGAGACAGAGGGAACCTGACTCAAAGAGGAACCTTGAACCTAGGAAAGAAAGATGAGATGAGCAAGCAATGTGTTACAACTGTAATAAGAGCGGGCACTATCAGTATGATTGTCCGGAGTTGAGTGCAAGGGAAAGAGAGAATAGGAGGGCCAAGAGAGACTAGAGATTTGCTGACCGGAGAGCCATGCTCGCTTAGGAAGCAACAAACTCGGATGGTCCTGAGGAGAGGTCGCCTGAACTCTTTTCCGATGATGTTTGCTTGATGGCTAGGGAAGAGCCTGAGGTAACATCTAACTCTGTTTGTGGTTCTTACACTGGTCAAAATCCTGAGTTTAGCTCAGAGTCAGCCAGAGAAATGAACCTTCAGATCTGCCTTGATCAATTGATGGTTGATTTCTCCAGGTTGCAGGAAACTAATGTATTCTTGGTAGAGGAGAACAAGAAATTTAGTACTGAGGTCCAGAACCTGAATGATCAGCTCACTCAGTTTGATCTTAAAGAATCAACTCAGATTGTGAGACTAACTCAGGAAATTGATTTAATCAATGCTGAGCGTCTCCCAAGAGAGAAGATTCTGAAGGAACTGGCTGATGAAGAGTTGGTCAGAAAGGAAGAACTGAAAGTACTTAAGAGTAAGTTTGATGACCTCTTTGCCAGACATGAAATCCTGAAAAAGAGTAAGGACTCACTCAAGCAGAATGTGGCAGCAATGAATAAATCCTCAGTGGCTAGAGAGGAAATAAATAACAGCCAGATGCTTGGGAACGAGAAAAAAGGACTTGGATATGTTCCTAAGAAATCCTCACAAGGTCAGTCTCATGTTGCTTCAGGGAGCAACACTTAGAGGGTATTTATTCATGCAGACCAAAGTGTACCAAAGGTTGTACTTCAGGTCCGTCAAACTGATAAGGGCAAGGAAACTGGTGACTCAGTAAGGGTTGCCCCTAAGGTAGCTAAGCCAAAACCCAAGGGAAAGACAAAGCAACAGAAGGAGGTCCATGAGAGCTCAGGCCAGGGAAAGCCTCAGCGAAAGCAGAGGAAGATTCAGGCCAAGAGCCCTCAGACTGGTCAGCGAGGGTACCATCATGCTTGACAATACCAACAGGGAAGACCAAACATGATGACATCCCCATGGTTTTGGCAACCTGAGGCCTTTAACTGTTTTCCATTCCCTTACTTGCCTAGGGGGAATATAACACAGGGTCTGTATCAAGAAGAAGGCCCAAGACCTACTGCACCCAGACCTAGGAAGAACAGGAAGCCAGCCCAAAAGGCACCCACTCAGGCTCCTGTGAACCCTAAGTCGAGCACCCATACACCATCTTCCTCTCAGGCAAAGAAGAAGAAAGTTGTGTATGTTGATGTTTCAGGGAGACAGATTTACCACTCTATTGCAATCAGGGTTGTTAAGCAAGTCTGTATCCCGAAGGGTACAACTGACACTATAGGACCCAACACCCAATGGGTACCTAAAGTCTGATTTGCTTGCAGGCGGCTATAGATCACAACAAGAGAAGAGAAGACTCAAACAAAGCTATTTGGTACCTAGAAAGTGGATGCTCAAGGCATATGACTGGAATGAAGAGTCTTCTCCAAGAGTTTCAAGCTAAAGATGGTCCACAGGCAACCTTTGGTGATAACTCAAAAGGTATTACTAAAGGTTTTGGTGTCTTAATAATAGGTATAATTAGAGTGGAGAATGTGTCCTTTGTGGAAGGACTGAAGCATAACCTGTTGTCAGTAAGTCAGTTATGTGATAAAGGTTTCAGTGTTGAGTTCTCATCGAATAAATGATCAGACAAGGACAATCAACACAAGTGCTTCTTTCAGGTATCAGGAAAGGTAACATTTATCTCGCTGATTGGAGAAACTATTCCTAATACTTGTTTTGTTGCTAAAAGCTCTCTAGAGCTCAGTTGTGTTTGATGAATCTTCTAATGAGTATAAGGTAAAAGTGTTGAATCCTGACGCTGAGAAAGTCAAAAGAAGGGTGACAAGGCTGAGCTTGAATAATCAACCTAATATAAAGGTCAACACTGTGCCAATTCCAAGATGGGATGATGATAATGATCAGGAAGATGACTCAAGAGCCACTTCTAAGCCCAGCACATCAGGGATTGTTGAGCCTCAGACTGATGAACAGGCTCAACCTGAGGTAAGCACCATCTATGAAGATGCGGTCATAGCTGAGATGGCTCCTGAGTCACCTCATCAAGGGGGAATCAATGTCCCTGATATTGAGCTTGTTAATCCCTTCGGTATAGACTCAGGTTCATCCCCTTCTGTTCAATTTCCTGAATTTTATGAGCCTGTAGTCACTAACATTGCAGGTACTTCAGGAACAACTCCAGGCAAGAGGACTTGGCTAGAAAGCCATCCCATTGACCAAGTCATTGGTGATCCAACTGACGGAGTCAGGACCAGACGGTTTCATGGTGAGAGCGCATTGTTCTGTTGCGTTCTCTCTGAGAAAGAGCCTCAGAACATTGAAGAAGCTCTCACTGACTCAAACTGGATCATAGCCATGCAAGAGGAGTTGAATCAGTTCACGAGGAATCAGGTTTGGGAACTGGTAGATAGATCTACGCATCAAGGAGTTATTGGTACCAAGTGGGTCTTCAAGAACAAGAAGGATGTGAATGGTGTTGTAGTGAGGAACAAAGCAAGACTGGTTGCAAAGGGGTATTTTCAATCTGAAGGGATAGACTATGATGAGACTTTTGCTCCAATGGCTAGGTTGGAAGCTATCAGGTTGTTTCTTGCTTATGCAACATATAAGAAGTTTAAGGTGTATCAAATGGACGTCAAGAGTGTCTTTCTGAATGGTGTACTCAATGAAGAGGTATATGTTGAACAACCTCCAGGGTTTGAGGTTGGAGATAGAGTATACCATTTGAAGAAAGCACTCTATGGACTTAAGCAAGCACCAAAAGCTTGGTATGATACCCTCTCTCAATTCCTGACTGACCATGGGTTCAAAAAGGGAACCATGGATAAGACATTGTTCACGATCACTGAAGGTGATGACATTCTCTAGGTCCAGATTTATGTGGATGACATAATATTTGAATCATCAAATCATCAGCTCTGTAAGAAATTCTCTAAGTTGATTACTGGTAAATTTGAGATGTCAATGATGGGAGAGATGAACTTATTTTTAGGATTGCAGGTTAAGCAGACTGATCAAAGGATCTTCATTAATCAGGCTAAGTATACAAGAGACTTGATTCAAAAGTTTGGTGTTCAGAACAGCAATCCGGCAAGGATCCCAATGAACACAAACTGGAAGATGGATCCTGATACTAAAGGAACTTCAGTGAATCAGACTGAGTACCGAGGGCTGATTGGTTCTTTGTTGTACCTGACTGCAAGTAGGCCTGCCATTACGTTTGCAGTTGGTGTGTGTGCTAGGTATCAGTCTGATCCCAAGAGGAGTCATTTGGAGGCTGCTAAGAGGATACTTAAGTATTTGAAAAGGACAGTCAATATGGAACTATGGTATCCTTCAGATGACAACTTAGAATTGACAGGTTATTCAGATGCAGATTATGGAGGTTGTAGGATTGATAGGAAATCAACCACAGGGACATGTCATGTTTTGGGAAGTAAGTTGCTCTCGTGGTTCAGCAAGAAGCAGAATTCAGTGGCAACATCCACAACTGAGGCTGAGTATATGGCTACAGGTAGTTGTTGTGCTCAGATCCTATGGTTAAGACAATAATTTAGAGACTACCAAGTGTTTGGTAATGAGGTTCCAGTCTATTGTGACAACAATAGTGTTATAGAAATTACTAAGAATCCAGTGTTATATTAGGCATCACTTCATTCGAGATCATGTGGAGAAAAAGAACATTAGGATGGATAAAATTCACACTGACAGGCAGAGAGCTGACATCTTGACTAAACCTCTGGCTGAAGCAAGATTTATGGAACTGTCAGTGGAGTTAGGTCTCTTAGATCTGGGAGAGCAGTCAGTATAGGGTTTAGGGGGAACTCAGGCCAGACTCGATTCAGCGAGGTATCAGGGTGCTACAATGTCTCCCCGAGAGGTATAAGCTCTATCCTGACTCTCGTGAATACAAAGAGTCTCCCTGAGTCCTTCGTCCTGAAAATCCTTATTAAATGCATTCCGTTTTCATTAAAAGCGCGCCTTTTCATATTTAAACCCACGCGCATCGGAGCATTTAATGCTTTAATTACTTTTTCATATACGTGTCCGTTTTATACAGAATATGACTGACATGCGGATATGATTGATATGGAGATAATCCTGGCCCTTAATTTTAAAAAATTTCAAATTCAGAATTAATCCCAACCTCACGTTTGAGTAACTGGCTAATTCATATCAATCTAGTTTTCCATTTGAGGAATTTACACAAATACAAACACACATTGCACACTGAGTATTCTCTTGCTCAAACACAAATATTTTGCAAAATCTTTTCTCAAACAAATCAAAACAAATGGCATTCTTGGATTCCAACTGGACAATTGACAAGCCTGAAGACATTGTCAAGAACAAGTTGGTTAATATGTAGCATGTTATCACCATGGAGGGTGTGTGCCTTTCCATGAAGGAGATCCTCCCAGTTTTTGACTGGATCTCCAAAGCTGGGTTGGTGAAGTATTTTACCCTGCGACCCACTTCTGTGCTTCCGAAGACAGTGGTGGAAGCTTATTACAATCTGTTTCTGCGCAAGGGTGAATCATTCACCAGGGTGACCGTGCTGATATCCACTGGTGAGAAGGATGTTGATGGAGAGCCCTTCTACAATGTCGAGACGCGGGACATCGACCTGAGGAAGGCCATAAAGGAGGTATATGCGCTTCCATGCTTTGGCATCAACCATAGGACGTACAAGGAGAACGCTGAAGGAGAACTCCTTGGGAAGTGGTCCAAGTCTGGGTCTTCGGAGTTCAAGGCACATCAACACAAGGAGACCCTGAAGTCTGAGTATAGGGCCTTGGTTGACTTGGTGTCAAAAATCATCACGGGCTCTACTGACTCACATGAGCAACTCAGTCAACCCAAACTGAGGATCATAGGTACTCTAGTTGATGGTGTGGAAGCCAACTGTGAGCAATTCTTCTTGGACCAGATCAATCAGGCTGCTGGAGACAAACTGAAGAAAGATGCTGAGATGAAGCATATTTCAGTTGGAGCCATGCTTCCCTTTGGGACTAGGTTATCTATCCTCATCGCCCACGCTTGTCAGGGATGTACTTTTGACTTGGAGTATAACCTAACCTCAAAGAAGATCATGTTCACGAAAGCGAGTGACACCTACTCTGTTCTTGGTCTCACTGATCCTAACGCTCCTCAGAAGGGTTAGAGGAAGAAGCCTGCGGACAAGGCCGAGAAGGTGGTCACTAGCCTGATGGAGCTAGTGGATGAGCTCTTTGAAAAGAGAAAGGAGGTGGAAGCTGAAGCAGAGCGTGCTGAGGCGCAGGAGGTGTCGGAGAAGGTCCTGGAGGAGAAGAGGACCAAGCTGAAGGTGGTGCTAAAAGAAAAGGTCACATCCAAGGGTGTTGGCAAAGGGACTGAGAAGGTCTCTAAGAAGGCCGTCACTGAGGTTGAGGAGACTGACGATAAAGTCAGGTCCGGGGGACAGGAAGGTGATAGGCCTTTGAAGAGGCTAAGGAGGGGACCCAAGAAATCCCCAGCCAAGGGCCTGAAGGAGGTGAGTGAGAGGGAGAAGTTAAGCTCACCACGAGCCTCTGACTTGGAGGTTGTGAGAGCCATGATCGAGATGGCTGAGATTTTGCAACCCGAGATCAACCCAACCCCTTCACCAAAACCCACTGAACCCACCCTACCATCCGACCCTGAACCCACCCCCCAACAACCAGATATACCCATCCCTGACACCAACCCCACCTCAACTGAGTCAATGCCAACCAACTTACCTATCACTGAGCCTGACTAGTCTTCTAAACCCAACCTTCCAAACCCTGACGATTTCCCCACATATCCCAATCCCAAAGACTGCCCCAAAACCTCTCAAGCCGGAGATCAGGATGATGATTTCTTGGAGATGCAGGAGGAGGAGAACAATTTGAGGGGGAACGCCACAGAATGGGCAGCCAAGTGTTGACCTAATCTTAATAGGTACAGGGAGCTGTGTACGAATGTTGTGGAGCTCAAGGTTTGGCTGGGCTTCAAAAATTCAAACATGCAAGAGCAACACATGCTCGTTGATGCCAGGGGCTGGGAGCTGGAGGAAGCTAGGCTCTGTACATATTTTGGTCTCACTAGCTGGCCGCAGCTTCTAAATTTTGAAAATCTGAAGCAGCTGGTGACTGAGATGATGGCGAGGATGCAGGCTGATCTTCTCACTGAGTTTGAGAAGGAGGATGAGGATGAGGATGGAGCTCAGGGTGGAGCGTGTGAGAAGATGGTGGAGGAGACGGCTGGAGAAGTTGATGAGATGATCCCTGAGTCTCAAACTCAGGGGGAAGGTGTTAAAGACGTTGGTGCCAAGGGTGGACCAATGGCTGAGGATGTTGAGAACAACTCAGCTGCCGATGACACATCAGTCAATGGCGGGATTCCCTGCCCTGAGATAAAGGAGGATGATGTTGAGGCATCTAAGGAGACTCCTAGTTCTGAGGGACTTGTTCCCAAAGTTCAAGATGGCTTAGCTGAGCCTAAGCAGACGGCTATGACCACTTCACAACTGCCTTCAGTGCACCCTGAAGAGGGGACTGAGGATGCAGGGGCTGACAAGGGAAAATAACCACTCACTGATGAGGCCAATGATGGAGATGATGATGTGCTTATCACAGGAGTAGGAAGAGCTGACTTCACCAGCATTGTCGAGGTGAAGAAGGAAAAGACGACGGAGAACTTAGCTGAGATTCAGGAGGAGGTGATGAGGCTCAGGGCAGAAAAAGAAGAAGACTCCAAGGCCCTGGCTAAGCACATCAAATGGACCAAGTCAGCGTACAACACTCTTGCAAACAGGGAGTTGATACTGCTGAAGTGCACGATGGTGGATACAGCCAAATCAGTGAGGAGTGAGAGAAGGAGGATGAAGAAGATGCTG
Source organism: Ballota nigra (assembly GCA_947034835.1). Classification (NCBI taxonomy): domain Eukaryota; kingdom Viridiplantae; phylum Streptophyta; class Magnoliopsida; order Lamiales; family Lamiaceae; genus Ballota; species Ballota nigra. Next base: position 34,367,775 of record OX344728.1, on the reverse strand, counting down.
AGGCAGACTCTAAAGCAGCTTGAGAAGAGGGATGAGCTCAGAGATGAAAAACTAAATCTTGTTGTAGAGAGGCTTGCAGCTCAGGCTGGGGCGCTATTTACTCAGGCTCTGAACGACTCAGCGTCCAAGTTAGAGATGGAGTCTGGGAAGTTAGCTCAGACTTCTCAAACTGTTGCTGAGGTTTTGGCTAAGGCCACTGATGAGTCGGCTAAGATACTGGCTGAGGCAAGCAGGGTCAGCAATGAGTCCTTGAAGGTGGAGGAAAGGATCAACAAGGCTGAACAAAGTCTTCAACACAATATAGAGGTCTTTGAAAAGAAGCTGAAAGCTGCCATCAGTTCAGTGTCGTATGCAGGTACCGGGATAGCCACGGGAGTTGATATACTGAAGGAAGGCGTGCAAGAATTTCAATCATTAGCTGCCTTCGTCATCAACAGTGGAGCTGAAGTGTTCCCATCCTAGGCCAATGATGATGCCAAAAATGGGGAAAAGAAGGGGAAAAGATCCCGCACTGAGGCATCTGAGGCAATCAACCAAGGAGAGGTTGAAGTGGTAGACCCTGAGGCAAACCCTGAGGGGAATGTCCTTTTTGTGCGGAAGTCAGCAAGGCTGGCTGAAGCAGCGGTAGAGGCAGAGGCTGCAGCAAAGAAGGCTAATGACTCTTCCAAGGAACTCTCTTCCAAACCAGTTGAGGCCATTCAGAAGTCTACCCCAGTCAATACAAGAAAAAATCCCATCACATACTCTGCGGAGACAGTGGCGGAACTTTGTGCTAAGGCATGGGGAATACCTTCTGAGAAGTCGGAGGCCGAGCGCAGGGCAGATATAGCTCAGAAAGAAAAGATGCGCATACTGGAGAAGAAGGTGGAGAAGCTGACTGATCTCACTGATATGCAAAAGCGGGAATTGGAAGATGTTGTGGTCAGTCTGCTGAGGAGCGAAGCCTGAGCCGCGTAAGTACAGAAAGAGACCCACAACTAGGAAGTCAAAATTGCTGCAAGTCAGGAGGCCGTAAACAGTTCAGAGGGAAGCTTACGTTGATGAGTTCATCTCAGAAACGTTGAAGAAGTTCTGGATTGATGCAAGGGATCAGTTTGTCAAGTTGTGGTACGTAGTGAAGAAGTGGGGCGACTCTGAAGACATCAATGCCCACTTCACTGACTATATGATGGACAACCACCCTGAGTTGATTCAGAAGATCTTGGAAGAAGCTGAAGCAGCCCAAGTCCAAGTGAAAGCTCCTGAGTTCGTTGTTCGTCCATCCCCTCTTGTACCTGGAACTGGAAAGCACGATACAAAGGCTATCATGACTGAAGTTTTGAAGACTGCTAAGGCTGAGGGTTATGTGAATCAGGTTAAGGGAGTTGATGCATTGAAGGTTAGAGTCTATGTTGGTTATGGACTCGAGCCTGAAATGAGATTAGTCTAGTGATTCACATCCTTTCTTGTAATAAATTAGATTCATTGTAACCATCTCTATATCAATCAATGAAATCTATTACTTTGCCCACATACACAAGCTCATTGTCTATTTTGGCTGTTATTTAAATTCAGTACTTTATCAAGAATTGCTCTAGCACTGATTTATCTTATAGATAGGATCTTATATTTCCTATAAGTGTTTTGAGGATCTTTTCAGTATTTTGGCATCATCAAAAAGGGGGAAATTATTGAGACATTGTCAGTTTTGATTAAGATCCCAAAGCCCCTGAAAAGATGTTATGCTATTGTTGTCAGGCTAGTCTTTGTTAGGATTTGTACTTAGTTATTTTACATTTCACAGATACTCAGTGAGAGGAGAACTCGCTGATGTCAATCAGGACTATGAGCCTGAAGACGAGGAGCACCATCTTGAACTCATGGCAGTCTTCTAAGCTGGCTGAATAAGTGTCAGTGATGAAGAGTATGACCCTGAGGTAATTACTAACTCAGTCCTAAAGGGAACAAGATGATACTGAGTTTATGGGAAAGACTTGAGTAGAGCCAACCAATGCAAAAGGAATGTCAGTGTATTCATCAGTCTTGTACCGGGACCAACACTTATCTTCCATAAGCTTCTTGGTCTCTTCCAACAGGTTCTCATCTTCTTCAATCGTTGTATCTGGAGACTCCTTAACCACTTCAGCTGCAGGATTTGTTAGGATAAATTTTGTATAGTTTTGATGAGTTAAAAACAAACTAGAGAATGTAATAGGACCATCTGGACCTGTTAGCCAGATGATGAACTAGAATAGGACTTAGTCTAGGGGGAATTGCTAGACCAGAAGACCTCACCAGAAGAGTCACCAGAAGACCCACCAGAGGACTTCACCAGAGGACTCCACAAGAGGACTTCACCAGATGAGACTGACCAGAGGCAGAGAACCTTTCCCAGACCAGACGAGTCCGGACCAGACGAGTCTGGTGAAATAAAAAATGCTCAGATTCATCTCTTGATTCCGATGAGCATTCTATTTCTTAAACAGATTAGGACCAGAAGACATCAAAGTTGCCTGGTGTCTAGTCTTGTCTTCTCTAGAGAGAATCAGAGTTTGGCATTGGAAGCTATTAACCGTTGGTGATTTAAATCAAGTCAACAAGATCAGGATTGGAAAGTCTTGAAGTCAATCAATCCAAGGATCTCACCAACCCAATCAATCAATTAGGGAATTAATTGATTGAAGCTTCGCTAAATAGAGGATCTGATTGGATTAGCTCTCCAATGGCTATTCCCTAATCACCTCTATAAATACAAGAGTGCAGACTCAAGAAAAGGGCTAGAGAATCCTACGCGCATGAAGATATATTCCAAGCTCTTGATTATCAAGCATATAACACTCTTATTTTGTTCATACTTTTATATTCACTCTTAAGGAGTTGTTGGATTTCAACCTGTTCATCTACAAGATAAGGTTGAAGGTTGTGGTCTTTAGATCGAAGTTAGATCTAAATATATTGTAAGAAGGAACTGGTACTTCACAATTCCAGTAAGTAAGTTGGTTGTTGGTTGGATAGTGAGACCCCTTTAATCAAGGGAGAGTGGACGTAGGATATTCAGTTCCGAACCACTATACATCCGGTCTTATTTACTATTTTCTGCATTTACTTTCTTGTTTATTTTATTGTGCTCTTGTGAAAAGAACTTTGCTAAAGATATTTACTTTAAAGCTTCTGCAATTTATCAATCTAGTGGGACCAACAAGTGGTATTAGAGCAGTGTGTCCAAAGACCACTGCTTTGTAAAGCTTTTTGGTGGTCACCGGGCAGATCTATTGCTCTTTATTGTGTTTTGGTTAAATTTTTTATTAAATTTTTTTTTTGTAAAAATATCTGCAAAATCTTCTTACAAGAGCCGTAAGTTACCAGAATTCTCTATTGAGGATTACAGCCACTGGAGCTTCATGATGAGTAATCATCTTGGAGCTATTCATCACCGCATGCTAGATGTGGTAGAGAGTGGCCCAATTAAATTTTACTGGACTCCTATTAATAGTGGCAGGTTAGAGTCCAGAGAAGAAACAAGTGAAACTGCCCAGAAAGCTGCTGAGGACAGAGTTCCCAGACAGAGAATCCTAAAGAAGAAAGATGAGCTTGACAATGATGAAAGGAAACTTTATAATTTGGACCAGGTGGCAAGAACTGAAATTATCAACACACTCACTTAGGAGGTGATAGAGAAAGTCAGAACCTATGCCACTGCCAAGGAGATGTGGGATAAACTTACCCTGCTCTGTGAAGGAACAGAGAAGATCAAGGATAACAAACTCCAAGCTGTTCAACACTCGTTTGACACCTTCAAAATAAAACCAGACGAGACCAGACCAGCTGGATATGCGTCTCACAAATCTCCTCAACAAGGCTAGTGCCTTAGGTAAGACCTACTCTGAAAAGGAAATAAATAGTAAAATATTACGTTCACTAACCAGCAGGTGGAGAATCAAAGTGACTGTGATTAAAGATAGCAAGGATCTCAACACTCTGGATCATCATCTTCTGTTATCTGATCTTAAAGCCTACGAATATGATCTTCAAGAGGAGGATCAAACAGAAGAGGTTTCCTCTTCTGGTCAGAAAGGAGTTGCCTTCTCCTCTGCCATCAAGACAGATGAAATGAGTCTCCTGCAGATAATTTGAGTCTCAAGGAACAGGTAGCACTCCTAACCCATAAACTTGATAAAATGAGTTCAAAATATGGCAGGTACAAAAAGCACTGGAAGGAATCTACCAGAGACAGGAAGAGTTCCTTCAAAGCTGCAGATAAAGAGAGAAAATCTGGAGACTCAAGGGAGACCAGATTCAGAACTCCAGAGAGGAGAAGAGATAGCAGCTCTGGGAGATCAGATTACCAGAGGAGGGATGGCAGCCAGAACAGAGTACAACCGGAGGAGGAGAGATCCAAGTCCCAGTCCCAGAGGAGATAACACCTGTTACACCTGCAACAAGCCTGGTCACTACAACTATGATTGTCCTCAATTGACTCCTAGAGAAAGAGAAGAGAAAAGACTCAAGAGAGATAAGAGATATGCTGATAAGAGTACTGGCAGAAGCAGAGGAGGAAGATACTAGTTCCAGTTCTTCTTCTTCTTCTGATTTCGGATCAGATGATGATGTATGTCTTATGGCAGACATCACTGAGGTAAATGAAACTACCCTATGCTTATCTAATTCCAAATATACTGAATCATCTCATTCATCTGGTAACTCCAGAGAGTCTGATATGCACCAAATGCTATCAGATCTCCAAAATTGTGTTCAACTATGTCAAAAACTTGAGAAGGAAAATGGTAGGCTCAGAGCTGAAGGTCAATCCCTCTCTCATGAGCAAAAATCCACTAGAGAACTCATGAAAAATCATTCCAAAGAAGTCTCTGAACTTCAGGATAAGATCACAGAAAGAGATACTCTGGTAGATCAACTCATGAAAGAAAAGAACTCCCAGGAAGATAAGTTCAATGAACTTAGAGCCAAATACCAGACTCTTATCAAGGGAAAACAAGTTGAGCAAACCATAGAAGAGATACCCATGCCCAAAGAAGCTCCTAAGATACCATCTGTTGTATCCATTATATCAGAGTCTTCTCAGCGCATTAATGATAAGAGAGGTTTAGGATATTCTGGAATTACTATCAAATCTCATAAATTTTTATGCAATAAAGGCAAGTTGTCTCAAAGAGCTGGTGAATTGGTAGAAATCTGGGATGAAAAGGATCCTAATGGAAAAGGTTACAAAATAGTTAAAAATCCTAATTGGATTAATGATTACTCTGTTGACCATATAGATGAAGTTCCCAATGAGTTCACTGAACTGGAAGAGGAAATCTTAGAGCACAAACGCCAGAAAGGAGAACCTATGAAGATTGATGGTTCTGTTCAGATGCCTAACCAGATTAGGAGACCTCAGAGGCTACCTAAAAGAGTGGAACCTAAGCAAATTAGGGGACCTCAAAAGGGAAACTCTAAGAGGAAACCTAGTCAGAATAGGGGATATCAAAGGAGATATACTGAACCAGAGAACCTCAATCAGATTCAGGGATCTCAAAGGGGTTATACTAAAAAAAGATTTCAGAACAGGAACACTCAGAAGGAATTTTATCATCAGAATAGATCCAATTTTCAGAACCAGAGGAGGTCTTCCAGACCCATCTATAGAAAACCAACATATCTGGGTAGTTATGACACCAGAGATTGTTCTTCTAGGATGTACCCTTACAACCAGACCTTTAAGACCATGTCTTTGAGGCAGGCCATTCCAAAGGCTAGATTTGAGAAAAGATACACCAGACCTGTCTATAGGAAAGGTGTTCTGATCAGACCAGTAACTCAATATATCATTGTAAGAGGACATGTGCTGGTAGATAGATTTGGAAGAAAGATAAGATCTCCTCATCCAGCAAGAGATGATCTTTATCTTTGGATTCCTACAAAACCTGCAACTAACCAATCAGGACCCAGCTCTAGTAGGGGACCTAATTAATTTCTCTACAGGATGATAAGAGCCCATTGGAGAAAGGACTCTCAAGCAAACATGTGTGGTACATTGATAGTGGATGTTCCAAGCACATGACATTCCAGAAAGATCATCTCCAGGATTTCAAGCCAATGATTGGGCCAAGAGTGATGTTTGGTGAAAACAACTATGGAGTCACCAGAGGCGTTGGAAAGTTGACCTTTAATGGAGTATCTGTAGATGAAGTCTACAACGTTGAAGGACTCAAGCATAATCTGCTTTCAGTATCCCAATTTTGTGACAGGTGATACTCAGTGAAGTTTTCTAGTGATTCTTGCACTGTCTTTTCTTCTGATTATAATGATATCTTGCTTATAGGCTTGAGGAAGGGTAACATTTATCTTGCAGATTTTAGCAGTTGCCCAAGAAATGCTTGCCTGGCTGCTAAAGGATCTGCAGAAGATAGCTGGTTATGGCACAAGGGATTGAGCCACCTTAACTTCAAAACACTGAATAAGATTTCCAGAAATGGTCTTATTCGATGTCTTCCTAATGAAGTGTTTAAGAAGAATCAGGTTTGTGGTTCATGCCAGAAGGGTAAACAACCCAAGACCTCCTTTAAGGATGTCTAGAGCACAACCACAACCAGAGTACTTCAACTACTTCACATGGACCTGTTTGGACCAGTTTCTCCTCTTAGTTTCAGTGGAAGGAAGTACACCTAGGTGATAGTAGATGATTTTTCAAGATACACTTGGGTAGTATTCTTGTTTAAGAAAAATGAAACTATCACAAAGCTGTCAGAATTCTTCAAGCAGATTCAGAATGAGCAAAATCAGAGCATAGTCAGAATCAGAAGTGACAAAGGGACAAAGTTTCTGAATTCACACATTGCAGAGTATTGCAAAGAACATGGGATTTTTCATGAGACATCTGCTGCCAGAACACCCCAACAAAATGGAGTAGCAGAAAGAAGAAATAAAACCCTTAAGGAAGCTGCAAGGACTCTTCTTCCAGAATACAACACACCACAAAGGTTTTGGGCAGAAGCTATCAATACATCCTGTTACACCCAGAACAGATGCCTAATTGCCCATAGACATAGCAAGACTCCATATGAGGTATGGAAAGGTAAAACCCCATTTGTTTCATATTTTCATGTTTTTGGTTGCAAGTGTTTCATTCATGAAAATGGGAAATCTAAATTAAAAACCTTTGATGCTAAAGTGGCAGATGGAATATTTTTAGGATATTCCAGCACCAGTAAAGCTTTTAGAGTTTTTAATAAGAATTCACTTTGTGTGGAGGAAACACCCCACGTTGTTTTTGATGAATCTGCTGTTGAGTGCAAGGTGGAAATAAAGTCTTCTGGAGAGACCCAGAATCAGACTACTCCCAGAGTAATCAAGGTCAATTGACCTATTCTTGATTCAGACTCGGATTCAGATTCAGATGTTGACCCATCTTCTGGTTCTCTGAAGGAGAAGTCTTCACAAGGAGCAGAACCAGAGGAGGTTGGAACTTCTGTAGGGGGAAGCTCTTCTGCAGTTGGTGATATTCACCAGGGTACTGCAGGGGATGAACAATCAGGTAAGACCACGGGAAGGAAGACTGTTGGGAAAATGTATAAGACTTATGTTTTGATTAGATGCCAACATGTTCCTCCTAAGTTGTTTTGTAAGTAAATTATTCAGTAGAGTTAGTACTTAGTCAAACAGTTCAAAGTGTTAAGAACTGAGTACAGTTAGTAATTACATGAGTGTATTTAAGAATGAAGTCTGCTGAAGATGAAATCCGCTGAAGTAAAGTCCGCTGAAGACTAAGTGATCTGAGAATAAGTCTAAGTCTTGAATGTTTTCTAAGTACATTCTCACTAAGACTAATACTGTCAGGAGAGGACCAAGGTCCACTGATGGTAACTAACAATGCTAAAACATATTAAAAGTTGTTAGTTAATCTGGTTGGAACAAGGCAAAATGAATTTCAGTGAAGCTTACAATAAATGAAGGAATAAGAAGGTTCTCTCAGAGGAGTTCCACCTTAAAGCAAGACAAGAATCTGGGCGTGCAAACTAAAGGTCCAATGAGAAGATGACACGTCAGTGTACTTAGTGACAGCCGACCTGCCCCAGCCTGACAAGTACCAAAAGTCTTTCTCTAGCAATCTACAGAAAGTTGGTGAACAGGCATGGTCTTTCAGACATTTCTTGACAAGACTTAAAGCTTCAAATAGAGCCGTTTTAGCAAATCAGATACAAGAAGACTTACTTGAGAAGATTCAAATCCAACAGGAAGATTTTCAAGAAAGCCTGTAAATACAGAAGGACGTGCACATTTCCTAGAACGGGAAACTCACAAGATCAAAGTTATCTCTACATTCATAACAACTAAGAAGCACTCGAAATTATCTTTGTTTCCCAAGTGTTTCACATTTGTAGAGAGCCTAACAAACCTTCTGTAACCAAGCTTAAAAGCTATATCCAAATCTTAGAAAGAGATAATCCAATCCTAAGCCATGAGCTAAACTTGTAAGGATTATCTCAAAATAGTTGAAACCAAAACCCTACTCAAAACCCTACTCAGTGTTTAGGTTGAGAGCTAGTGTTAAGTGGTGTTAGTAAGCTGATTGTTGTATCAGTCTGAAAGCTGGTTTGTTTTGGGAACTAAGACCTGGAATTTCCTAGTGATCAATCATCCTAAGAGAGGATTAGTTGATCAGTGCACCTTGGCACTATAACACAAGGAATTCTCCTATTTGATCAGGACAGTGGACGTAGCAGATTCATCTCTGAACCACTTTATACCTTGTGTTCTTATTATCTGCTTTCCTAAGTGTGTGTTAATCTCAAAGTTTATCAAAGTAAAACGAGTTTTCTAAGGGCTCACTAATCCGCATCTGAAAGCTAATTAGATAGTAGTTCAACTGAAAGTCTTGAGCTTTCAGTGGAGGTATTATCTCAGTAGGCTTTCTCTAAGTAACTCTCAGCAGACCTTCAAGTCCACTGACGAGTTATTATCTTAAGTAACCTGATAAGTTTTACAAGAAGTTTTAATTTGTAATCACAGGTGTATTCCCCCCCATACACCTGTTTACTCATTTCGGGACCAACAATTGGTATCAAAGCAGTGGTTCAAAAGACCATTGTTCTAAGTATACCTTGTGCTTAAAGGTATTTTTCAAGGTCACCTGAATTGATCTTTTGATAAACTTGTTTTTATACTATGGCTGACAATGCAGCTAGGGTAGCACCACCAGGAGAGAACAACATGGGAGTTAATCCCTTGAACCATATGTCTCATCACAAGCTTCCACAATTCTCAGTGGAAAACTATGACTTCTGGAAGATCAGAATGAGAGCTCATCTTGCCTGTGTGCATGATGAAATGTTGAGGGTTATTACTAAAGGTCCATTTGTTTTTATGACACCTAACCCGAGAACAACAGCTGAAACTATTGCAGATCCTAGAGAGGAATGGCCCAAAGATGAAGATAACTTCACTGCAGATGAGAGGAGGAGAACAACCTCAACTTCATAGCCATGAACATTCTCTACACCACTATTCCAGATTCTGTAATGGGAAGAGTGATCCACTGCAAGACTGCAAAGGAACTATGGGACACTCTTGCTCTCATGTGTGAAGGAACTGACAAGATAAAGGAGAACAAGCTTTCAGTAGCTGTTCAAAAGTATGAGCAGTTCACCATGGAGTCCATTGAGACCATTGACCAGCTTGATGGGAGGTTCACAGACATCATGAATGAGATAAATTCTCTGGGAAAAGTCTATACCAAGAGAGAGGTTGCCTTAAAGATCCTGAGAGGTCTAACCTCAAGATGGGATGTGTACTCTGTGATGATGCAGAATACCAAGGATCTATCCAGCATGTCTATGCAACAGGTATTCTCTGAACTCAAGGCTTATGAGTTTGATCTGAATAGGAAAAGGGCTCCTGATGAGACCTCAGCAGAGAAGGGAGTAGCCATCAAAGCTAAGGAGTCTGAGCCAAAATCCCCAAAGCCTCAGAAGAGTACAAAGGCAAGCAAGTCACAAAGCAAGACTGAGATGCTGGAGGAACTCAGCCTGATGGCTAGGAGGTTTGAACAACTTAACAGCCGCTTTGGCAAATATAAGAGATTTTACAGGGATAACAGGGAAGGTAGAAGTTATCCACAAAAGACTACCAGAGAAGGAGAGAAAAACTCATCTGAGCTGGAAAAGAAGAAGGAATACAAGAATTACACCAAGGCTGAAGGATCATCATCAAAGACCAGAGACTCTACTGAGGAAAAGAATGATGATGCCAACAGATGTTTCCAGTGCAAGAAGGTTGGACACTTTCAATATGATTGTCCTCAACTGAGCACAAAAGAAAGAAAGGAAAGACAAGCCAAAAGAGACAGAAGATATGGAGAAAGGAAAGCCATGATGGCTGGGGATGTTGATGAAAATCTGGAGTCACCTAATGAACTGTTCTCTGACAGCAGTGAAGTTGACATGTGCCTCATGGCAAGAGAAGAACCAGAGGTACAATCTAAACCATCCATTTCTCTAGAACACACACCTGAGCTAAGCTCAGAGTCAACTGAGGAACTCAATCTTCAGTCCGCTTTGGAACAATTGATGATTGATTTCTCAAGGTTGCAAGAAGCAAGTTTCTGTCTTCAAGATGAGAACAAACAACTCTTGAGTGAAAACTCCAAGTTAATTGAGTCTGGGAATCAAGCAGATCTAAACTCAGCCAAATCTACCATTGAACTGACAAAAGAGGTGGAAACCCTCAGGAGTCAAGGAAATGGTAGAGATCAACTGATAAAAGAACTCAATGAATCTAAGACAAAGTTAACTGAAGAGAACTTAAAATTGGTAAGCCAAATAAAGGATTCTCTCCTGAAAATTGATGTCTTACAAAAATTTGAAGAGACCTTGTTAAAAAGGATTGATGCTCTAAACAAACCCTCTCTTGCCATAGAGGAGATTCAAAATTTTCAAATCAATCCTAATAACAAGTGTGGGATAGGCTTTATTCCAAAACCTTCAGAAGGTCCTCTGAGTGTTGCTTCTTCAAGTGGCACAAAGAGAGTTTTTGTCAAGTCTGTGACATTTCAATCACAGACTATGGATAAAGGAAAAAGACCAGCTGCGATAACTCAAAAGAAAAGTCAATCTAAGCCAAAATCAAATGGAAAGGCTCAGGTGACTTATCAAACTAGATCTCAGCAGAGGTACTATCAGCCGAGGTCTTCACAGATGAAGCAACCTCAGCTGAGAGCACCCAGGCATAAGCAGTCCTCAAGGAATGACTCATATGGAAGACCTATTCCTTTTGTGCCTAAAGGAAAAGGCCCTTCATACCTTTATCAACAAAAACCAAGACCAGGTGCCTAAAGGATACAGTGTTGAATTTTCATGTAACCTGTGTTTTGTTAAGAATGTATCTTCACAACAGGTACTACTAACTGGGTCAAGAAAGGGAAATGTCTATCTTGCAGATTGGAAGTCTTGCACACCAAATGCATGTCTTATTGCTAAGAGCTCAACCGACACTAATTGGTTATGGCACAAAAGGCTAAGTCATCTGAACTTCAAGATGATGAACATGATAGCAAGACATGGACTGGCAGAAGGAATGCCAAATGAAGTATACAACAAAGAACATATCTGTAAAGCCTGTCAGGAGGGAAAGCAAGTAAAGGCATCTTTCAAAAGCAAAGTAGCAACCTCTACTGACAGAGTACTTCAACTGTTACATATGGATCTTTTTGGTCCAGTAACCCCTGTAAGTATCAATGGGAGAAGTATACACTTGTTGTTGTTGATGACTTCTCCAGGTACACATGGGTGATATTCCTTGCAAGCAAAAAGGAGACTCAACTGAGACTGCTAGAGCTCATGAAGAAAGTTAGCAATGAAAAGAGCCTGAACATTGTAAAGATAAGATCGGATAAAGGCACTGAATTCATAAATTCTATTATATCTGATTACTGCAAAGAATTAGGTATTTCACATGAGACATCAGCTGCAAGAACTCCACAACAAAATGGAGTAGCTGAAAGAAGAAATATGACTCTCAAGGAGGCAGCAAGGACAATGTTAGCTGAAGCTCAAGATTCCTAAAAGATTCTGGGCTGAAGCTATTAAAACTGCCTGCCACACTCAAAACAGATCCATGGTAACCAAACATCAAGGAAAAACTCCATATGAGTTATGGAATAAAAGAAAGCCACATGTATCTTACTTTCATATTTTTGGTTGCAAGTGTTTCATTCACAATAATGGGAAAACATAACTGAAAGCTTTTGATAGCAAAGCTGATGAAGGAATTTTCTTAGGATATTCCCAAATCAGTAGAGCTTTCAGAGTTTACAACTGTAGAACTCTTGTTGTGGAAGAAACACCTCATGTGGTGTTTGATGAATCTACTTTTGAGTCCAGACGTAAGGAGAATGAGGATGTGATTAGCAAAAGACTAACCAGACTGAGTATCAAGTCTAAAGGCTATCCTGAGAATTGTGTTGATACATTCATCCCAACCTGGGACAACCTCAATGATCAACAATTCAAAGAGGACACTCAAAATCAGACCACTCCTCAAAGCTCACCTGAGAGCTCTCCTGAAGATGTAACTGAACTGATGAACACTATCCCAGTTCAAGAGGTAACCAATGTCAATGAAGATGTGGTCACAGCTGAGACATTCACTGAACCCATCATTCAAGGGGGAACCAATGAAATTACCATTGAGAATCAGAATACCTTGAATGATGACTCAGGACTTCAACCCTCTGTTTTATTTCCTGAATTCGATTTCATTCCAATATCTAGTGACTCAACTTCAGAAGAGTTAAACTCTACTGAAGGGCATCAGCCTAGGAGGACTTGGCTCTCAAATCACCCTGTTGAGCAAATCCTAGGTGATCCTTCCTCAGGAGTCAAAACTAGAAGTTTTCATGGAGAAAATGCCTTGTTTTGTTGTTTCTTATCAAACCAGGAACCAAGTTCCATAGCAGAAGCACTTCAAGATTCCAACTGGATCATTGCCATGCAAGAAGAGCTCAACCAGTTCACAAGGAATCAAGTTTGGGAGTTGGTGGACAGACCATATCACTGCAATGTGATAGGAACCAAGTGGGTATTCAAGAACAAGAAGGATGAGAATGATATCATAGTCAGAAACAAAGCCAGGCTAGTTGCAAAGGGCTATTCTCAAGTTGAAGGATTTGACTATGATGAAACATTTGCTCCAGTAGCCAGATTGGAGGCAATAAGGTTATTTCTTGCATATGCTGCTCACAAGAAATTCAAAGTGTACCAGATGGATGTTAAAAGTGCCTTCTTGAATGGAGTACTCAATGAAGAAGTCTATGTGGAGCAACCCCCAGGTTTTGAAGAAAGTCACAAAGTATATAGACTGAGAAAAGCTCAATATGGACTGAAACAGGCTCCAAGAGCTTGGTATGATACTTTGTCACAATTCCTTTTGGATCATGGTTTTATCAAAGGGAGAGTTGATAGAACACTTTTTAGAATCACAAAAGGAGAGGACACATTGCTGGTTCAAATTTATGTGGATGATATCATTTTTGGTTGTCCTAACCAGGTCCTCTGTGAGAAGTTTTCTCAACTGATGAAGGGAAAATTTGAGATGTCTATGATGGGAGAAATGAATTTCTTCCTAGGACTTCAAGTTAAGCAGTCCCCTGAAGGAATCTTCATTAATCAAGCCAAATATACAAGGGAGCTGATCAACAAGTTTGGATGCCAGACCAGGAAAGTAGCAAGAGTTCCACTCAACACCAACACCAAGATGGAACCAGATGAGGATGATGAATCAGTAGACCAGACTCATTACAGAGCCATCATTGGATCTCTACTGTATCACACAGCAATCAGGCCTGATATCACTTTTGCAGTTGAGATTTGTGCAAGATATCAAGCCAATCCCAAGAAAAGTCATCTGGAAGCTGCTAAGAGGATTCTCAAATATCTTAAAGGTACTGTGAATATGGGATTGTGGTATCCCTCAGATGACAATCTGGAACTCACAGGATACTCAGATGCTGATTATGGAGGATGTAGAATTGACAGGAAATCAACCTCAGGCACTTGTCAATTCTTGGGAAGTAAGCTGATTTCTTGGTTCTCCAAGAAACAAAACTCAGTAGCCACAAGCACTACTGAAGCTGAGTATATGGCAGCTGGAAGTTGTTGTGCTCAAATTCTTTGGCTGAGACAACAACTGAGAGATTACAACATCTTTGCCAATGAAGTCCCTATTTTCTGTGACAACAATAGTGCAATTGCTATTTCAGAAAATCCAGTTCTCCACACAAGATGCAAACATGTGGATATAAGGCATCATTTCATCAAAGATCATGTGGAGAAGAAGGACATCAAAATGCTCAAAATCCACACTGACAAGCAGAAGGCAGATATCTTCACAAAACCTTTGGCTGAAGCAAGGTTCCAAGAGTTGTCAGTGGAGCTTGGACTCCTAGATCCAGGAGAGTAAAGAAAGGATTTAATCTCAGAAGAGTTACCTTCAACTCAGTGGAGGTTCATATTCAGAAGAGGATCTTTCTCAGAAGAAGCTCCTCATCTCAGAAGAGGTCTGAATATCAGTCGAGGTCGAACCTCAGTGGAGGTCAAAATTTATACTTAGTATTTTTCAAAGTTAAAGCCTCTTAGTTTTATATATATTTATTTGGGTTCAAAACTTACTAATGAGTGCTTTCTGGGAAATTAAATCTTTTTCCACTGTTCCGAAGAGATTTTGGTATGGCAAGCATTTAATGCGCGTGGTACAAGTCAGACATGCTTTTTCAATTACCTATCTCACGCGCCCTAAAAGCCGGATGATGTGAACTTTCGGCTACCAACTTTTTAATCCATGCCATCCATTTTTAGACGGTTCTTTTCTAACCGTCAAGATTTCTTAAAAACTCCCCACTAAACCTTGCAACTATCCACGATCTCAAACCCGATCAATCTCAGACGTTGATTTCTTTGTTCAATCTCACCATTCTTCACTCATATAAAAACCCCAAACGTTCGCTTGTAAACCTTTTCGAATACACTTCCAAGCAAACACTTACCATCTCTTCAAACATTTTTTCTGCAAATTCACTTTTTCTCAAATCCCACTTACAATCATGACCAAAATTAACCTAGGGTTTCTGAACAACAAAGAAAATTTCTGGTATGAACCTATAATTCTTTTCAACAATCCAGAAATTGAATCAAGACCAGAGTTTCTCTCACATTAAGGAGGCTTTGGAAATGGTCAAAGCTGCTGGTTTAGAGAAATTTCTATCAGTACATCCAGAGTATTGTTATGATAGCAGGTTCTTGAATTTTTCTACAACATATCCAACTCAGACTCAAGAATCAAATCGTGTCTATTTGTGCAAAGAAAGAAGAAGGTGATGAGAGATGATATGGAGGTCGTTGAGCACCAGAAAATAAGAAAGGAGATTCTGATAAGCGGAGATGATTTGAAGGAGTTATTTGAACTCCCATCTGAATATCCAAATCCAGATACTTGTATCTTGGATAAGGAGGATGAATGGGTCTACACCATCATGGAGAAGAAGGTGAAATATAGTCCCACTATGAACAGAAGCCTACTATTACCAGCATACAATGTCCTCTGCGAGATTGTTGGTAAATGTATCTTGGGAAACCAAGGAAGCACAAAACAAGTGAGCAAGCCAAAGCTCAGATTAATGAAGGCTATAGTGGAGAGCAATGAGAAGCCATACAATTGGCAGCAGTTCTTTTATAGAGCTTTGAACAGGGAACACTCAAAATTCCAGGCTGACAAAACTCCCCAGTTGGCAAGTAAGCTAAATTTTGCCACTAAAATTTCTTACTTAATTGAGAATGTGGATGTGGGAGTAGACTGGTTAAAGGATAGGAAGTGGAGTAACCTGAAGACCCTATTAAAGTCTGGAAAAACTCTGGAAACAAGGATGCTCAAGCCTGCTGAGGAGAGCCCAGATGCAGTCGAGGAAGAAGAGGCTATCCCTACTGAAGGGAAGAAAACCAAGCTCAAGAGGAGGCTGGTTAAACTGAGTGACAAGATGACCCAGCACAAAGAGGCCGAGGCATTGAAAGCCTCTAGGAAGGAAAGCAGGAGGTCCTCTGAGGCAGAGAAGGAGAGTGCCTAAAAAAAAGTCAGAGTCACAAACTCTACTGATGAGTCTTCATCAGGTAACCCTGACTCATCTCCAAACATCATCTCAACTGAGTCTGACTCAGGTGTCCCTGCACCTACCCCCATCAAACCCAAAACAACAAAACCTCGCACTCCTGCCAAAACCAAACGTATCTCCAAAATAACAAAACCCCCACTAATGGCTCTCAACAGCCAGTAAGTGGATCCCAAACAACCCCCACTGAACCCATCTCCACCCCTACTGAAACTACCCCATCAAACCCTACTGAACCCATTCCCTCAACCCCATCTGAACCCACATCATCAACCCCTTCTGACCAAAACCCAACCTCACCTGAAACCCAACCTCAAACCTCATCTGAACCAAACCCTCCTGAAATTCAATCAACTCAACTGGAGTCTATCCCAGAAGAGCCAACAGAGAGCAGATCCCCTACCCCTTCCCTTCCTTCAGACGATGAAGAAGAGTACTCATTCCTAGATACTCTCAAGGATGAGGTAGCTTACTCTTTAGAGTCTAAATACCCTGAACTTGATCAATTCCCCACACTCAAAGCCTTGTTCTTGAGACTGAGACTCATTGTCCAGCTCAAGGATAGAAGACTTGGTGAAATTCTTCTAGCTGTAAGAGGCAGCAATGCAGAGGAGTGAAAGAAGGAGGAAGTTGAAGTGCTGCAATTTGCTGGGATGCACAAGACCAGACTTCTCTGTGATGAGAAGATTTTTGAAAGCTTGGTCTTGGAGAAGATTGCAGAGGCAAAGAAGGAGGTAGAAAAGGCTGTTGATGAAGAAAAGCCAGCTGAACCCTTATCTGAGAAGGAGGAGGAGAAGGAGAAGAATGCAGAGGAGAAGGTAGTGGAGTCTGAACTTGAAGGAGGTGCTTCACCTAAGCAAGGTGGTGGTGAAGCAGCCAAGGATGTATCCATGGCAAGGGATACTGAGGCAAAAAACTTGCCAAAGGAGGGCTCAGTAGAGATGTCTACTGAAGCTCTCCCACAACAGCCCTCAGTGGTGGCTTTAGAGTCAACTGAGGTGTCTGGAACTGGAGAAGTTGAAAAAGAGAGTGAAAAAGAAAAGGAGGTGGAAATCACTGATGTGAAGAGTGGAGACATAAGAGCAATCATCCCTGTAAAGGGTGAATTGGCTGAAAAAATAGCAGTTGAAAAAGAAAGTGAGGAAGAGAAAAGTAAGAAGAGTGAGGAGGAGGGAGTCCCCATGGAGATAGAGGCATCAGGAGATCTAGGTGGTGAGGTTGAGGGAGTTAGAACTAACACTTCTTGCAATGCAGGTACTCAAACCTTTGAGGTTCCCTCAGCCGTGGTCAACCTAACTCCACTGAGTGATGCTGTTCACTCTATCGAAGAAGAAAGCCTTCCATCTCTTCAAACTCAGCTCACGGAGGTCCAGGAGATTGTACAAGAGGAGGTAGATGAGATGGTTATTCTCTCAGACCACATTGATGAACTCATGGAGTCCACAACTACATCACTTCAGAATCTCACACTTAAAGTTGAAGACTCTCAGCAGATGGTGATTGATGTAGTTGAGGGACAAAGTGAGTTAGTCATTGATGCCCTGAAGAAGCTGGAGAAGTCTGAAGAAGAGGCCAGGACCAAGTTCCTCAAAGACTCAGTAGAGAACGTATCCATCAACCTGAAGTCATCAGTGGAGGCCTTCTCAGAAGACCTACTTGGAAAGGTTGAAGGATTATGGAACTCTAAGATGTCTGAATTTGAGGCCAAGCATGCTGAGCTAGGAGCCAAACTGGGAGAGGTACTGAAGAAGGCAGCTGAAGACTTCCCAACACAAGAGAAAACTGATGTGCTGATCAATGAAAAGCTAGCGCAGTTTGTTCAATTTGGGCAGACAGCTGGAGCTACTTTAGAAAGGCTTGAAGATGAGGTAGACCATTGCTCAACATCATTGTAGCTGAATGTATGATTAATGCCAGAAAGGGGGAAAAGAGGATAAGTGCTAAGGACATGAAGGCTGATCCTAAGAATAAAATGAACATTATCCTTGAAACCCCTGACTTCGAGAAAGGCCAACAGGTGAAGAGCACCTTGAAGAGAGTTGAAGCTGAAGCTCTGAAGATAGCAGAATCCAAGAAAGGCAAGGAGACCTCCTCAGCTGAACTTTCAAAGTTCAAAGAGGAGCATCTAAAGGAGAAAGAGGAGAGAGCTGCGAAGAAGGGGGAAACCACAAAGAGAAAGGCGTCTGATGCCCTCTCAGCAGAGGTTGCCAAAAAGACAAGAACCTCAGGGAGGTTGGCAGCTAAGTCCACAACCTCTACTGATGAAGTTCAGGTACTTCCTATTCTCAATCCTGAACCCCTATCTTCTGAACCTCCCAAGTCTGTACCCACAAAAGTCACAGAGCTCGCTGAGCTAATTAAAGAGGCTGGAGGTATGAATGAAAGAGCAAGGAAGCTGACAGCTCAACAACAAGAAAGAAGAGATAAGGTGGTTGGTAAGATGGAGACCATTGCAGAGCTAGCTGAGAGAAAAAGAAAGGAGAGGCTAGCCACTTTTGACAAAACTACTTCTAAGAAATTCAGGAGTGGTTATCTAAAGTGGGCTGCTAAGCTGAAGAAAGACAAGATCACACCATCTCTGAATAGATTTCCTCATCATGATGCCTGGGTTCCTAAGAAGCTCAATGATGCTTGGGAGACTGCAAAAAGTGAATTTGTGTATTCTTTTTATGTCAGTGGAGAGTTAGGAAGGGACAATGCACAAGAAGTCTTCAACTCATGGTTGTTTGATGCCTATCCCAAACTCTATCCTGAGATCAGTGATGCTTGGAATGATGCCTTCCCTGATCAAGCTCTGAAGGCCCCTGAGCCAATCACCTACTGGCCTCCTCAAGATGCAACAGGTGCTGTTGATAGAGAAAGGATCACTGAAGAGTGGACATCCTTGTGTGAGCATCTTGGACTCAGAGGACATTCGAAGGAGATAATGGAGAGGAAGAACGAGCTGAAGATTAGAGTTTTCAAGTAATATGGACTTGAACCCATTTTCGAGTCCATCTGAGAAGGTTGTATCTTTTGCTGGGCATTTGTTTATAAGTCCCAGGTGTGTTTAAGTTTGAGACTTTTGAGACTTGACTTCATGTAATATGTACTTCATCATTTTTCAATGAAATGAACTCTACTGATGTTTTGCCCAAGATAATATCTCATTATCATTTACGCTTATGCACTTGAATGTTTTACTTACAAAATCTGTGAACTTTGAATGTCATCTGAAGAACCTCATCTAAAAGAAGATATGTATTAAGATAGGTTCCGGCATAATCAAAAAGAGGGAAATTGTTGGGAAAATGTATAAGACTTATGTTTTGATTAGATGCCAACATGTTCCTCCTAAGTTGTTTTTTAAGTAAATTATTCAGTAGAGTTAGTACTTAGTCAAACAGTTCAAAGTGTTAAGAACTGAGTACAGTTAGTAATTACATGAGTGTATTTAAGAATGAAGTCTGCTGAAGATGAAGTCCGCTGAAGTAAAGTCCGCTGAAGACTAAGTGATCTGAGAATAAGTCTAAGTCTTGAATGTTTTCTAAGTACATTCTCACTAAGACTAATACTGTCAGGAGAGGACCAAGGTCCACTGATGGTAACTAACAATGCTAAAACATATTAAAAGTTGTTAGTTAATCTGGTTGGAACAAGGCAAAATGAATTTCAGTGAAGCTTACAATAAATGAAGGGAGTTCCACCTTAAAGCAGGACAAGAATCTGGGCATGCAGACTAAAGGTCCAATGAGAAGATGACACGTCAGTGTACTTACTGACAGCCGACCTGCCCTAGCCTGACAAGTACCAAAAGTCTTTCTCTAGCAATCTACAGAAAGTTGGTGAACAGGCATGGTCTTTCAGCCATTTCTTGACAAGACTTAAAGCTTCAAATAGAGCCGTTTGAGCCAATCAGATACAAGAAGACTTACTTGAGAAGATTCAAATCCAACAGTGTTGGTCCCACTCGATAGATTAATTGCGGAAGCTTATGTAATAATGTCTTTCCAAAATCTTTTATAAGAGAGCAATAAACAATAATTAAAATAAAGCGATAAATGACACACGATATATAGTGGTTCGGATAAATATCCTACGTCCACTCTCCCTTATCACCAAGGGGTCTCACTAACAACCAACTCACAAACTTACTCACTGGAATTTCTGAAGTACCAGCACCTTCTTACAAATTCTTTAGATCTAACTTCGATCTAAAGATAGACTTACTCCAACCTTGTCTAACAAGATGAACAGGTTGAGTATATGAACTCCTTACGAGTAGATGAGTAATTAAGAACAAAGTGTGAGTGCAATATGCGTAGTGATCAAAAGCTTAGTATGGCTATATGCGCGTGAATGATTCTAGAGCTTTTTCTTGATTTGCACTCAAGTATATATAGAGGGGATTAGGGACACAGCCATTGGGAGGCTGATCCAATCAGATCCTCTATATATGGAAGCTTCAATCAATCAATTCCCTAATTGATTGATTGGGTTGGTGAGATCTTGATTGATTGTCTTCATATCTTCTCAATCCAATCTTGTTTTGACTTGATTTGAATCACCAACGGTCAATGCTTCCAATTGCCTAACTCTGATTCTCTCCAGAGAAGGCAGGACCAGACACCAGGCAACCTCGGTGTCTTCTGGTCCTTATCTGGTGAACAACCAGAATACTCAGTAGAATAAGTGGATCAAACTGAGCATCTTTTGTTCCACCAGACTCGTCTGGTCCGGACTCGTCTGGTCTGGGGAAGGTCCTCTGCCTCTGGTCAGATCTCCTCTGGTGAAGTCCTCTGGTGGAGTCCTCTGGTGAAGTCCTCTGGTGGGGTCTTCTGGTCTGGCAGTTCCCCCTAGACTAAGTCCTAACTAATCCTCATCTGGCTAACAGGTCCAGATGGTCCTATTACATCTTCTGGTTTGTTTTAACTCATCAAAACTAACAAATTTTATCCTAACAATTTCCCCCTTTTTGATGGAGTTAAAACACTACCAGAACTGATCAAAAGTAAAACTTAAGCAAGAAAACAATAAAGGGATGAGACCTTAGAATAGATCTCATCAGGCAAATAATAAGACAACAAGGAGTTGTCTTTAGAACAGAGAAGATATGTATTTTTCATTAATAATCAGAGGATAAAATGATTACAGATTACATTGAAGTTCATTGTCCTATTCTAGGCATATCTTCTGTTCTCTTTAGGGACAAGAAACCAGTCAAGGAACCTATCCTGGACGGCCTTCAACTCTGCAGAAGAAGTTGGGGTGAAATTTACCAACACCTTGGTCTTGTAAAGCTTCTTCAGTTCTGCCCAATCCACCTGGTTCCCAATCATGGGAGTGTTAAGATAAGTAAATTCTGGAGCAGTCACCTCCAGGTTGAACTCAATGGTTGAATCCATCAGCTGCTTGTACAAGTCTGCATCATAGGCTTGCATCCAAGAATGGAAGGTTCTGTTGATCAGCTCATCATCTTCTGGTGCTGGCCTCTGGATATAATGCTGAATGAACCAGAGGGTCTTGGCTTCTCTCCATCTCTCAATCAGAGGATATGGCACAGTAGAGTCAAAAGATCCTTCTGTCCTTAGTGGCAAGATGTTCATAACTTCCACAGGAGCTTTCCTCTTCTGACCTGAGCCACCTGCACCAGAAGGAATACCAGCTTCTCTGGCCTTCTTGTTCTGTCTCCTAACATATCTGAGCCTCTGCTCTTCATCTATGTTCTTCCTGATTCTGGCTTGCCTCTCCTCTGGAGTCTCTTCCTTGTATCTCTTCTCGGCTTCTTCAACAACAGATTCAAGGAAACTCTTCTTTACTTTCCTAATCTTCCTCTTAGCAGGACCAGGAATGGTAGAAGGATCCTGCTCAGCTTCAGATGACTCTTCTTCTGCAGCAAGCTGTTTAGCCATAGATAGAGATTTCAACTCTTCTTTCTTCTTCTTCTGCAACTCAGCCTGGGCCAATGTGTTCTCTAGCAGGTCCAGACGAGCTCCATGGCTAAAAAGAGTCTCATTTGTGGTCTTCGCCAGATCAGTTCTGGCCTTCTCTTCCCCCTTTTTAACTTCATCAAGGAGGGGCTCCACTACCTGCCTTATGAGATCAGGCAAGGCAGTGTTGGAGGAAGAGTGAAGATCACGAAGCTGCTTGGCCTCCTCCAGGTAAGCCTTAGACTCTGCAACAAGTCTCTCTTGCTTCTCCAACATCTCCTGGAGGGAGTCCTTCAGTCTAGCAGTTTGAATCATCTGGCTGGCCATCTCCACTTTGAGCACAGAGACTGGCCTCATCTGCTCCATCACGTGCTCCCGGAGCTTCTTCTGGCTGTGCATTACATCTAATTTGACAAACAAGCCATTAGCCTTGAACGAAGCTTTAACTTCTGCCAGAGTGGACTTGATCTGTTTGAGGAAGATTCTCATTTCTTGCTTGATCTGATGCTCAATCATAGCAGGGGCCATATGTTGGATTGCTTTGGAAAAGCGCCCTATCTGCATGATCTGCTCGTTGAAGAAAGCCTTCATCTTCTGGAGCACAGCAGGAGACATCTCAAAGTCCTCCTCGTCTGAATAAAGCTCTGGAGGGAAGACAAAGTGAGGACCAAACTTGTAAGTGGGGCCCTCTGGAGTGAGCATTACTCCTCTTTGGATGAGCAGGGTGCGAATCAAGACTTTAGCTGCACCAGGGGTCTCCAGCTCTGCTGGGTTCTGAATGTTCATCTTCTGCTTCAGCTCAATCTCCCAAGCAGTGAAGTTGGAGGCACCCATTTCCTCAAGCAATAGCACCAGGTCCTCCACATCTTCAAGTCTGGCCTTGCTCCAGACCTTGGCATCAGTAAGCTCTGCCAGAAGTGGTAAGTGCTCCAGAAGAACTGGAAAATGCTCTCTTAGCCAGAGCTGAGCACTTACACTCATACTCTGCCTAATGGGACCCATTTCTGCAGATGAGAAAGTGAAGGGTTTGGGCCCAGAGGCAGAGGAGGAAGGGGCTAAGTCAACAGGCTCAAGTGAAGCTTCCTCATCTTCACTATCATCGCTGGTTAAACAGGTTGGGGAGGGAGTAGGGGCAGGGAATCCCAGAGCCATAGCAATGGTTGGGTCCTGATCTGTATGGGTTTGGGGAGGGTTTGGATTTTGTGAAGTAGAGGTGGTAGGGATTGGTTGCTCTGCACCAGAGGAGGAAGGAATATCTGGTACAGAATGTCTAGGAGGGATTTGGGAGGTGGAAGTGTTTGAAGGGGGGACTTCTGCACCAGAGGAGGTTGAGGGTACCTCTGATACAGAAGGTGGGGGAGAGGGGTTAGTGGGGATATGTGTTTGGGAAATTGGGCGAGAAGGTGTTTGAGTAGGGATGGTAGAGGGAGTATAGACAGGTGTATCTGGGATAGTCTGTTCTGGTGGAAGAATGGGGTTACCAGAGGCAGATGGGGTTTGGGGAATGTTATCTGGGGGAGAGGTGGAAGGGGAAACAAGATTTATGGGGGAGGAAGAGGGAAAGGAAGGGTTTACCTCTGCTGGGTCAACACCAGCAGGCACAACAAGCTCTGGAGCATCCTCCATCATCTGGGTGGTATCCTCAATGGCCTTCTCCAAGGCCTCTCCAAGATCAGATCCAGAGTCTGAATCTTGAAGAAGGGCTCTCTTGGCCTTGGATTTCCTCACAAGAGGCACTTCATCTTCTTCCTCTTCCTCTTCTGATGGCTCATCCACCAGAAGGGTTTTCTTGGGAGCTCCTCTGCCAGTCCTCCTCTTCTTAGCAGAATGTCTCCTGGCCTCGTCTGGCTGCTTCCTCTTTGAAGCTCCTGCCTTCTTGGCAACCTCACTCTTCTTCTTCAGTACATCAAGAAGAGGGATCTGGTCCTCCTCAGAGGAACCAGAGAAAGCAACATTTGAAGAACCAGTTGCTCCAGCAGCTTTTTTCTGAGTCTTCTGCTGCTGCTGCTGCTTCTGCCCCTTAGCAGGTGAGGGAATGGCTTGAAGGGGAGGAGCAGGGATGGCTTGCTCACCATCAGAATCAGGATGGCCATGGAGAGGACCATCCTTGGAGAACATAATCTTGGACTTATGAAAGCCCTTACACCAGGATTGTCTCCATTTCTTCTCTGGAAGAATCGAATCCAGGATTAGGGTGAGTTTTGTGCCCAATGATACATTAGCATTGAACACAAATTGTTGCTCTCCAGGCAACTGGGGGCATTCTTCCTTCTGGACTTTCACCTTGTTCTTCCTCAGCACCCCCCAGAAGAACTCAGCCCAGTTACATTGAACACCATCCAGAATGGCTCTCATAACACAGAGCCTGCCAACGAAGATGGCATCTGTGCTATGGCTCTCACACATGAGAATCTTCACCACAATGTCAAATAGCACCTTATACTTCTGCCTAAGATGCTTGTCCAAGAAACCCTTAGTAATATTCTGGCATGAATTTCTGGCAAACATCTTGAAGGATTCCAACGCCTCTCCTTCTCTGTACTTCAGTGGGTCCACACCTTCCGCAAAAAGGTTACCAAAAAGACCACAGAAGTCTGCCTTAGAGAAAACAAGATCCTCTGAATCAATCTTGGATGAAATATAGTCCTCGTGGATCTTCATCCGGATAAGAAACTGTGCAACATATCCATCCAAGGTACGCAGATCCTTGGGAACCTTTGAGATCAACTCCTCCAGCCCAGAACGTCGGAGAAGTTCCAAAATCTCCAAAGCGGCCGGATTCTTAGTGGAATAGAAGTCCACCACCATTTCTGTCTTGAGTTTCTTGCAGACATAGTCTGGATCGAAATTGCACTTGGGTGCCATAACTGTGAAAGAGAGAGAGAGAGAGAAAATGCTTTGCAGAGAGAGGTTAGGGTTTGAATAGTATAGAAACGTGAAAGGACAGATTGAAAACAAAATTGATTTAAATAGAGTAGTATGCGTGGCTTGAAAATTAAATGAAGTGTGAACGCGTGTTGTTTCAAATTCAATTTAGGAAACAAAATCAATTTTAGCATTGATTGACATTTTGCACAGTGATTAAATCTGATGGCCACGATGAAAGGCAAGATACATATTTAATCTGGTGCGTTGGCATAGTCATTGGGACTGGGCATAAAGGGGTTTTGTGGCAGTCAAGAGAAAAAGCGAAATGATTGCCTAGGCCCTATACCCTAGTCTTAAATACACTCCGAAGTTGAAAGGTTTTGAGTGTACTTACTAATTTGAAAAGTGTATCCCAATGATCAGAGGCCAGAGTAGAAAAAGACATACCTTTCACCTGATATTGTAACCAGATGATACCACAACTAGTCTGGTGATACTTCTCCTCTGATGGAACTTATCTGGTCCTGGTCAGTAAAAACTTTGGACATATCTCTGACTCAGCACCTCATCTGGGATTAGTGTCACCTGGTGTATACCTCTTCTGGAAGTATACCCTCTCTGATATATCTAATCTGCAGGTATGTTAGCATAAGGAAAATTTATGAAGAAAATTAATAAAGTAAGGATACTTCTCTGATGTTCCCCCTAAATCAAATCTGTCTCTGGATCCAACAATCCTAACTCAAAAGCTAACTCTCTGAATCTGGTCTCAGCCAAAGGCTTGGTTAAAATATCTGCTCTCTGCCTCTCTGTGCAATCTTTTCCATCCTTATGTCTCCCTTCTCAACATGATCTCTGATAAAATGATGCCTTATATCAACATGTTTGCATCTGGTATGAAGAACTGGATTCTGGGTGATTGCAATGGCACTATTACTATCACAGAAAATAGGAATATCCTTAGCTCTAATCTGGTAATCCCTAAGCTGTTGACTAATCCAGAGAAGTTGAGAACAACAACTCCCTGTAGCCATGTACTCTGCTTCTGTTGTTGATGTAGCAACTGAATTCTGCTTCTTGGAAAACCAGGATACCAATTTGTTCCCTAAAAATTGGCATGTACCACTTGTAGATTTCCTATCTATTCTGCACCCACCATAGTCTGAATCTGAATAACCACTCAATTCCAGGTTGTCATCTGCAGGATACCATAATCCTAAATTCACAGTTCCCTTGAGATATTTCAATATTTTCTTAGCTGCTTCCAAGTGACTCTTCTTGGGGTTAGCTTGAAATCTGGCACAAACTCCTACAGCAAAAGTAATATCTGGTCTGCTTGCAGTCAGATACAAAAGAGAACCAATAAGTGCTCTGTACTGAGTCTGGTCCACACTCTCTCCAGACTCATCTGGATCCATGTTGAAATTTGTCATCATAGGGATCTTGGCTGCCCTGCTAGATCCTATTCCAAATTTCTCTAACATGTTTCTGGTGTACTTAGCTTGATTAATAAAAATTCCCTTCTCTGATTGCTTAACCTGCAAACCCAAAAAGTAATTCAATTCTCCCATCATGGACATCTCAAACTGTCCCTGCATGAGCTCACCAAACTTCTCACACAGCTTCTTGTTAGGGGATCCAAATATGATGTCATCAACATATATTTGGACCAGAAAAATATCCTTTCCTTCTTCTTTCCTAAACAAGGTCCTATCAATTTTACCTTTAGTAAAACCATTGTCCAGAAGAAATTGAGAAAGAGTGTCATACCATGCTCTGGGTGCCTGCTTCAGCCCATAAAGAGCTTTCTTAAGCTTAAACACCTTGTCACCTTGTTCAAAACCAGGAGGTTGTTCAACATACACTTCCTCAATGAGAATCCCATTAAGAAAGGCAGATTTCACATCCATCTGGTATACTTTGAACTTCATGTGAGCAGCATATGCTAAGAACAATTTGATGGCTTCTACTCTGGCAACAGGAGCAAATGTCTCATCATAGTCTATTCCTTCAGACTGAGAATAGCCCTGGGCCACTAGCCTTGCCTTGTTCCTAGTAATGACATCATTCTCATCTTTCTTATTTTTGAAAACCCACTTAGTGCCTATCACGTTTTGATGACTTGGTCTGTCTACCAGCTCCCAAACATCCTGTCTGGTGAATTGATTCAATTCCTCCTGCATAGCCACAATCCAATTTGAATCTTTCAGTGCCTCCTTGATGTTCTTGGGCTCAATCAAGGACACATAGCAACTGAATAAGACAGCTAAGTTAAGAGTTCTCCTAGTCTGGACACCCTTAGTTGGATCTCCTAAGATCAGGTCATTGGGGTGATCAACCAGGGTCCTCCTTCCCGTGGTCTTGCCTGGGTGATCATCTTCTGCAGTACCTTGGTGATTATCACCACCTGCAGAAGAGCTTCCCCCTACAGGAGTTCCAACCTCTTCTGGTTCTGCTCCTTGTGAAGGCTGCTGCTTCAGAGAACCAGGAGATGGGTCATCATCTGAATCTGAATCTGAATCAAGAATAGGTGGATTGACCTTGATAACTCTGGGTGTAGTCTGATTCTGGGTCTCATCAGGAGACTTAGAATCCACCTTGTACTCAAAAGTAGATTCATCAAAAACAACATGAGGTGTTTCCTCCACACAAAGTGAATTCTTATTAAAAACTCTAAAAGCTTTACTGGTGCTGGAATATCCCAAAAATATTCCATCAGCCACTTTAGCATCAAAGGTTCTTAATTTAGATTTCCCATTGTCATGGATGAAACACTTACATCCAAAAACATGAAAATATGAAACAGATGGGGTTTTACCTTTCCATACCTCATATGGGGTCTTATTGTGTCTCTGGGCAATCAGGCACCTGTTCTGAGTGTAACAAGCTGTATTGATGGCCTCTGCCCAAAATCTCTGTGGAGTGCTGTACTCTGCCAGAAGTGTTCTTGCAGCTTCTTTGAGAGTCCTATTCCTCCTTTCTGCAACTCCATTTTGTTGAGGTGTTCTGGCAGCAGATGTCTCATGAAAAATCCCATGGTCCTTGCAGTAATCTGCAATATGTGAGTTCAAAAACTCTGTTCCTTTGTCACTCCTGATCCTGACAATGCTCTGGTTCTGCTCATTCTGAATCTGCTTGAAGAACTCTGGCAGCTTAGTTATAGTTTCATTTTTCTTAAACAAGAACACTACCCAAGTGTATCTTGAAAAGTCATCTACTATTACTAAGGTGTACTTCCTTCCACTGAAACTAAGAGGAGAAACAGGTCCAAACAGGTCCATGTGAAGTAGTTGAAGTACTCTGGTTGTGGTTGTGCTCTGGACATCCTTAAAGGAAGTCTTGGGTTGTTTACCCTTCTGGCATGAACCAAAAACCTGATCCTTCTTAAACACTTCATTTGGAAGACCTCGAATGAGACCCTTTCTGGCAATCTTGTTCAATGTTTTGAAGTTAAGATGACACAATCTCTTGTGCCAAATCCAGCTGTTCTCTGCAGATCCTTTAGCAACCAGGCAAGCATTTCTTGGGCAACTGCTAAAATCTGCAAGATAAATGTTACCCTTCCTCAAGCCTATTAGCAAGGTATCATTATAATCAGAAGAGAAAACAGTGCATGAATCACTAGAAAACTTCACTGAGTATCCCTTGTCACAAAATTGGGATACTGAAAGCAGATTATGCTTGAGTCCTTCTACGTAGTAGACTTCATCTACAGATACTCCATTGAAGGTCAACTTTCCAACTCCTCTGGTGACTCCATAGTTGTTGTCACCAAACATCACTCTTGGTCCATTTAATGGCTTGAAATCTTGGAGATTATCCTTCTGGAAGGTCATGTGCTTGGAACATCCACTATCAATGTACCAGACATGGTTGCTTGAAAATCCTTTCTCCAATGGACTCTTATCTACCTGCAGAGAGATCAATTAGGTCCCCTACTAGTGCTGGGTCCTGATTGGTTAGTTGCAGGTTTTGTAGGAATCCATAGATAAAGATCATCCCTTGATGGATGAGGAGATCTTATCTTCCTTCCAAATCTATCTACCAGTACATGTCCTCTTACTATGACATATTGAGCTACTGGTCTGATAAGGACACCTTTCCTATAAACAGGTCTGGTGTACCTTTTCTCAAATCTGACCTTTGGAATGGCCTGCCTCAAAGACATGGTCTTAAAGGTCTAGTTGTAAGGGTACATCCTAGAAGAACCATCTCTGGTGTCATAACTACCCAGATCAGTTGGTTTTCTATAGATGGGTCTGGAAGACCTCCTCTGGTTCTGATAATTAGACCTGTTCTGGTGATTATAGTTCCTTTGAGTATACCTATTCTGGAATTGATTCTTCTGAGAAAATTGTCTCTGGGGTACCTGGTTCTGTTGAATATTGTTCCTTCTCTGGTAGTTATTACTCTGATTGGTATTCCCCCTTTTTGAGTGTTTCCTTTGAGGTCCCCTAATCTGTTTAGGTTCCCTTTGAGGATTTCTCTGGGGTCCTCCAATTTGAGTAATATCTACTCCTTGGGACTCATTGTTCACAGAACCATCAATCTTTAATGGTTCCCCTTGTTGACACTTATTCTCTAACATCTTCTCTTCTAGAACAGTCAACTCTTCTGGACCATTAGTTAAGTGATTAATAGAGTGATTCCTTTTCCAATCAGGATTGTGAAGCACCTTGTAACCATTACCAGTTAAGTCTTTATCATTCCAGATTTCTACCAATTTACCAGCTCTTACAGACTTGTCTTTATTATAGAGGTATTTATGGGTTTTAGTGGTAATTCCAGAATATCCTAAACCACTCTTATCACAGATGCGCTGAGAAGACTCTGATATGATAGATACAACAGATGGTATCTTAGGAGCTTCTCTGGGCATAGGTATCTCCTCTATGTTGTGAACAACTTGTTTTCCCTTGATAAGAGTTTGGTATTTGGCTGAGTTCAGTGATCTCATCCTCTTGAGAGTTCCTTTCTTTCATGAGTTGCTCTACCAGAGTATCTCTTTCTGTGATCTTTTCCTGAAGTTCAGAGACTTCTTTGGAATGATCTTTCATGAGTTCTCTGGTGGATTTGTGCTCATGAGAGAGTGATTGAACTTCAGCTCTGAGCCTACCATTCTCTTTCTCAAGTTTTTGATAGAGTTGAACACAATTTTGGAGATCTGATAGCATTTGTTGCATATCAGACTCTCTGGAGTTACCAGATGAATTAGAGGATTCAGTACATTTGGAATTAGATAAAACAAGAGTAGTTTCATTTACCTCAGTGATGTCTGCCATGAGACACACATCATCATCTGATCCAAAGTCAGAAGAAAAAGAACTGGAACTAGTATCCTCCTCCTCTGCTTCTGCCAGCAGTGCTCTCTTATCTGCATATCTCCTATCTCTCTTGATTCTTTTCTCTTCTCTTTCCCTAGGAGTAAGCTGAGGACAATCATAACTGTAGTGACCAGTCTTATTGCATGTGTAGCAGGCATTGTCTCCTCTGGGACTAGGACTTGGCTCTCTCCTCCTCTGGTTGTAGTCTGATCTGGCAGGGCTACTTTCTCTCCTCTGGTAGTCAGGTCTGCCAGAGCTACCATCCCTCCTCTGATGATCTGATCTCCCAGAGCTGCTAGGGTTGTCATCTCTCCTCCTCTCTGGAGTTCTGAATCTGGTCTCCCTTGAGTCTCCAGATGTCTTCTCCTTCTCTGCTGGCTTGAAAGAACTCTTCCTGTTTCTGGTAGACTCCTTCCAATGCCTTTTGTACCTGCCATATTTTGAACTCATTTTGTCTAATTTATGAGTTATGAGTGCTACCTGCTCCTTGAGGCTCAAGTCATCTGCAGTAGACTCCTTTGGCTTGGCATCAGATTTGAGAGTTGAAGAGAATGCAACTCCTTTCTGGCCAGAAGAGGAAACCTCTTCTGTTTGATCCTCCTCTTGAAGATCATATTCGTAAGCTTTGAGATCCGACAACAGAAGATGGTGATCCAGAGTGTTGAGATCCTTGTTGTCCTTGATCACAGTGACTTTAATTCTCCACCTGTTTGTTAGTGAACGTAATATTTTACTATTAATCTATTTTTCAGAATAGGTCTTACCTAAGGCACTAGCCTTGTTTAAGAGATTCGTGAGACGCATGTCCAGCTGGTCAATGGTCTCGTCTGGTTTCATCTTAAATGTGTCAAAAGAGTGTTGAACAGCTTGGAGCTTGTTATCTTTAATCTTCTCTGTTCCTTCACAGAGCAGAGCTAATTTGTCCCACATCTCTTTTGCAGTGGTGCACGTCCTGACCTTTTCAATTACTTCTTTAGTAAGAGTGTTGATAATCTCAGTCCTCGCCACCTGGTCCAGGTTATGTAGCTTTCTCTCATCGTTGTCAAGTTCGTCTTTCTTTTTGAGGATTCGTTGTCTGGGAACTCTATCCTCTGCAGCGTCGCTAGTTTCTTCTCTGGACTCAGACCTGCCACTATCAATAGGAGTCCAGTAAAATTTAATGGGGCCACTTTCAACCACATCTAACATGCGGTGGTGAATAGCTCCAAGATGATTACTCATCATGAAGCTCCAGTGGCTATAATCCTCGAACGAGAATTCTGGCAGTTTGCGACTCTTATAAGAAGATTTCAAAGACATATTGATAAGAAATTTAGGGAAATAACAAGAACTTGAATAAAAGCACTAAAGAGCAATGGATCTGCCCGGTGACCACCAAAAGCTTTTCAAAGCAGTGGTCGTGGACACACTGCTCTGATACCACTTGTTGGTCCCACTCGATAGATTAATTGCGGAAGCTTATGTAATAATGTCTTTCCAAAATCTTTTATAAAAGAGCAATAAACAATAATTAAAATAAAGCGATAAATGACACACGATATATAGTGGTTCGGATAAATATCCTACGTCCACTCTCCCTTATCACCAAGGGGTCTCACTAACAACCAACTCACAAACTTACTCACTGGAATTTCTGAAGTACCAGCACCTTCTTACAAATTCTTTAGATCTAACTTCGATCTAAAGATAGACTTACTCCAACCTTGTCTAACAAGATGAACAGGTTGAGTATATGAACTCCTTACGAGTAGATGAGTAATTAAGAACAAAGTGTGAGTGCAATATGCGTAGTGATCAAAAGCTTAGTATGGCTATATGCGCGTGAATGATTCTAGAGCTTTTTCTTGATCTGCACTCAAGTATATATAGAGGGGATTAGGGACACAGCCGTTGGGAGGCTGATCCAATCAGATCCTCTATATATGGAAGCTTCAATCAATCAATTCCCTAATTGATTGATTGGGTTGGTGAGATCTTGATTGATTGTCTTCATATCTTCTCAATACAATCTTGTTTTGACTTGATTTGAATCACCAACGGTCAATGCTTCCAATTGCCTAACTCTGATTCTCTCCAGAGAAGGCAGGACCAGACACCAGGCAACCTCGGTGTCTTCTGGTCCTTATCTGGTGAACAACCAGAATACTCAGTAGAATAAGTGGATCAAATTGAGCATCTTTTGTTCCACCAGACTCGTCTGGTCCGGACTCGTCTGGTCTGGGGAAGGTCCTCTGCCTCTGGTCAGATCTCCTCTGGTGAAGTCCTCTGGTGGAGTCCTCTGGTGAAGTCCTCTGGTGGGGTCTTCTGGTCTGGCAGTTCCCCCTAGACTAAGTCCTAACTAATCCTCATCTGGCTAACAGGTCCAGATGGTCCTATTACATCTTCTAGTTTGTTTTAACTCATCAAAACTAACAAATTTTATCCTAACAAACAG
Organism: Ballota nigra; assembly: GCA_947034835.1. Lineage (NCBI taxonomy): Eukaryota > Viridiplantae > Streptophyta > Magnoliopsida > Lamiales > Lamiaceae > Ballota > Ballota nigra. Next base: position 34,335,105 of record OX344728.1, on the reverse strand, counting down.
GAAGATTTACAAGGAAGCCTGTAAATACAGAAGGACGTGCGCATTTCCAAGAACGGGAAACTCACAAGATCAAAGTTATCTCTACATTCATAACAACTAAGAAGCACTCGAAATTATCTTTGTTTCCCAAGTGTTTCACATTTGTAGAGAGCCTAACAAACCTTCTGTAACCAAGCTTAAAAGCTATATCCAAATCTTAGAACGAGATAATCCAATCCTAAGCCTTGAGCTAAACTTGTAAGGATTATCTCAAAATAGTTGGAACCAAAACCCTACTCAAAACCCTACTCAGTGTTTAGGTTGACAGCTAGTGTTAAGTGGTGTTAGTAAGCTGATTGTTGTATCAGTCTGAAAGCTGGTTTGTTTTGGGAACTAGGACCTGGAATTTCCTAGTGATCAATCATCCTAAGAGAGGATTAGTTGATCAGTGCACCTTGGCACTATAACATAAGGAATTCCAAGTGAAAGGAATTCTCCTGTTTGATCAGGACAGTGGACGTAGGAGATTCATCTCTGAACCACTTTATACGTTGTGTTCTTATTATCTGCTTTCCTAAGTGTGTGTTAATCTCAAAGTTTATCAAAGTGAAACGAGTTTTCTAAGGGCTCACTAATCCGCATCTGAAAGCTAATTAGATAGTAGTTCAACTGAAAGTCTTGAGCTTTCAGTGGAGGTATTATCTCAGTAGGCTTTCTCTAAGTAACTCTCAGCAGACCTTCAAGTCCACTGACGAGTTATTGTCTTAAGTAACCTGATAAGTTTTACAAGAAGTTTTAATTTGTAATCACAAGTGTATTCCCCCCCCCCATACACCTGTTTGCTCGTTTCGGGACCAACAAAGACCCTAGTTGATCACCCCAATGACCTGATAATTGGAGATCCAACTAAGGGTGTCCAGACTAGGAGAACTCTTAACTTAGCTGCCTTATTCAGTTGTTATGTATCCTTGATTGAGCCCAAGAACATCAAGGAAGCACTGAAAGATTCAAATTGGATTGTTGCTATGCAAGAGGAGTTGAATCAATTCACCAGACAGGATGTTTGGGAGCTGGTAGACAGACCAAGACATCAAAAGGTGATAGGCACTAAGTGGGTTTTCAAGAATAGGAAAGATGAGAATGATGTCATTACTAGGAACAAGGCATGGCTAGTAGCTCAGGGCTATTCTCAGTCTGAAGGAATAGACTATGATGAGACTTTTGCTCCTGTTGCCAGACTAGAAGCCATCAAATTTTTCTTAGCATATGCTGCTCACATGAGGTTCAAAGTATACCAGATGGATGTGAAATCTGCTTTTCTTAATGGGATTCTCATTGCGGAAGTGTATGTGGAACAACCTCCTGGTTTTGAACAAGATGACAAGGTGTTTAAGCTTAAGAAAGCTCTTTATGGGCTGAAGCAGGCACCCAGAGCATGGTATGACACTCTATCTCAATTTCTTCTGGACAATGGTTTTACTAAGGGTAAGATTGATAGGACCCTGTTTAGGAAAGAAGAAGGAATGGACATCCTTCTGGTCCAAATATATGTTGATGACATTATATTTGGATCCCCTAACAAGAAGCTGTGTGAGAAGTTTGGTGATCTCATGCAGAGCCAGTTTGAGATGTCTATGATGGGTGAAATGAATTATTTCTTAGGTTTGCAGGTAAAACAAACAGAGAAGGGAATTTTCATTAATCAGGTAAAGTACATCAGAAACATGTTAGAAAAATTTGGAATAGGATCTAGCAAGGCAGCCAAGATTCCTATGATGACAAATTTCAACATGGATCCAGATGAGTCTGGAGAGAGTGTGGACCAGACTCAGTACAGAGCACTCATTGGTTCTCTTCTGTAGTAGACTGCAAGCAAACCAGATATAACCTTTGTTGTAGGTGTGTGTGCCAGATTTCAAGCTAATCCTAAGAGAAGTCACCTGGAAGCAGCTAGGAAGATATTGAAATATCTTAAGGGTACAATGAATTTGGGGTTATGGTATCCTGCAGATGACAACTTAGAGTTGAGTGGTTATTCGGATTCAGATTATGGTGGGTGCAGAATAGATATGGAGTCTACAAGTGGAACATCCCAATTTTTAGGAAATAAATTGGTATCTTGGATTTCTAAGAAGCAGACTTCAGTTGCTACATCTACAACAGAAGCAGAGTACATGGTTGCTGGGAGCTGTTGTTCACAACTACTCTGGATTAGTCAACAACTTAGGGACTACCAGATTAAAGCCAAGGATATTCCAATATTCTGTGATAGTAATAGTGCAATAGCAATCACCCAGAATCCAGTTCTTCATACCAGGTGCAAACATGTTGATATAAGGCATCACTTTATCAGAGATCATGTTGAGAAGGGAGATATAAGGATGGAAAAGATTGCAACAGAGAAGCAGAGAGCAGATATTCTGACTAAGCCTTTGGCTGAGTCCAGATTCAGAGAATTAGCATTTGAGTTAGGCTTATTGGATCCAGAGACATATTTGTTTTAGGGGGAACATCAGAGAAGTATCCTTTGTTTCATTCTATCACTAAATTTTTTTTTAAAACTAACATACCTACAGGCTAGATATCAGGGAAGTTACATCTCCAGATGTGATTCACACCAGATGAGGCTTGTACCAGATGAGGTGCTAAATAAGATTCCAGAAAAGTACGGAGTCTTCTCAAACCAGAACCAGATGGGTTTCATCAGATGAGATGTACGAACAGACTAGCTGTGGTTTCATCTTGTTACAATATCAGGTGATAGGTATGCTTTTACTTCTCTGGCCTCTGATCATTGGGATATACTTTTCAAATTACTTAATACACCCAAAACATTTCAGCTTCAAAGTGTATTTAAGACTAGGGTATAGGGCCTAGGCAATCATTTTGCTTTTTCTCTTGAATGCTACAAAACCCCTTTTTACCCAGTCCCAATGACCACGCCTACGCACCAGATTAAATCTGTATTTCGCCTTTTAATCTTGGCCATCAGATTTAATTAATGTGCAATATGTCAATCAATTCAAAAATTGATTTTGTTCCCTAAATTAAATTTGGCAATTACAAGTGTTCACACTTCATTAATTGTTCAAGCCACGCGTCTTGCCTATTTAAATCAAATCTTGCTTCAATCTGTCTTTTCATATTTTCGTACTTTCAAAGCCCTAACTTCTCTCTGCAAGTTTTCTCTCCCTCTCTCTCTATCTCACAGAAATGGCACCCAAGTGCAACTTCGATATGGAGTATGTTTGCAAGAAGTTGAAGTCGGAAATGGTGGTGGATTTCTATTCCACCAAGAATCCAGCAGCACTGGAGATTTTGGAATTGCTTAGGCGATCTGGAGTGGAGGAGTTGATTTCCAAAATCCCCAAGGACTTGCGCACGGTGGATGGGTACGCTGCCCAGTTTCTTGTCAGAATGAAGATTCATGATGACCATATTTCCTCCAAGATTGATAAGGAGGATGTCGTCTTCTCGAAGGCTGATTTTTGCAGTTTATTTGGTAATATTTCCTCGGAGGGTGTGGACCCCTTGAAGTATAAAGAAGGCGAAGTGTTGGAGTCATTCAAGCTTTTTGCCAGATTTTCATGTCAGAACTTGACGAAAGGATTTCTAGACAAGTATTTGAGGCAAAAGTACAAGGTGCTTTTTGACATCGTGGTGAAGGTACTAATGTGCGAGAGCCATAGCACATATGCCATCTTTACTGGCAGGCTCTGTGTTATGAGGGCCATTTTGGATGGTGCCCAATGCAATTGGGCAGAGTTCTTCTGGGGGGTGCTGAGGAAGAATAAGCTGAAGGTGCAGAAGGAGGAGTGCCCCCAACTGCCTGGAGAGCAACAATTTGTTTTCAATGCCAATGTTTCCCTTGGCACAAAGCTCACCCTAATCTTGGACTCAATCTTTCCAGAGAAGAAGTGGAGAGAATCCTGGTGCAAGGGCTTTCACAATTCCAAGATCCTATTTTCTAAGGATGGGCCTCTTCATGGCCATCCTGACTCTGATGGAGAGCAAGCCATCCCTGCCCCTCCTCTTCAAGCAATTCCCTCACCTGCTAAGGGGCAGGAGCAGCAGAAGCAGCAGAAGCAGCAAAGTAAGAAGAAGCCTGCTGTAGCAACTGGTTCCTCAACCATTTCTTTCTCTGGTTCCTCAGAGGAGGACCAGATTTCCCTTCTTGATGAGCTGAAGAAGAAGGGTGATAGTGAAGAAGCTGCCAAGAAGGCAGGGAAAGCCAAGCGAAAGAGGTCAGACGAGGCTAAGAAAGCCTCTGCCAAGAAGCCCAGAACAAGCAGAAGGGCCAAGAAGACACTCCTGGTGGATGAGCCATCAGAGGAGGAGGAAGAAGAGATTGAGCCTCTTCAAAAGAAGAAATCTCGGGCCAAGAGGGTCATTCTTCAAGATTCAGACTCTGGCTCTGATCTTGGAGATGCTCTGGAGAAGGCAATTGATGAAGCTGCCAGGATCATGCAGGACTCCACTGCTCCAGTCCCATCTGATGAGGTAATCCCATCTATCCCTACCTCAACCCCCATTAATCTTGTTGCCCCATCAACCTCTCCCCCAGAAATCCCTCCCAAAAACCCATCTTCTGCTTCTGGTGCCCCTATTGCTTCACCAGAGCAGACCCTACCTAATACCCCCATATACACTCCCTCCACCATACCTACCCAAACACCTTCTCCCCCACCTTCCCAAACACCTCTTACCACTAATCCCTCTCCCCCAGCCCCTGTACCAGAGGTGCCATCCACTTCTAGTGCCATCCCTGCCTCTGTACCAGAGATACCATATTCCTATGGTGCAGAACAGCCCCTTCCCACAACCTCTACCTCACAAAATCCTACCCCTCCCCAAACTCATTCAGACCAGAACCCATCTATCTCCATGGCTCTGGGACCTCTTGCCCCTCCCCATTCTTCCACTTGTTTGACCAGCGATGATAGTGAAGATGAGGATGCTTCACTGGAGCCGGAGGTCTTAGCACCATCCTCCTCTGCCTCTGGGCCCAGACCCTTTACTTTCTCTTCTGTAGAAATGGGTCCCATCAGGCAGGGCATGAGTGTAAGTGCTCGGCTCTGGCTAAGAGAGCACTTCCCTATTTTGTTGGAGCACTTACCACTTTTGGCAGAGCTGACTGATGCCAAAGTCTGGAGCAAGGCCAGACTTGAAGATATGGAGGACCTCATGTTGTTGCTTGAGGAGATGGGTCCTCTCAATTTCACTGCCTGGGAGATTGATCTCAAGAAGAAGCTCAACATCCAGAATCCTGCAGAGCTTGAGACCCCAGAGGCAGCCAAGGTGTTGATCCACACTTTGTTGATTCAGAGAGGAGTTATGATCTCTCCTGCGGGCCCCTCTTACATATTTGGCACTCACTTCACTTTCTCTCCAGAGCTCTACTCTGATGAGGAGGACTTTGATGTCACTCCTGCCGTGCTGCAAAAGATGAAGACCTTCTTCAATGAGCAGATCATGCAGATTGGGTGATTTTCCAAGGCGATTCAACATATGGCCCCTGCAATGATTGAGCACCAAATCCGGCCGGAGAGGAAGATCTTCTTGAAGCAGATTAAGTCCACCTTTGCAGCTACCAAAGCCTCTTTCAAAGCAAATGGACTCTTTGTTAAGCTGGATGTGATGCACAGCCAGAAGCAGCTCCAGGAGCATGTGTTGGAGCAGCTGTTGGTCCCGAAACGAGCAAACAGGTGTATGGGGGGGGAATACACCTGTGATTACAAATTAAAACTTCTTGTAAAACTTATCAGGTTACTTAAGACAATAACCCGTCAGTGGACTTGAAGGTCTGCTGAGAGTTACTTAGAGAAAGCATACTGAGATAATACCTCCACTGAAAGCTCAAGACTTTCAGTTGAACTACTAACTAATTAGCTTTCAGATGCGGATTAGTGAGCCCTTAGAAAACTCATTTTACTTTGATAAACTTTGAGATTAACACACACTTAGGAAAGCAGATAATAAGAACACAAGGTATAAAGTGGTTCAGAGATGAATCTCCTACGTCCACTGTCCTGATCAAACAGGAGAATTCCTTTCACTTGGAATTCCTTGTGTTATAGTGCCAAGGTGCACTGATCAACTAATCCTCTCTTAGGATGATTGATCACTAGGAAATTCCAGGTCCTAGTTCCCAAAACAAACCAGCTTTCAGACTGATACAACAATCAGCTTACTAACACCACTTAACTCTAGCTCACAACCTAAACACTGAGTAGGGTTTTGGTTCCAACTATTTTGAGATAATCCTTACAAGTTTATCTCAAGGCTTAGGATTGGATTATCTCTTTCTAAGATTTGGATATTGCTTTTAAGCTTGGTTACAGAAGGTTTGTTAGACTCTCTACAAATGTGAAACACTTGGGAAACAAAGGTAATTTCGAGTGCTTCTTAGTTGTTATGAATGTAGAGATAGCTTTGATCTTGTGAGTTTCCCGTGCTTGGAAATGTGCACGTCCTTCTGTATTTATAGGCTTCCTTGAAAATTTTCCCGTTGGATTTGAATCTTCTCAAGTAAGTCTTCTTGTATCTGATTGGCTCAAACGGCTCTATTTGAAGCTTTAAGCCTTGTCAAGAAATGGCTGAAAGACCATGCCTGTTCACCAACTTTCAGTAGATTGCTAGAGAAGGACTTTTGGTACTTGTCAGGCTGGGGCAGGTCGGCTGTCAGTAAGTACACTGACGTGTCATCTTCTCATTGGACCTTTAGTCTGCATGCCCAGATTCTTGTCTTGCTTTAAGGTGGAACTCCTCTGAGAGAACCTTCTTATTCCTTCATTTATTGTAAGTTTCACTGAAATTTATTTTGCCTTGTTCCAACCAGATTAACTAACAGCTTTTAATATGTTTTAGCATTGTTAGTTCTTTATCGGTGGACCTTCGTCCTCTCCTGATAGATTTAGTCTTAGTGAGAATGCACTTAGAAAACATTCAAGACTTAGACTCCCTTCTCAGATCACTTAGTCTTCAGCGGACTTCACTCCAGCGGACCTAATCTTCAGCAGACTTCAATCTTAAATACACTCATGTAATTACTAACTGTACTCAGTTCTTAACACTTTGAACTGTTTGACTAAGTACTAACTCTACTGAATAATTTACTTACAAAACAACTTAGGAGGAACATGTTGGCATCTAATCACAACATAAGTCTTATACGTTTTCCCAACAATTTCCCCCTTTTTGATTATGCCGGAACCTATCTTAATACATATTTTCTTTCAGATGAGGTTCTTCAGATGACATTCAAAGTTCACAGATTTTGTAAGTAAAACATTCAAGTGCATAAGCCTAAATGATAATGAGATATTATCTTGGGCAAAACATCAGTAGAGTTCATTTCATTGAAAAAAGATGAAGTACATTTTACATGAAGTCAACTCTTAAAAGTCTCAAACTTAAACACACCTGGGACTTATAAACAAATGCCCAGCAAAAGATATAACCTTCTCAGATGGACTCGAAAATAGGTTCAAGTCCATATTGCTTGAAAACTCTAATCTTCAGCTCGTTCTTCCTCTCCATTGTCTCCTTCGAATGTCCTCTGAGTCCAAGATGCTCACACAAGGATGTCCACTCTTCAGTGATCCTTTCTCTATCAACAGCACCTGTTGCATCTTGAGGAGGCCAGTAGGTGATTGGCTCAGGGGCCTTCAGAGCTTGATCAGGGAAGGCATCATTCCAAGCATCACTGATCTCGGGATAGAGTTTGGGATAGGCATCAAACAACCATGAGTTGAAGACTTCTTGTGCATTGTCCCTTCCTAACTCTCCACTGACATTAAGGAATACACAAATTCCCTTTTTGCAGTCTCCCAAGCATCATTGAGCTTCTTAGGAACCCAGCCATCATGATGAGGAAATTTGTTCAGAGATGGTGTGATCTTGTCTTTCTTCAGCTTAGCAGCCCACTTTAGATAACCACTCCTGAATTTCTTAGAAGTAGTTTTGTCAAAAGTTGCTAGCCACTCCTTTCTTTTTCTCTCAGCAAGCTCTGCAATGGTCTCCATCTTACCAACCACCTTATCTCTTCTTTCTTGTTGTTGAGCTGTCAGCTTTCTTGCTCTTTCATTCATACATCCAGCCTCTTTAATTAGCTCAGCGAGCTCTGTGACTTTTGTGGGTGCAGACTTGGGAGGTTCGGAAGATAAGGGTTCAGGATTGAGAATAGGAAGTACCTGAACTTCATCAGTAGAGGTTGTGGACTTAGCTGCCAACCTCCCTGAGGTTCTTGTCTTTTTGGCAACCTCTGCTAAGAGAGCATCAGATGCCTTTCTCTTTGCAATTCCCCCTTCTTCGCAGCTCTCTCCTCCTTCTCCTTTAGATGCTCCTCTTTGAACTTTGAAAGATCAGCTGAGGAGGTCTCCTTGCCTTTCTTGGATTCTGCTATCTTCTGAGCTTCAGCTTCAACTCTCTTCAAGGAGCTCTTCACCTGTTGGCCTTTCTCGAAGTCAGGGGTTTCAAGGATAATGTTCATTTTGTTCTTAGGATCAGTCTTCATGTCCTTAGCACTTATCCTCTTTTCCCTCTTTCAAGCATTAATCATACATTCAGCTACAGTGATGTTGAGCTTCAGTTAATCATGGGCCAATGCCTTCAGCTCAGTTGAGCAATGATCTACCTCATCTTCAAGCCTCTCCAGGGTTGCTCCAGCTGTCTGGCCAAATTGAACAAATTAGGCTAGCTTCTCATTGATCAGCATATCTGTTTTCTCTTGAGTTGGGAAGTCTTCAGCTGCCTTCTTCAGTACCTCTCCCAGTTTAGCTCCTAGCTCAGCATACTTGGCCTCGAATTCAGACATCTTAGAGTTCCATAATCCTTCAACCTTCCAAGTAGGTCTTCTGAGAAGGCCTCTACTGAGGACTTCAGGTTGATGGATACGTTCTCCACTGAGTCTTTTAGAAACTTGGTTCTGGCCTCTTCTTCAGTCTTCTCCAGCTTCTTCAGGGCATCAATGATTAACACACTTTGTCCCTCAACTACATCAATCACCATCTGCTGAGAGTCTTCAACTTTAAGTGTGAGATTCTGAAGTGATGTAGTTGTGGACTCCATGAGTTCATCAATGTGGTCTGAGAGAATAACCATCTCATCCACCTCCTCTTGTACAATCTCCTGGACCTCCCTTAGCTGAGTTTGAAGAGTTGGAAGGCTTTCTTCTTTGATTCCAGTGAACAGCATCACTCAGTAGAGTTAGGTTGACCTCAGCTGAGGGAACTTCAATGGTTTGAGTACCTGCATTGCAAGAAATGTTAGTTCTAACTCCCTCAACCTCACCACCTAGATTTCCTGATGCCTCTATCTCCATGGGGACTCCCTCCTCCTCACTCTTCTTACTCTTCTCATCCTCACTTTCTTTTTCAACTGCTATTTTTTCAGCCAATTCACCCTTTACAGGGATGATTGCTCTTATCTCTCCACTCTTCACAGCAGTGATTTCCACCTCTTTTTCTTTTTCACTCTCTTTTTCAACTTCTCCAGTTCCAGACACCTTAGTTGACTCTAAAGCCACCACTGAGGGCTGTTGTGGGAGAGCTTCAGTAGACACCTCTACTGAGCCCTCCTTTGGCAAGTTTTGAGCCTCAGTATCCCTTGCTATGGATACATCCTTGGCTGCTTCACCACCACCTTGCTTAGGTGAAGCACCTCCTTCTAATTCAGACTCCACTGCCTTCTCCTCTGCACTCTTCTTCTTCTCTACCTCCTTCTCAGCTAAGGGTTCAGCTGGCTTTTCTCCATCAGTAGCCTTTTCTCCCTCCTTCTTTGCCTCTGCAATTTTCTCCAAGACCAAACTTTCAAAGATCTTCTCATCACAGAGAAGTCTGGTCTTGTGCATCCCAGCAAATTGCATCACTTCAGCTTCCTCCTTCTTCCACTCTTCTATCCTTGAGCTGGACAATGAGTCTCAGTCTCAAGAACAAGTCTTTGAGTGTGGGGAATTGATCTAGTTCAGGGTATTTAGACTCTAAAGAGTAAGCTACCTCATCCTTGAGAGTATCAAGGAAAGAGTACTCTTCTTCATCGTCTGAACGGAGGGAAGGGGTAGGGGAACTGCTCTCTGTTTTACTCTTCTGGGATAGACTCCAGTTGATTTGAATGAATTTCAGGAGGGTTTTGTTCAGAAGAGGTTTGAGGTTGGGTATCAGGTGAGGTTAAGTTTTGGTCAGTAGGGGTTGATGATGTGGGTTCAGATGGGGTTGAGGGGATGGGTTCAGTAGGGTTGGAGATAGGTTCAGTGGGGGTTATTTGGGATCCACTTTTTGGCTGTTGAGAGCCATCAGTGGGGGTTTTGTTTAATGTGGAGATGCGTTTGGTTTTGGCAGGAGTGCGAGGTTTAGTGGTTTTAGGTTTGATGGGGGTGGGTGTGGGAACATCTGAGTCAGACTCAGTTGAGATGATGTTAGGGGAAGAGTCTAGGTTACCTGATGAAGATTCATCAGTGGAGTTGGTCACTCTGACCTTTTTGAAGGCACTGTCCTCCTCTGCCTCAGGAGACTTCTTCTTCTTCTTTTTAGAGGCTTTCTCTGCCTCTGCTTCTTTGTGTTGGGCCATCTTGTCACTCAGTTTAACCAGCCTCCTCTTTAGCTTGTTTTTCTTTCCTTCAGTAGGGTTGGCCTCATCTTCCTCAATTGCCTCTGGGCTCTCCTCAGCAGGCTTGATCATTCTTGTCTCCAGGGCCTTTCCAGATTTGAACAAGGCCTTGAGATTGCTCCATTTCCTATCTGGAATCCAGTCCACTCCCAGATCCACGTTCTCTATCAGATAAGAAATTTTGGTTGCAAAGTCGAGCTTACTAGATAGCTGGGGAGTTTTGTCAGGTTGGAGTTTTGAGTGCTCCTTGTTCAATGCTCTAAAAAAGAACTGTTGCCAGTTGTATGGTTTCTCCTTGCTCTCCACAATAGCTTTCATCAACCTGAGCTTTGGCTTGCTCACCTGTTCTGTGCTCCCTTGGTTTCCCAAGATACATTTTCCCACCACCTCACAAAGAACATTATATACTGGAAAGAGTATATTTCTGTTCATTGTTGGGCTATACTTGACCTTCCTCTGCATAATGGTGTTAACCCATTCTTCCTCTTTATCCATGATGCAGGTGTCTGGATTCGGACCTTCAGAGGGGAGATTGAATAACTCCTTCTGATCATCACCACTGACTCGGATCTCCTTCTTAATCTTCTGATGTTCAACAATCTCAACATCATCCCTCATCACTCTCTTCTTCCTCTGGAGTATAAGATGAGACCTGATACTCGAATCAGTGTTGGAAACATTATTGAAGAACTCAAGAACCTGCCTGTCAAAGCAGTTCGTAGGATGAACAGATAGAAATTTCTCTAACCCAGCCGATTTTAGCAAATCTAGGGCTTCTTTGATATGGGCAAATTCAGGTTTTGTTTCAATCTCTGGATTATCAAAGACCACAATGGGTTCATACCAGAAGTTTTCCTTGTTGGTAAGGAAGCTGAGATTTAGTTTAGCCATTTGAATAAAGGAGTTCGAGAGAAAATTTGCAGAGTGTATGGGATAGATAGTAAGTGTTTGCTAGAAAGTGTGTTCGAAAAGGTTTACAAGCGAACGTTTCGTCTTTTTATATGAGTAATGAACGGTGAGATTAAATTCTGCCATCAACGTCTGAGATTATTTTGAGTGAAAGGTTGTGGACAGTTGCAAAGGTAGTGGGGAGGTTTTAAGATATCTTGACGGTTAGAAAAGAACCGCCTAAAATGAATGGAATAGATTGGAAAAGTTGGTAGCCGGAAGGTCACATCATCCGGCTTTTAGGGCGCGTGAGATAGGTAATTGAAAAAACATGTCTGACTTGTACCACGCGCATTAAATGCTTGCCATACCAAAATCTCTTCGAAACAGTGGAAAAAGATATATTTTCCCAGAAAGCACTCATTAGTAAGTTTTGAACCCAAATAAATATATATAAAACTAAGAGGCTTTAACTTTGAAAAGCACTAAGTATAAACTTTGACCTCCACTGAGGTTCGACCTCGTCTGATATTCAGACCTCTTCTGAGATGAGGAGCTTCTTCTGAGAAAGATCCTCTTCTGAATATGAACCTCCACTGAGTTGAAGGTAACTCTTCTGAGGTTAAATCCTTTCTTTACTCTCCTGGATCTAGGAGTCCAAGCTCCACTGACAACTCTTGGAACCTTGCTTCAGCCAAAGGTTTTGTGAAGATATTTGCCTTCTGTTTGTCAGTGTGGATTTTGAGCATTTTGATATCCTTCTTCTCCACATGATCTCTGATGAAATGATGCCTTATGTCCACATGTTTGCATCTTGTGTGGAGAACTGGATTTTCTGAAATAGCAATTGCACTATTGTTGTCACAGAAAATAGGGACTTCATTGGCAAATATGTTGTAATCTCTCAGTTGTTGTCTTAGCCAAAGAATTTGAGCACAACAACTTCCAGCTGCCATATACTCAGCTTCAGTAGTGCTTGTGGCTACTGAATTTTATTTCTTGGAGAACCAAGAAATCAGCTTACTTCCCAAGAATTGACAAGTGCCTGAGGTTGATTTCCTGTCAATTCTACATCCTCCATAATCAGCATCTGAGTATCCTGTGAGTTCTAGATTGTCATCTGAGGGATACCACAATCCTATATTCACAGTACCTTTGAGATATTTGAGAATCCTCTTAGCAGCTTCCAGATGACTTTTCTTGGGGTTGGCTTGATATCTTGCACAAATCCCAACTGCAAAAGTGATATCAGGCCTGCTTGCTGTGAGATACAGTAGAGATCCAATGATGGCTCTGTAATGAGTCTGGTCTACTGATTCACCATCTTCATCTGGTTCCATCTTGGTGCTGGTGTTGAGTAGAACTCTTGCTACTTTGCTGGTTTGACATCCAAACTTGTTGATCAGCTCCCTTGTATATTTGGCTTGATTGATGAAGATTCCTTCAGGGGACTGTTTAACTTGAAGTCCTAGGAAGAAATTCATTTCTCCCATCATAGACATCTCAAATTTTCCCTTCATCAGTTGAGAAAACTTTTCACAGAGGACCTGGTTAGGACAACCAAAGATGATATCATCCACATAAATTTGAACCAGCAATGTGTCCTCTCCTTTTGTGATTCTGAAAAGAGTCCTATCAACTCTCCCTTTGATGAAACCATGATCCAAAAGGAATTGTGACAAAGTATCATACCAAGCTCTTGGAGCCTGTTTCAGTCCATATAGAGCTTTCCTCAGTCTATATACTTTGTGACTTTCTTCAAAACCTGGGGGTTGCTCCACATAGACTTCTTCATTGAGTACTCCATTCAAGAAGGCACTTTTAACATCCATCTGGTACACCTTGAATTTCTTATGAGCAGCATATGCAAGAAATAACCTTATTGCCTCCAATCTGGCTACTGGAGCAAATGTTTCATCATAGTCAAATCCTTCAACTTGAGAATAGCCCTTTGCAACTAGCCTGGCTTTGTTTCTGACTATGATATCATTCTCGTCCTTCTTGTTCTTGAATACCCACTTGGTTCCTATCACATTGCAGTGATATGGTCTGTCCACCAACTCCCAAACTTGATTCCTTGTAAACTGGTTGAGCTCTTCTTGCATGGCAATAATCCAGTTGGAATCTTGAAGTGCTTCTGCTATGGAATTTGGTTCCTGGTTTGATAAGAAACAACAAAACAAAGCACTTTCTCCATGAAAACTTCTAGTTTTGACTCCTGAGGAAGGATCACCTAGGATTTGCTCAACAGGGTAATCTGAGAGCCAAGTCCTCCTAGGCTGATGCCCTTCAGTAGAGTTTAAATCTTCTGAAGTTGAGTTACTAGATATTGGAATGAAATCGAATTCAGGAAATAAGACAGAGGGTTGAAGTCCTGAGTCATCATTCAAGGTGTTTTCATTCTCAATGATAATTTCATTGGTTCCCCCTTGAATGATGGGTTCAGTGAATGTCTCAGCTGTGACCACATCTTCATTGACATTTATTACCTCTTGAACTGGGATAGTGTTCATCAGTTCAGTTACATCTTCAGGAGAGCTCTCAGGTGAGCTTTGAGGAGTGGTCTGATTTAGAGTGTCCTCTTTGAATTGTTGATCATTGATGTTGTCCCAGGTTGGGATGAATGTATCAACACAATTATCAGGATAGCCTTTAGACTTGATACTTAGTCTGTTTAGTCTTTTGCTAATCACATCCTCATTCTCCTTACTTCTGGACTCAAGAGTAGATTCATCAAACACCACATGAGTTGTTTCTTCCACAACAAGAGTTCTACAGTTGTAAACTCTGAAAGCTCCACTGATTTGGGAATATCCTAAGAAAATTCCTTCATCAGCTTTGCTATCAAAAGCTTTTAGTTGTGTTTTCCCATTGTTGTGAATGAAACACTTGCAACCAAAAATATGAAAGTAAGATACCTGTGGCTTTCTGTTATTCCATAACTCATATGGAGTTTTTCCTTGATGTTTGGTTACCATGGATCTGTTTTGAGTGTGGCAGGCAGTATTAATAGCTTCAGCCCAGAATCTTTTAGGAACTTGAGCTTCAGCTAACATTGTCATCGCTGCCTCCTTGAGAGTCCTATTTCTTCTTTCAGCTACTCCATTTTGTTGTGGAGTTCTTGCAGCTGATGTCTCGTGTGAAATACCTAATTCTTTGCAGTAATCAGATATAATAGAATTTATGAATTCAGTGCCCTTATCTGATCTTATCTTTACAATGATCAGGCTCTTTTCATTGCTAACTTTCCTCAGGAGCTCTGGCAGTCTCAGTTGAGTCTCCTTTTTGCTTGCAAGGAATATCACCCATGTGTACCTGGAGAAGTCATCAACAACAACAAGTGTATACTTTCTCCCATTGATACTTGCAGGGGTTACTGGACCAAAAAGATCCATATGTAACAGTTGAAGTACTCTGTCAGTAGAGGTTGCTACTTTGCTTTTGAAAGATGTCTTTACTTGATTTCCGTCCTGACAGGCTTTACAGATATGTTCTTTGTTGTATACTTCATTTGGCATTCCTTCTACCAGTCCATGTCTTGCTATCCTGTTCATCATCTTGAAGTTCAGATGACTTAGCCTTTTGTGCCATAACCAATTAGTGTCAGTTGAGCTCTTAGCAATAAGACATGCATTTGGTGTACAAGACTTCCAATCTGCAAGATAGACATTTCCTTTTCTTGACCCAGTTAGTAGTACCTGTTGTGAAGATATATTCTTAACAAAACACAGGTTACATGAAAATTCAACACTGTATCCCTTATCACAGAATTGACTTATGGACAGAAGATTATGCTTAAGTCCACTGACAAAGGATACATTGCTTACCCTTACTGAGCCAATGATTAAAGTACCATAACCTTTAGTGGCTCCTTGTGAGTTGTTACCAAAGGTGACTTGTGGACCTTCTTTCTCAACAAATTCTGTCAGGAGATCTTTGTTGCCAGTGATGTGCCTAGAACATCCACTGTCCAAGTACCAGACTGATGATTTAAGAGCTTCTCCTTTGTTGAGGTCCACTGAGCCCTGCAATCACAGATCAAACTTTAGGTACCCATTTGGTGTTGGGTCCTACCAGGTTAGTTGTACCTTTCGGAATCTAAAATTGCCTCGTTGTTCTAATCACTTTAGATTGGCTAATTTGTCTTCCATAAACATCTACATAGATTGTTATCTACCTAGGTGCCTTGGGAGAAAACTTTCTATGGGTGTCAGCCTTTGAAGGAACAGAAACCTTCTTCACATTCTTTCTATTTGGCTTGGGTGCACCTGGTCTTGGTTTTTGTTGATAAAGGTATGAAGGACCTTTTCTCTTAGGCACAAAAGGAATATGTCTTCCATATGAGGCATTCCTTGAGGACTGCTCATGCCTGGGTGCTCTCAGCTGAGGTTGCTTCATCTGTGAAGACCTCTGCTGATAGTACCTATACTGAGATCTAGTTTGATAAGTCACCTGAGCCTTTCCATTTGGTTTTGGCTTAGATTGACTTTTCTTTTGAATGATCTCAGCTGGTCTTTTTCCTTTATCCACAGTCTGTGGTTGAAATGTCACAGACTTGACAAAAACTCTCTTTGTGCCACTTGAAGAAGCAACACTCAGAGGACCTTCTGAAAGTTTTGGAATAAAACCTATCCCACACTTGTTATTAGGATTGATTTGAAAATTTTTAATCTCCTCTATGGCAAGAGAGGGTTTGTTTGGAGCATCAATCCTTTTTATCAAGGTCTCTTCAGATTTTTGTAAGACATCAATTTTCAGGAGAGAATCCTTTATTTGGCTTACCAATTTTAAGTTCTCTTCAGTTAACTTTGTCTTAGATTCATTGAGATCTTTTATCAGTTGATCTCTACCATTTCCTTGACTCCTGAGGGTTTCCACCTCTTTTGTCAGTTCAATGGTAGATTTGGCTGAGTTTAGATCTGCTTGATTCCCAGACTCAATTAACTTGGAGTTTTCACTCAAGAGTTGTTTGTTCTCATCTTGAAGACAGAAACTTGCTTCTTGCAACCTTGAGAAATCAATCATCAATTGTTCCAAAGCGGACTGAAGATTGAGTTCCTCAGTTGACTCTAAGCTTGGCTCAGGTGTGTGTTCTAGAGAAATGGATGGTTTAGATTGTACCTCTGGTTCTTCTCTTGCCATGAGGCACATGTCATCTTCACTGCTATCTGAGAACAGTTCATCAGGTGACTCCAGATTTTCATCAACATCCCCAGCCATCATGGCTTTCCTTTCTCCATATCTTCTGTCTCTTTTGGCTTGCCCTTCCTTTCTTTCTTTAGTGCTCAGTTGAGGACAGTCATATTGAAAGTGCCCAATCTTCTTGCACTGAAAACACCTGTTGGCATCATCATTCTTTTCCTCAGTGGACTCACTGGTCTTGGATTATGATCCTTCAGCCTTGGTGTAATTCTTGTAATCCTTCTTCTTTTCCAGCTCAGATGAGCTTTTCTCTCCTTCTCAGGTAGTCTTTTGTGGATAACTTCTACCTTCCCTGTTATCCCTGCAAAATCTCTTATACTTGCCAAAGCGGTTGTTAAGTTGTTCAAACCTTCTAGCCATCAGGCTGAGTTCCTCCTGCATCTCAGCCTTGCTTTGTGACTTGCTTGCCTTTGTACTCTTCTGAGGCTTTGGGGATTTTGGCTCAGACTCCTTGGCTTTGAAGGCTACTTCCTTCTCAGCTGAGGTCTCATCAGGAGCCCTTTTCCTGTTCAGATCAAACTCATAAGCCTTGAGTTCAGAGAATACCTGTTGCATAGACATGCTGGATAGATCCTTGGTATTCTGCATCATCACAGAGTACACATCCCATCTTGAGGTTAGACCTCTCAGGATCTTTAAGGCAACCTCTCTCTTGGTATAGACTTTCCCCAAAGAATTTATCTCATTCATGATGTCTGTGAACCTCCCATCAAGCTGGTCAATGGTCTCAGAAGACTCCATGGTGAACTGCTCATACTTTTGAACAGCTACTGAAAGCTTGTTCTCCTTTATCTTGTCAGTTCCTTCACACATGAGAGCAAGAGTGTCCCATAGTTCCTTTGCAGTCTTGCAGTGGATCACTCTTCCCATTACAGAATCTGGAATAGTGGTGTAGAGAATGTTCATGGCTATGAAGTTGAGGTTGTTTCTCCTCCTCTCATCTGCAGTGAAGTTATCTTCGTCTTTGGGCCATTCTTCTCTAGGATCTGCAATAGTTTCAGCTGTAGTTCTAGGGTTAGGTGTCATAAAAACAAATGGACCTTTAGTAATAGCCCTCAACATTTCATCATGCACACAGGAAAGATAAGCTCTCATTCTGATCTTCCAGAAGTCATAGTTTTCCACTGAGAATTGTGGAAGCTTGTGATGAGACATATGGTTCAAGGGATTAACTCCCATGTTGTTCTCTGCTGGTGGTGCTACCCTAGCTGCATTGTCAGCCATAGTATAAAAACAAGTTTATCAAAGGATCAATTCATGTGACCTTGAAAAATACCTTTAAGCACAAGGTATACTTAGAACAATGGTCTTTTGAACCATTGCTCTGATACCAATTGTTAGTCCCGAAACGAGCAAACAGGTGTATGGGGGGGGGGAATACACCTGTGATTACAAATGAAAACTTCTTGTAAAACTTATCAGGTTACTTAAGACAATAACCCGTCAGTGGACTTGAAGGTCTGCTGAGAGTTACTTAGAGAAAGCCTACTGAGATAATACCTCCACTGAAAGCTCAAGACTTTCAGTTGAACTACTATCTAATTAGCTTTCAGATGCGGATTAGCGAGCCCTTAGAAAACTCGTTTCACTTTGATAAACTTTGAGATTAACACACACTTAGGAAAGCAGATAATAAGAACACAACGTATAAAGTGGTTCAGAGATGAATCTCCTACGTCCACTGTCTTGATCAAACATGAGAATTCCTTTCACTTGGAATTCCTTGTGTTATAGTGCCAAGGTGCACTGATCAACTAATCCTCTCTTAGGATGATTGATCACTAGGAAATTCCAGGTCCTAGTTCCCAAAACAAACCAGCTTTCAGACTGATACAACAATCAGCTTACTAACACCACTTAACACTAGCTCTCAACCTAAACACTGAGTAGGGTTTTGAGTAGGGTTTTGGTTCCAACTATTTTGAGATAATCCTTACAAGTTTAGCTCAAGGCTTAGGATTGGATTATCTCTTTCTAAGATTTGGATATTGCTTTTAAGCTTAGTTACAGAAGGTTTGCTAGACTCTCTACAAATGTGAAACACTTGGGAAACAAAGGTAATTTCGAGTGCTTCTTAGTTGTTATGAATGTAGAGATAACTTTGATCTTGTGAGTTTCCCGTGCTTGGAAATGTGCACGTCCTTCTGTATTTATAGGCTTCCTTGAAAATCTTCCCGTTGGATTTGAATCTTCTCAAGTAAGTCTTCTTGTATCTGATTGGCTCAAACGGCTCTATTTGAAGCTTTAAGTCTTGTCAAGAAATGGCTGAAAGACCATGCATGTTCACCAACTTTCTGTAGATTGCTAGAGAAGGACTTTTGGTACCTGTCAGGCTGGGGCAGGTCGGCTGTCAGTAAGTACACTGACGTGTCATCTTCTCATTGGACCTTTAGTCTGCATGCCCAAATTCTTGTCTTGCTTTAAGGTGGAACTCCTCTGAGAGAACCTTCTTATTCCTTCATTTATTGTAAGCTTCACTGAAATTTATTTTGCCTTGTTCCAACCAGATTAACTAACAACTTTTAATATGTTTTAGCATTGTTAGTTCTTTATCAGTGGACCTTCGTCCTCTCCTGATAGATTTAGTCTTAGTGAGAATGCACTTAGAAAACATTCAAGACTTAGACTCCCTTCTCAGATCACTTAGTCTTCAGCGAACTTCACTCCAGTTGACTTCATCTTCAGCAGACTTCAATCTTAAATACACTCATGTAATTACTAACTGTACTCAGTTCTTAACACTTTGAACTGTTTGACTAAGTACTAACTCTACTGAATAATTTACTTACAAAACAACTTAGGAGGAACATGTTGGCATCTAATCAAAACATAAGTCTTATACATTTTCCCAACATCAACTGAGACCAGTTTCTGTTTTGATGGTTGAGATGGCTTCCCAGATGCTGCAGACTGCCAAACTTAAAGACTCCCTCCAGGAGATGTTAGAGAAGCAGGAGAGGCTGGTTGCTGAATCAAAAGCTTATCTGGAGGAAGCAAAGCAGCTGCGGGATCTTCACTCTTCCTCCAACACTGCCTTGCCTGATCTCATTAGGCAGGTGGTGAAGCCCCTTATTGATGAAGTTAAAAAGGGGGAAGAGAAGGCCAGAACTGATCTGGCGAAGACCACTAATGAGACTCTCTTCAGCCATGGTGCTCGTCTGGACCTACTGGAGAACACCTTGACCCAGGCCGAGCTGCAGAAGAAGAAGAAGGAAGAGCTCAAATCTCTTTCCATGGCAAAGCAGCTGGCGGTAGAAGAGGAGTCTTCAGAAGCAGAGCAGGATCCCATCCAAATCTCTGGACCTGCAAAGAAGAAGATAAGAAAGGTGAAGAAGAGCTTCCTAGAAGAAGTTGTTGAGGAGGCAGATAAGAGATTCAGGGAAGAAACACCTGAAGAAAGGCAAGCCAGAATAAGGAAGAACATAGATGAAGAGCAGAGGCTCCGATATGTTAGAAGGCAGAACAAGAAGACCAAAGAAGCTGGCATCTCTTCTGGTGCCAGTGGATCCAGCCAGAAGAAGAAAGGTCTTGTTGAGGTGATGGACATCTTGCCACTCAGGACAGAAGGGTCCTTTGACTCTACTGTGCCTGTCCCTTTGATAGAGAAATGGAGAGAAGCAAAGACCTTGTGGTTCATCCAGCACTACATTCAGAGACCTCCACCAGAGGATGATGCACTCACCAACAGGACATTCCATTCTTGGATGAAGGCTTATGATGCCAGTCTGTACTAGCAGCTGATGGACTCCACCATAGAGTTCAACCTGGAAGTCACTGCCCCTGAATTCCATTATCTTAACACTCCAATGATAGGGAACCAGGTTGATTGGGCTGAACTGAAGAAATTGTTCAAGACCAAGGTGTTGGCAAATTTCACTCCAACATCTTCTGCAGAGTTGAAGGCCATTCAAGACAGATTCTTTGACTGGTTCCTGGTGCCTAAAGAGAAGAGAAGATATGCTTAGAATAGGACCAGATTTGCATTGTAATCCGTAATCACTTTTGTCCTTATTATTAATGAAATATCATATCTTCTCTGTTCTTAAAGACAACTCCTTGTTGTCTTCTTGTTTGCCTGATAAGATCTATTCTAAGGTCTTATCCTTTTATTGTTTTTATTCATAAAGTACTTTTATTTGATCAGTTCTGGTTATGTTTTAACTCCATCAAAAAGGGGGAAATTGTTAGGATAAATATTGTATAGTTTTGATGAGTTAAAAACAAACCAGAGAATGTAATAGGACCATCTGGACCTGTTAGCCAGATGATGAACTAGAATAGGACATAGTCTAGGGGGAATTGCCAGACCAGAAGACCTCACCAGAAGAGTCACCAGAAGACCCACCAGAGGACTTCACCAGATGAGACTGACCAGAGGCAGAGAACCTTCCCCAGACCAGATGAGTCTGGTGAAACAAAAAATGCTCAGATTCATCTCCTGATTTTGATGTGCATTATGTTTCCTAACCAGATAAGGACCAGAAGACATCAAGGTTGCCTGGTATCTGGTCTTGCCTTCTCTGGAGAGAATCAGAGTTTGGCATTGGAAGCTATTGAACGTAGGTGATTTAAATCAAGTCAACAAGATCAGGATTGGAAAGTCTTGAAGTCAATCAATCCAAGGATCTCACCAACCCAATCAATCAATTAGGGAATTGATTGATTGAAGCTTCCCTAAATAGAGGATCTAATTGGATTAGCTCTACAACGGCTATTCCCTAATCACCTCTATAAATACAAGAGTGTAGACTCAAGAAAAGGGCTAGAGAATCCTACGCGCACGAAGATATATTCCAAATTCTTGATTATCAAGCATATAACACTCTTATTCTGTTCATACTTTAATATTCACCCTTAAGGAGTTGTTGGATTTCGACCTATTCATCTACAAGATAAGGTTGAAGGTTGTGGTCTTTAGATCGAAGTTAGATCTAAAGATATTGTAAGATTGAACTGGTACTTCACAATTCCAGTAAGTAAGTTGGTTGTTGGTTGGATAGTGAGACCCCTTTAATCAAGGGAGAGTGGACGTAGGATATTCAGATCCGAACCACTATACATCCGGTCTTATTTACTATTTTCTGTATTTACTTTCTTGCTTATTTTATTGTGCTCTTGTGAAAAGAACTTTGCTAAAGATATTTACTTTAAAGCTTCCGCAATTTATCAATCCAGTGGGACCAACAGGATTAACCTCAACTGTTGAAACCAGGTCTACAAGCACAATATCAGAAGATTTCTCAACTGTAGGATTCTCATAATCTTGACTCTGAATGTTTCCTTACAATTGTTGAGTAAAGACTGAGACAGGCTGTATCTTCCTCTCTTGTACTCTAGCACCTTGAAGTTTAGCCTCTCTCCTTTGAATCATTTTGGCTTCCCATTTACCAATATGCCTCTGGTCTTTAGTCTGTGGGATCTTGACAATTCTTCATGTACAGTTTTGTCTTTGAGGCTTCTCTTGTGGCTTGTCAAACATGGAAACACCTCCAACTGGTTTATCAAAACCACTCAGTACAACATTAAAAGCCTGATTTATCTCTCTCTCAAAGCTTCCTTGTAGCTCTTGAATATTGGATAAGGCTTTATCAAAGGTCTCTTTCTCTTCAGACTTCTCCACTAATCCCATTGATACAGTAGCCACTTCCCCCTTTTTGTCATCAGCAAAATATCCAAGGAGGGTATTCATCTTTGCAGATAAGTTAGATTCCACCTGACTGGAATTAGCAGCTATTGATTTCATGTTTTTGTTTATACCTTCAATAACTTCCTTGATTTGCTTGTTGTCATCCAAAACTTTTCCAAGGGTCTTATTCAACTCTCCAATCATTACATCCTTCTGCTGTAGCTCTTTCTTCATTGTCAAATGCATATTTACAAGATTCTCAATAGATTCTTTGAATTTCTCTTGAATCTGCAGTTTTTCCTCTTTTGCTTTCTCAAAGAGCTTGGTCAGCATATCTTGAATTCCTTCTTTGATCTTTTTAGAAATAATGTGATCTGGGATTCTTCTTAATTCATCCTTGATGTTCTTTGACATTTCCTCCACAGTAGTCTCGATCTTGATCACTTTCTTCAAAATTTCTTCATTATTCACAGTTTCCTCTTCAAGTATGTCTTCCTCTTCACCTTCAGAAATTCTTAGAACAATTTCAGATTTTCCTTCATCTTCAATTAACTTTTGTCTCTTAGGGTCAGTCTTGGGAGGGGCAGGGGTCTTCCTTTTTAGATTTAAAGGTATAGGCACATCTGGTGTAGCCAACTCCTTTAAGTAATCATCAAAATATTTCTCCATCATTGTCTCTTCACCTGAAGGTGTAGATGGGTCAGCAGAGTCTAAAACAATGAAGGCGGATTGAGCTTTAAAAGTCTCTAGGTCCTTACCTAAATTGCCAGTAGACAACAGCTGGTGAGATCCATCTGTAGACTCTTAAGCAACTTGGTCTGTAGGATCAGCTTCACTTGCTTTTGCTTCAAATGAAACATTTGCAATAGCCTGGCCTCCTTGAGGTGGTAAGCCTCCATCACCAGCATCATCATCATCATTATCTCCTTTCTTTGAATCATCTGGTTTACATGGAGACTTATCATCCTTCTTGGCATCCATTCCATCTTCTTTTTCCTTAGTTTCTTTCTCAGTAGGAAATCCAACTTGAGCAGCAATTTGTACTCCTTCTACCAAAGTTTTGAGATTGGATAAGTCTTCCATAGGAGGACTCGGTGGCACAACTGAACTTCCACCTACATCTTCACTATGAGGCATGTCATCCTCATCTGAGCTCTCATCATCTCCAGCTGCAGACAATAGTTCCACTCCAGGAATTATAGCTTTGTCATCTGGCTCATTTGCAAGAACTATTCTTAGAGCCTCAGCTGCAGATTTACTCAAAGGTTTTCCTCTAGGGTGTTCAAATACAACTTCTTTTCCGTTACTCTTGGCTTCTAGGATTTTCTTTCATCAATCTACCTTTTCTTCATCTCGGCAATCTTCTTGAAAAAGAACTTATTGTCCAACAGTTCCTCAATGTTTGAAGTATTACTCCATTCTTGAATCCAGAGGAACTCTTCAGTCTCTTTCCTTTTTAGAATATCCAGCTTGTTTCTGAGATCTCTCCATTCCTCATATCTCTGCAGTTGATAAACATGCTCTGCAGATAATTGTTCATCATCTAACATAGCATCTCCAGATTCTGCATCCACCAACTCCTTCATTCTCTCTTCAATGTCTCTTACTGGCAACTCTGCAGTTGAAGAGATTATGATGTATTGAGTCTCCTTGGAACAATTTCCTTTTCTCCATCAGCCTTAGCTACAGTTTCTAAGTCTGCATCTGTAGACTTAGTCATCTGAGCTGTAGAATATGTAGCTTCTTTTAAATGTCTTCTTTTCCTCCTCATTTTCTTAGAAATTTATTTGTTGTTGAGGATAACAGTATCATCTTCTTTGTCAACTAACTCCAGCTTTCTCTTAGCTTTAGATTTGTAGTGAATAACAACAGGGGGCTTTGAGGTTTCAACAACTTTGGACTTCTTTTGCTTCTTCTTAGCACTCAATGGTGCATCTGCAGCACCTCTTTTGAACTTTCCTAACCCAATAATCCTATGCACAAATATGGGTACAGGACCTCGAGTTTGAAACAATGGAATACCTAGGTGTTTCAAGATATAGTTCAAAAACAGTCCAAATCCTTTAGTCTTGCCAGGTTTTGACACATTATAGGCAATCCTATTAAAAATCAACGAGCTTACATCTACCTTTTCTCCTTTATCAAAAGCAATCATTAAATCCCAAGCAATCTCAGGACCATCATCATGGCTACCAGTCCTATTGAGAAGGGATTTATCCATTACCTTGTAAAGATAGACGTACTCCTTTGAATGCTGATTCTTCTTAAAATGTCTACTCCAGCTCTTAGTTAGATCCAATCCACCAGTGAACTTGTTGTAATAGACGATGTCATCATTCTTGAAGTCGAAATCAGTGAAGTAAAGTCCTCCATGTGGTATCTTCAAAGCTTCACTTATGACGTTGATGGTGATCTTGACATCAACTCCATCAATGTTGGAAGTGATATAGTTCTTTCCTTCTGTGTATGATGCAGTTTTGTAAATTTTTTGAGGTAAAACATCATCATAACCTTCAGGTCTATTGGTTAGAACATATTCTAAGCCTTGGGTCTTGATGCGTCGAAAAATATGAGCCATTACTTCGGATTTATCAAGGGCTTCGATTAAGGCATTGAAATCGAACAGAGATCTGAAGAGTATCTTCATGATATTTGGTGTTTTAGAAACGAAGTAAGCTTTGGGTTCAAAGTTTGCAGTTTAGAATGCGAACGGTGCTCAAGCAAAAAATGAACCAATTTTGTGCTAAGGGGATGTATTTATACTTGCACAAAGCTCAAGGAAAAAGTTAATGTTGAGAAAACGGTTATTCCTATTATTTTGGAAATCAACGGTCCAAAAATGTTTGGAGTATTTACTCACTTAAAAGATCAACGGCTTAAAAGTGAAATAAATAAAATCCAATTTTGAAAGTCAATGTATAAATGTACACTGTCCAGTACGATTTTATCAATTAAAATCCTAGAACAATAAAAACAAAAATATTGTGTACAGTCAAGTACAAATATTTGGAATTTAGTAGTGTACGCATTTAATTACTAAGAATGTACAAGTCAAAGGTTAAATCTACAGTTTGAAGTTTGCAGTTTGAATTCTTCAATTAGAGTAGTCTGCAGTTAATTATAGTTTGCATCTGTAAACTTAAGTCTGCATCTGCATCCTTTTAAATTTAAATTTGAATAACTTTTTATAACTTTTTGACTTTATATTTAAAATTTTCAACTGTATACTTCATTCCTGAGTGATTTTCTCATAGGTCTAACATTCCCACTTCTCCTCTCAAAGTAGAAAATCTTGATTCACATAGGGGCTTGGTAAAGATATTGCAAGATTAAGATCTGTATGAATCTTTTCCATTTTGATATCTTTCTTTTCAATATGATCTCTAATAAAGTGATGTCTTACATTTATATGCTTTGATCTTGAGGGCAGAACATGATTTTGTGTAATAGAAATGGCACTTGTATTATCACAAAATATAGTAGTGTTCTTTGACTCAATATCATAATCCTTTAACTGGTATTGCATCCACAAAATTTGTGCACAACAACTTCCTGCAGCACTATATTATGCTTCAGCTGTAGATAATGCAATAGAATTTTGTTTCTTGCTATGCCAAGAGACTAGTCTTTGTCCAAGAAATTGACATATCCCACTAGTACTCTTTCTATCAACTTTACATCCAGCAAAATCTGAATCTGTGTAACCTTTAAGTTCTATTCCACCCTCTTTTGAATACCATAATCCAAGATTTTGGGTAGACTTAATGTACTTGATTATCTTTTTCACAGCATTCAAGTGTGATTCCTTGGGGCTGACTTGGAATCTTGCACATACACCCACAGCAAACATGATATCTGGTCTGCTAGCTGTAAGGTAGAGCAAAGATCCAATCAATCTTATATACAATGTAACATCCACACTCTTTCCATTTTCATCTTTATCCAACAGGGTCGATTGGGACATTGGAATAAATGTAGGCTTTGAACAACTCATTCCAAACTTTTTGATCAGTTCTTGAGTGTATTTGGCCCGACTTTTAAAAATTCCCTTGTCCATTTGCTTTACTTGCAATCCCAAAAAGAAATTTAGATTTCCCATCATGCTTATCTCAAACTTTTCTTGCATAAGATGTGAAAATTACCTACATAGTTCTTCATTGGTTGATCCAAAGATAATGTCATCAACATAAATCTGAACTAGTAAGATGTCTTCACAATGTTTGAGTCTAAATAGTTGGTGAGTTGTGAAGTTGAGTTAGAGAGTCTATTGTGTGAGTGTAGGAGTTAGAGTTGATTTGAGAGAAAACACGTATGCTTACGAATTTTCCTTTTGAATAATTGTGTGATAAGAGTGAGAATTCACTAGGACTAGCATGGATGTGAAAACTATGAGACTTGAGCCTTTGTGAGATTAAAATGCATAAATTGATCTCTTCGTTTGTGAGTGGATCGTCACCTTAGAGGATGCTAGAACTTGTGTGTGCTCTCCAATCTTGATTGTGTCTAGTTTGATATGCCGAAAGTGATTTTAGGCCATCTTTGATTTGTTGAGTCTCTTAGCCAAAATAAGCCTACCAATGACACTTGTCCAAATTCCTTGTTAGCCCGTTTGAGCCTTGGCCTATTATTTGCTAGCACATTTTAACACTTATCCAAATTTCTAAATTCTTTTTGTCCCAATTTGAGTTGAGAATAGGAAAAGTGTGAATGAAGAGGGATTGAGTTGAGTTGAGAAAAGGGAATTATGATGGTTGAGTTGTGATAAAAGAAGAGTGTGATGAAGTTTTGAGTTGTAGGAAAGAACAATGAATTTGAGAATGAGCAAAAGAAAAATGAGCTTATGTATGTGTGAAAGAGAGAAAAAAAGAGTGAAGTGATTGAAAAAAAAAGTGAAAAGAGTTAGAGAAAAAAAATTGAAGTGTTGAGAGGAGTTGGAATCGAAAGTGCATTGTATGAAGATGTTTGAAGAAATCTGTTCCTTGTTTCGAAATACCGAAATTTGATTTTTCTATTCTCCATTCACTTGAGTCACTTAACCATATAGTTTCCCCACCTGTCCAAAGAGCCTACATTACAACATTGAGAAAAGTCCTTTTTGATTCGGCATTGATTTCTAGAGTATGGTCGAAGTTGAGAGTGCTTACAAGCCTATGGCTGCTGATATGAGTGATTGATTAATTGAGTGAGTCCCTTATCATTTATTTACACTTGTGAAGGAGTGAAACACATCGTTGAGTGCACATCCATGTTTGATTTTGGTGGTTCCTGCTATTATTGCATAGGTATGATGAAGGGGATGAGTTTGTATCCGTGTGAACGATCTTTGAAACTTGCGCTTGATTACTTGCATGATTTGATTCTTGATTCATTCCTAACAATTTCACTTGACTTATTATTTCGTTGCTTGAGGACAAGCAATATTGTAAGTTTGGGGGGGTTGATTAGGCATGAAATTGTTAGATTTTATAGCTCAAAATGCCCGTGTTTTGATTGATTTAGATGAGTATTTAGAGTTAATTGAGTACTATTTTCATGAACTAATCAATTGAGTACTATTTTCAAGAACTAATGAATTTGCCTCTTTGATGCTCATAGATGGATAGAGGGCAAAAAATGGAGTTCGTAGGACTTTGAATCGACTCAAACGGATGCCCGGATGAGAAGATATGAAAGAAATACGAAAAGTATTAGTTCGAGGGAGCAAAAGTATTACTGGAGTGCTCAAGCAAGAAGAACTCGAGCACTCACTGCTCGAGTGCTCGAGTACTACGCTCGAGTGAAGCTTGGTCGTGCACTCAATGCTCGAATGCTCGTGTACTGTGCTCGAGCTGACTCAAGTCATGCACTAAGTGCTCGAGCTAGAGTGGTCGTGCACTTTTTCAGTTCTGGAAGTTTTTGTGCGCTCGAGTTGCACTTACTCAAGCACTCAGTGCTCGAGCTCTACTTGAACTGACGCAATTTTGGCCCATTAATTCCCGATTCGACCCGTTGCCTATTTATACCCCTTCCGAACACATTTTTTAGAGGACTTTACACATAGAGTTAGATTTTCAAGAGAGAAGAGTACCAAGAGTTCGAGCAAGCATAGTTTACTTTTGATCAAGGTTTTTACGTTACGAATTCGTAGTTTAGTTCTGGATTTGATTATTTTGATCTTTCGTTCTTTGAAACTTGATACTTGAGACTTATTATTTTCTTTTTAAGCTGATTTTATTCTTAGGCTTCAATTATTTCTTAAACCCTTGATCTTCAACGCCAGATTTGCGAAGAAGACTCAGATCTCCAAAGCGGCGGAATTTCTGGTGGTATAGGAATCCACAACCATCTCAGATTTTAACTTCTCACAGACGTAGAGGGGTTCAAAGTTTCAGGTAGGCGCCATTGTTGTAAAAGCTTGAGAGATAGAGATGAGAGAAGTAATGTGCAAAGAGAGAGTAAGGGTTTGAAAAAGTGAAGAGACAGATGAAAAAAATTTGATTTATAATGTGACTGCGCGTGAAAAGGGGAATTAATGAGGATAATGGGAATAAACAAAATCATTTATTTAATTGATTTTTATGTTGCACTTTTAAATAAATTTGACGGCTATGGTTTAAAAAACAAATACGGATTTATTGATAGTGCGTGGCGCAGTCATTGGGACTAGGTTCGAGGGGTTTTGGGGCAGTCAAGAGAAAAAGCAAAATGATTGCCCTGGCCCACGAACTGATTTTAAATACACTAAGGATATGAAACGTTTTGGGTGTATTTACTAATTTAAAAGGTGTATCCCAATGACTAGATGCAGAAGAGTAAATACTTATCTTTCACCTGATATAGTAACCAGATGATACCACAAGTAGTCTAATAATATATCTCATCTAGATACAATCTCATCTGGATAAGACCACATCTGGGTCATACATTTTCTAGTATATCTACTCTGCAAACAGACTGGTAAGATAAATAAAAGGAAATATGCAAAAATAAAATCAAGGTTACTCTTCTGGTGTTCCCCCTTAACTCAAGTCTGTCTCTGGGTCTAACAACCCTAACTCAAAAGACAATTCTCTAAACCTGGTCTCTGAGAGAGTTTTAGTTAGAATGTCTGCCCTCTGCTTCTCTGTAGCAATCTTCTCCATCCTTATATCTCCTTTCTTACATGGCCTCTGATAAAATGCTGCATGATGCCAACATGCTTGCATTTGGTATGGAGAACAGGGTTCTGGGTAATGGCAATTGCAATGTTGCTATCACAAAATATAGGAATATCCTTAGCTCTAATCTGGTAGTCCCTAAGCTGGTGACTGATCTAGAGAAGTTGTGAACAATAGCTCTCTGCTGCCATGTATTCTGCCTCTGTGGCTGAAGTAGCAACTGAAGTCTGTTTCTTTGAAAACCAAGATACCAACTTGCTCCCTAAAAACTGACAGGTGCCACTTGTAGATTTCCTATCTATTCTGCAACCACCATAGTCTGAATCTGAATATTCATTTAACTCAAGATTATCATCTGCAGGGTACCATAAACCAAGATTAACTGTTCCTTTGAGATACTTCAATATCTTCCTAGCTGCTTCCAGATAACTCTTTTTAGGATTAACCTGAAATCTTGCACAAACTCCCACAACAAAGGTTATGTCTGGTCTGCTTGCAGTCAAATATAAAAGAGATCCTAAAAGTGCTCTATACTTAGTTTGATCCACACTCTCTCCAGACTCATCTAGATCCATGTTAAAATTTATCATCATAGGAATCTTGGCAGTCTTGCTAGATCCTACTACAAATTTATCTAACATGTTCTTGATGTACATAGCCTGATTAATGAAAATTTCCTTCTCTGATTGCTTAACTTGTAATCCTAGGAAATAATTCATCTCACCCAACATAGACATTTCAAACTTACTCTGCATGAGATTACCAAACTTTTCACACAACTTCTTGTTAGGGGATCCGAAAATAATGAATCGACACAAATCTGGACCAGAAGGATGTCCTTTCCTTCTTTTTTCCTAAACAAGGTTCTATCAATCTTCCCCTTGGTGAAACCATTGTTAAGAAGAAATTGAGAAAGAGTGTCATACCATGCTCTTGGTGTCTACTTAAGCCCATAAAGAGCCTTCTTAAGCTTATACAGCTTGTCATCTTGTTCAAAGCAAGGAGGCTGTTCAACATACACTTCTTCAATGAGGATCCCATTAAGAAATGCAGATTTCACATCCATCTGGTAAACTTTGAACCACATGTGAGCAACATATGCTAGAAATAATCTGATGGCTTCTAGTCTGGCAACATGAGTTAAGGTCTCATCATAGTCTATTCCTTCAGACTGAGAGTATCCCTGGGCCACTAGCCTTGCCTTGTTTCTAGTAACCACATCATTCTCATCTTTCTTATTCTTAAAGACCCACTTAGTGCCAATCACCTTTTGATATCTTGGTCTGTCCAGCAGCTCCCAAACATCCTGCCTGGTGAATTGATTCAACTCCTCTTGCATTGCAACTATCCAATTTGAAGGAATGTTCTTGGGCTCAATCAAGGACACATAGCAACTGAACAAGACAGCTAAGTTGAGTGATCTTCTGGTCTGGACACTAACAGTTGGATCTCCAATAATCAGATCATTGGGATGATCAACCAGACTCCTCTTACTCTTAGGCAGTCCTGCTTGACCATCTAATGTAGTACCTTGATGGTTATCATCAACTACACTAGAGCTTCCCCCTACAGGAGAACCAATCTCTTCTGGTTCTGCTCTTTGTGGAGGCTTCTGCTCCAGAGAACCAGAAGATGGTCCGCCATCTAAATCTGAATCTTACTCTGAATTAAGAATAGGTGGTTCGACTTTGATTATCTTGGAAGTAATCTGATCCTTGGACTCTTCTGGAGAGAGGTCCTTAAGTTCCACCTTGCACTCAAGAGTAGATTCATCAAACACAACATGAGGTGTTTCTTCTACATAAAGAGAATTCCTATTAAAGACTCAATATGCTTTACTGGTGCTGGAATATCCCAAAGATATTCCATATGCCACTTTTTCATCAAACTTTTTAATTTGGATTCTCATTGTCATGAATGAAACACTTACATCCAAAAACATGAAAGAATGAAACAGATGGGGTTTTACCTTTCCATACCTCATATGGTGTCTTACCATGTCTCTGGGTAATGAGACATCTGTTTTGGGTGAAACAAACTGTGTTGATGGCTTCTACCCAAAACCTTTGAGGTATGTTATATCCTGCCAATAAAGTCCTTGCAGCCTTTTTAAGTGTTCTGTTCCTCCTCTCTGCCACTCCATTCTACTGAGGTGTTCTGGCAGAGGATGTTTCATGGAGTATACCTTTGTCCTTGCAATATTCTGCAATGTGGGAGTTCAAGAATTATGTGCCTTTGTTACTCGTGATCTAGACAATGCTCTGGTTTTACTCATTCTGAATATGCTTGAAGAATTCTGGCAACTTAGTGATAGTTTCATTTTTTTTAAACAAGAACGCTACCAAAGTGTATCTTAAAAAGTCTTCTACTATCACCAAGGTATATTTCCTTCCACTGAAGCTAAGAGGTGAAACAGGTCCAAACAGATCCATGTGAAGCAACTGAAGAACTCTTGTTGTGGCTGTGCTCTGGAGATCTTTGAATGAGGCTTTGGGTTGCTTTCCCTTCTGGCAGGAACCACAAGTCTGATTCTTCTTGAATAATTCATTTGGGAGACTTAGAACTAGACCATTTCTGATCCCAAATACCCTGAAAAGATGAGTTTGCCTAAGTGTTTGTAATAGTCAGGCTAGTCTTGATAGGCTTTGTTAAGTTAGATTATTTTATATTCACAGGTGCATAATGAGATGAGTACTCATTGTTGACATTCAAGACTGAATCCTGAAGAACACAAGAGCATTATCCTGAGCTTATGGCAGTCTTCTAAGCTGGCTGAGTAAGTGTCAGGATGAAGAGCATGATCCTGAGATCATTACTAACTCAGTCTGAAGGGAACAAGACTGCACTGAGTTATTGGGAGAAGACTTGGAGTAGGATCCAATCAATGCAAAAGGAATGTCAGCGCTGGAAGACGTACGTAGATGAGGACAAATCGAAAGTCAGATAAGATAAGACTGAACTGAAGAATGAGTTCTGACATTCTCACCTACCTGATGACGTGGACCAATCAGAGCGCGCCAACTCATGTACAGACATTGACTTGAACCTGACATCCCTGCAAGTCTTTAACGGGCATGCATTAAATATATATTACCTAATCCATGCAAGAACGGCTGCTGCATGGGAAATATGGCCGTTGAACATCCTACGGAGAAGGTGACTAGGAGATATCTCTCCAACGGATATATTTCAAAATTACCTATAAATACAGAAGACCTTGGACCCAAACAAGGTCTCGGGAAATTTTGTACTCAAAGCTCTCAGCATTCAAAGCATTCAAGAAGCAGTCGAAAAACCTAGAATTTCCCAAGGGTCAATGAGACTGATCTGGGTGCACCTTGACACGTTAAAAACAAGCCAATCCTTAGAGGATTCTGTTGGTCCCACTAGTTAGATTAATTGCGGAAGCTTAAGTTAAATGTCTTTCAAAGTCCTTTTACAAGAGAACAATAATCAAAATGACAATAAGTAAAATAAAGCAATAAAGAACACAAGATATATAGTGGTTTGGATAGAATATCCTACGTCCACTCTCCATTATATCCAAGGGGTCTCACTATCAACCAACTCACAAACTTACTTACTGGAATTGGGAAGTACCAGTTCCTTCTTACACCTCTTTAGATTTAACTTCAATCTAAAGATCAACATCCTACAACCTTATCTGATAGATGAACAGGTTGAGGTTTCAATAAACTCCTTAAGAGTAGATAAATATTATGAACAATAAGAGTGCTTGGTATGAATATCAAAAGCTTGGATCACTTATGCGCGTGTAGTATCTCTCTAGAGCTTTTTCTTGAACTGCACTCTTGTATATATAGAGGGGATTAGGAAATAGCCGTTTGAGGCTAATCCAATCAGATCCTCTATATAAGGAAGCCTCAATCAATCAATTCCCTAATTGATTGATTGGGTTGGTGGGATCCCTGGATTGATTATCTTTAAATACTTTCCAATCCTGATCATGTTGACTTGATTTGAATCACCAACGGTCAAATGCTTCCTCTGCCTAACTCTGATTCTCTCCAGAGAAGGCAAGACCAGACACCAGGCAACCTCGGTGTCTTCTGGTCCTAATCTGGTGAACAACCAGAATACTCAGTGGAATTAGGGGATCAAACTGAGCATCTTTTATTCCACCAGACTCGTCTGGTCCGGACTCGTCTGGTCTGGGGAAGGTCCTCTGCCTCTGGTCAGATCTCATCTGGTGAAGTCTTCTGGTGGAGTCTTCTGGTGACTCTTCTGGTGAAGTCTTCTGGTCTGGCAGTTCCCCCTAGACTAAGTCCTAATCTAGATCATCATCTGGCTAACAGGTCCAAATGGTCCTATTACATCGTCTGGTTTGTTTTAACTCATCAAAACTAACAATTTTTATCCTAACAATTTCCCCCTTTTTGATGGAGTTAAAACACTACCAGAACTGATCAAAAATAATAAACTTAAGCAAGAAAACATTAAAGGATAAGACCTTAGAATAGATATTATCAGGAAAACAATTAAGACAACCAGAGGTTGTCTTTTGAACAGAGGAGATATGATATTTTTCATTGATAATAAGGACAAGATGAATATAAATTACATTGAAGTTTGGTAGTCCTATTCTATGCATATCTCCTGTTTTCCTTGGGCACCAGAAACCAGTCCAGAAACCTATCCTGGACGGCCTTCAACTCTGCAGAAGATGTTGGAGTGAAGTTCACCAACACATTTGTCTTGTAAAGTCTCTTCAGCTCAGCCCAATCAACCTGGTCTCCTGCCATGGGAGTGTTAAGATAAGTGAACTCAGGGGCAGTCACCTCCGGGTTGAACTCAATGGTTGAGTCCATCAATTGCTTGTACAACTCTGCATCATTGTCTTGCATCCAGGTGTGAAAGGTCTTGTTGATCAGCTCATCATCCTCTGGTGCTGGCCTCTGGATATAGTGTTGGATGAACCAGAGAGTCTTTGCCTCCTTCCATTTCTCAATCAAGGGCACAGGCACAGTAGAGTCAAAAGACCCTTCTGTCCTGAGAGGCAGAATGTTCATCACTTCAATGGGAGCTTTCCTCCTCTGGCTCGAGCCACTTGCACCAGAAGAAGCACCTGCTTCTCTGCTCTTCTTGTTTTGCCTTCTAACATATCTGAGCCTCTGCTCTTCATCTATGTTCTTCCTGATCCTTGCTTGCTTCTCCTCTGGAGTCTCTTCCTTGTATCTCTTTTGAGCTTCTTCAACAACAGTCTCAAGGAAGCTTTTCTTGACTCTCCTTATCTTCCTCTTTGCAGGTCCAGAGATGGAGATTGGATCCTGCTCAGCTTCTGACTCCTCTTCTGCAGCAAGCTGCTTAGCCATGGAAAGGGATTTGAACTCCTCTTTCTTCTTCCTCTGCAACTCAGCCTGGGCCAAAGTGTTCTCCAGCAGGTCCAGACGAGCTCCATGGCTGAAGAGAGTTTCATTTGTGGATTTTGCCAGATCAGTTCTGGCCTTCTCTTCCCCCTTTTTAACTTCATCAAGGAGGGGCTCCACTACCTGCCTTATAAGATCAGGCAAGGCAGTGTTGGAGGAAGAGTGAAGATCACGCAGCTGCTTTGCCTCCTCCAGGTAGGCTTTAGACTCTGCAACAAGCCTTTCTTGCTTCTCTAACATCTCGTGGAGGGAGTCTTTCAGCTTGACAGAGACTGGCCTCATCTGCTCCAGCACGTGCTCCTGGAGCTGCTTCTGGCTGTGCATGACATCCAGTTTGACAAAGAGGCCATTGGCCTTGAAAGAAGCTTTAACTTCTGCCAATGAAGACTTGATCTGCTTCAGGAAGATCCTCCTCTCTTGCTTGATTTGATGCTCTATCATAGCAGGGGCCATGTGTTGAATAGCTTTAGAAAAGCGCCCTATGTGCATGATCTGCTCGTTGAAGAATGCTTTCATCTTCTGGAGCACAGCAGGAGACATCTCAAAGTCCTCCTCGTCTGAATATAGCTCTGGAGGGAATTAGAAGCGAGGGCCAAAGTTGTAAGAGAAGCCCTCTGGAGTGAGCATAACTCCTCTCTGGATTAGGAGAGTTCTGATGAGAATCTTGGCCGCCTCTGGTGTCTCCAACTCTGCTGGGTTTTGAATATTTAATTTCTTCTTCAGCTCAATCTCCCACGCAGTGAAGGTAGAGGGAGACATCTCCTCCAGCAGAAGCATGAGATCTTCAACATCTTGGAGTCTGGCCATACTCCAAACCTTGGCATCCGTCAGATCTGCCAGGAGGGGTGAGTGCTCCAACAGAATTGGAAATTGCTCTCTTAGCCAGAGCTGAGCACTCACACTCATACTCTGCCTGATGAGACCCATCTCATTAGAAGAGAAAATAAAGGGTTTGGGCCCAGAGGCAGAGGAGGAAGGTGCTAAGTTAGCAGGCTCAAGTGAAGCTTCCTCATCTTCACTATCATCGCTGGTTAAACAGGTGGGAGAAGGGGGAGGGGCAGGGAATCCCAGAGCCATAGAAATGGATGGGTCCTGGGCTGTATGGGTTTGGGGGGTTTGGATTTTGTGGGGTGGAGGGGATGGGTTGGTCTGCACCAGGAGAAGATGGGATCTCTGGTACAGAAGGTGTAGGAGGAATTTGAGATGTGGAAGTGATTGGAGGGGGGATCTCTGCACCAGAAGAGGTTGATGGTACCTCTGGTACAGAAACTGGGGGAGAGGGGTTTGTGTTTAAAGGTATATGGGAAGGTGGGGGAGAAGGTGTCTGAGGGATAGTTGAAGTAGTGAAAGTGGGAGTGTCTGGGAGAGTCTGCTCTGATGAAGATAAAGGAACACCAGGAGCAGATGAAATGGGTTGTGTTTGGGTGTCTGGTGGGGAAGTAGAGGGGGTAACAAGGTTAATATGATCAGAGGGGGGAAAGGAAGATGGGTTGGAAGGGTTTACCTCTGCTGAGTCAACATCAGCAGGAACAACATGCTCTGGAGCAGAGATATCTTCCATCATCTGGGAAGCCTCATCAATGGCCTTCTCCAAGGCCTCTCCAAGATCAGATCCAGAGTCAGGATCTTGAAGAATGGCTCTCTTGGCCTTGGATTTCTTCTTAAGAGGTTCAACCTCTTCTTCCTCTTCTGCCTCTGATGGCTCATCCACCAGAAGGGTTTTCTTGGCCTTTCTGCTAGCCCTTTGTTTCTTAGCAGAAGCTTTCTTGGCCTCCTCTGGCCTCTTTCTCTTGGCCGGTCCAGCCTTCTTAACAGCTTTATCATCATCACCCTTTTTCTTAAGCACTTCAAGAAGGGGAATCTGGTCCTCCTCTGAGGAACCAGAAAAGGTAATGGTTGAGGAACCAGTTGCCTCAGCAGCTTTCTTCGAACTTTGCTGCTTCTTCTGCTGCTTCTGCCCCTTAGCAGGTGAGGGAATAGCTTGAAGAGGAGGGGTAGGGATGGCATGCTCACCATCAGAATCAGGATGTCCATGAAGAGGACCATCCTTGGAGAAAAGTACTTTAGACTTGTGAAATCCTCTGCACCAAGTCTCCTTCCATCTCTTCTCTGGAAGCAATGAGTCCAAAATTAATGTAAGCTTCGTTCCCAATGAAACATTTGCAGTGAAATAGAACTGCGACTCCCCTGGCTTGGAAGGACAAGCCTCCTTCTTCACCTTCAGTCTGTTCTTCCTCAACACATCCCAGAAGAACTCCGCCCAATTGCATTGAACGCCGTCATACAATGCCCTCATCACACACATCCTGCCATTGAAAATGGCATCTGTGCTGTGATTCTCACACATAAGCACCTTTACCACAATATCGAACAACACCTTGTATTTCTGCCTCAAATGTTTGTCCAAAAATCCCTTCGTGATGTTCTGGCAAGAAGAATGAGCAAAAATCTTGAATGATCCAATGATATCATCCTCCTTGTAAGTCAAAGGATCCACTCCCTCTGCAGAAATGTTCTCGAAAAGAGCACAGAAATCGTGCTTAGAAAACACCAAATCATCTTCATCAATCTTGGAAGAAATGTGGTCATCGTGGATCTTCATGCGAACCAGAAAATGGGCCGCATATCCGTCAAGAGTGCGAAATCCTTGGGAACTGTGGAGATCAACTTCTCCACCCCCGTGTTCTGGAGCAACTCCAGAATTGACAGCGCCACAGGGTTCTTGGTGGTATAAAAGTCCACCACCATCTCCGTCTTTAGCTTTTTCATCATAAGAACATGGTCAAAGTTGCATGGAGGAGCCATTTCTTTGTAAAAGAGAGAGATAGAGAGGGAGAAAAAAAACTTGTAGAGAAACAGATTAGGGTTTGAAAAGATATGAAACGTGAAAGGACAGATTGAGTAAAATTTTGGATTTAAATAGGGCAAGACGCGTGGCTGTAATAATAAATGAAGTGTGAACGCATGTAATTTCAAATTTAATTGAGGAAACAAAATCAATTTAAGTATTGATTGACATTTTGCACAGTGATTAAATCCGATGGCCAGGATGAAAGGCGAAATACGGATTTAATCTGGTGCGTTGGCATAATCATTGGGACTGGGCATAAAGGGGTTTTGTGGCAATCAAGAGAAAAAAGCGAAATGATTGCCTAGGCCCTATACCCTAGTCTTAAATACACTCCGAAGTTGAAACGTTTTGGGTGTACTTACTAATTTGAAAAGTGTATCCCAATGATCAGAGACCAGAGAAGTAAAGACATACCTGTCACCTGATATTGTAACCAGATGATACCACAGCCAGTCTGGTGCTACATCTCCTCTGATGGAGCTCATCTGGTCCTGGTCAGAGAAGATTTCGGATATTTTTGGAATCTGACTCAGCCCCTCATCTGGGACAGGTGTCACCTGGTGTCTACCTCATCTAGAGATATACCTTCTCTGTTATGTCTAATCTGCAGGTATGTTAGTTAAAAAAAATGTAATAAATTAAGAAAACAAAGGATACTTCTCAGTTGTTCCCCCTAAAACAAATCTGTCTCTGGATCCAACAAACCTAACTCAAAAGCTAACTCTCTGAATCTGGTCTCAGCCAAAGGCTTAGTTAAGATATCTGCTCTCTGCTTCTCTGTTGCAATCTCAACATGATCTTTGATAAAATGATGCCTTATATCAACATGTTTACACCTGGTATGAAGAACTGGATTCTGGGTGATTGCTATGGCACTATTACTATCACAGAAAATAGGAATATCCTTGGCTCTAATATGGTAGTCCCTAAGTTGTTGACTAATCCAGAGAAGTTGTGAACAACAACTCCCTGCAGCCATGTACTCTGCTTCTGTTGTTGATGTAGCAACTGAAGTCTGCTTCTTAGAAAACCAGGATACCAATTTATTCCCTAAAAATTGGCATGTTCCACTTGTAGATTTTCTATCTATTCTGCATCCACCATAGTCTGAATCCGAATAACCACTCAATTCCAAGTTGTCATCTGCAGGATACCATAATCCTAAATTTACTGTTCCCTTAAGATATTTCAATATCTTCCTAGCTGCTTCCAAGTGACTCTTCTTGGGATTAGCTTGAAATCTGGCACAAACACCTACAGCAAAAGTAATATCTGGTCTGCTTGCAGTCAGGTACAGAAGAGAACCAATAAGTGCTATGTACTGAGTCTGGTCCACATTCTCTCCAGACTCATCTGGATCCATGTTAAAATTTGTCATCATAGGAATCTTGGCTGCTTTGCTAGATCCTATTCCAAATTTCTCTAACATGTTTCTGGTGTACTTTGCTTGATTAATAAAAATTCCCCTCTCTGATTTCTTTACCTGCAAACCTAAAAAGTAATTCATTTCACCCATCATGGACATCTCAAACTGACTCTGCATGAGATCACCAAACTTCTCACACAACTTCTTGTTAGGGGATCCAAATATAATGTCATCAACATATATTTGGACCAGAAGGATGTCTTTTCCTTCTTCTTTCCTAAACAAGGTCCTATCAATCTTACCCTTAGAAAAACCATTGTCCAGAAGAAATTGAGATAGAGTGTCATACCATGCTCTGGGTGCCTGCTTCAGCCCATAAAGAGCTTTCTTAAGCTTAAACACCTTGTCACCTTGTTCAAAACCAGGAGGTTGTTCCACATACACTTCCTCAATGAGAATCCCATTAAGAAAGACAGATTTCACATCCATCTGGTATACTTTGAACTTCATGTGAGCAGCATATGCTAAGAACAATCTGATGGCTTCTAGTCTGGCAACAGGAGCAAATGTCGCATCATAGTCTATTCCTTCAGACTGAGAATAGCCCTGGGCCACTAGCCTTGCCTTGTTCCTAGTAATGACATCATTCTCATCTTTCTTATTTTTGAAAACCCACTTAGTGCCTATCACCTTTTGATGTCTTGGTCTGTCTACCAGCTCCCAAACATCCTGTCTGGTGAATTGATTCAATTCCTCCTGCATAGCAACAATCCAATTTGAATCTTTCAGTGCTTCCTTGATGTTCTTGGGCTCAATCAAGGACACATAGCAACTGAATAAGGCAGCTAAGTTAAGAGTTCTCCTAGTCTGGACACCCTTAGTTGGATCTCCTAAGATCAGGTCATTGGGGTGATCAACCAGGGTCCTCCTTCCCGTGGTCTTGCCTGGTTGATCATCTTCTGCAGTACCTTGGTGATTATCACCACCTGCAGAAGAGCTTCCCCCTACAGGAGTTCCAACCTCTTCTGGTTCTGCTCCTTGTGAAGGCTGCTGCTTCAGAGAACCAGGAGATGGGTCATCATCTGAATCTGAATCTGAATCAAGAATAGGTGGATTGACCTTGATAACTCTGGGTGTAGTCTGATTCTGGGTCTCATCAGAAGACTTAGAATCCACCTTGCACTCAAAAGCAGATTCATCAAAAACAACATGAGGTGTTTCCTCCACACAAAGTGAATTCTTATTAAAAACTCTAAACGCTTTACTGGTGCTGGAATATCCTAAGAATATTCCATCAGCCACTTTGGCATCAAAAGTTCTTAATTTAGATTTCCCATTGTCATGGATGAAACACTTACATCCAAAAATATGAA
This sequence comes from Ballota nigra, assembly GCA_947034835.1. NCBI lineage: Eukaryota > Viridiplantae > Streptophyta > Magnoliopsida > Lamiales > Lamiaceae > Ballota > Ballota nigra. The sequence goes on along the minus strand of OX344728.1, from coordinate 34,294,692 downwards.
AATATGAAACAGATGGGGTTTTACCTTTCCATACCTCATATGGGGTCTTATTATGTCTCTGGGCAATCAGGCACCTGTTTTGAGTGTAGCAAGCTGTATTAATGGCCTCTGCCCAAAATCTCTGTGGAGTGCTGTACTCTGCCAGAAATGTTCTTGCAGCTTCTTTGAGGGTCCTATTCCTCCTTTCTGCTACTCCATTTTGTTGGGGTGTTCTGGCAGCCGATGTCTCATGAAAAATCCCATGGTCCTTGCAATAATATGCAATGTGTGAATTCAAAAACTCTGTTCCTTTGTAGATTCTGATTCTGACTATGCTTAGGTTTTGCTCATTCTGAATCTGATTGAAGAATTCTGGCAGCTTGGTCATAGTTTCATTTTTCTTAAACAAGAACACTACCCAAGTGTATCTTGAAAAGTCATCTACTATCACCAAGGTGTACTTCCTTCCACTGAAACTAAGAGGAGAAACAGGTCCATGTGAAGTAGTTGAAGTACTCTGGTTGTGGTTGTGCTCTGGACATCCTTAAAGGAGGTCTTGGGTTGTTTACCCTTCAAGCATGAACCACAAACCTGATCCTTCTTAAACACTTCATTAGGAAGACCTCGAATGAGACCTTTTCTGGCAATCTTGTTCAGTGTTTTGAAGTTAAGATGACACAATCTCTTGTGCCAAATCCAACTGTTCTCTGCAGATCCTTTAGGGTATGTTTGTTTTGGGACTCACACGGATGGACTTTGGACTTTGCAATCCACGCCCCATACGAGTTTGGGATTTAAAATCGGGTTTTCAAATCCCAAACTCAATCCCTACCTATAAACCTATTACTATTTTTCATATAATTAAATACAATCACATCATCATTTTTTTATCATCCACTCAACCTCTCTCCTACTTTTCTCTTACACAATATAATAAAATAATACAACATCAATTACTAATAAACATTGATTTGACATAAAGCAAAATCTCACCCTACTAAAATCCCAAAACAAACACATACTCATATTATTCATCAAGATTTTCACATCCTAAGATTTCAAAGTCATGACTTCCCCCGCACACTTAAATCCCAAAACAAACATACCCTTAGCAACCAGGCAAGCATTTCTTGGGCAACTGTTAAAATCTGCAAGATAAATGTTACCCTTCCTCAAGCCTATTAGCAAGATATCATTATAATCAGAAAAGAAAACAGTGCATGAATCACTAGAAAACAGTGCATGAATCACATAATTGGGATACTGAAAGCAGATTATGCTTGAGTCCTTCAACGTAGTAGACTTCATCTACAGATACTCCATTGAAGGTCAACTTTCCAACTCCTCTGGTGACTCCATAGTTGTTGTCACCAAACATCACTCTTGGTCCATTTAATGGCTTGAAATCTTGGAGATTATCCTTCTGGAAGGTCATGTGCTTGGAACATCCACTATCAATGTACCAGACATGGTTGCTTGAAACTCCTTTCTCCAATGGACTCTTATCTACCTGCAGAGTAATCAATTAGGTCCCCTACTAGTGCTGGGTCCTGATTGGTTAGTTGCAGGTTTTGTAGGAATCCAAAGATAAAGATCATCCCTTGCTGGATGAGGAGATCTTATCTTCATTCCAAATATATCTACCAGAACATGTCCTCTTACAATGACATATTGAGCTACTGGTCTGATAAGGACACCTTTCCTATAAACTGGTCTGGTGTACCTTTTCTCAAATCTGGCCTTTGGAATGGCCTGCCTCAAAGACATGGTCTTAAAGGTCTGGTTATAAGGGTACATCCTAGAAGAACCATCTCTAGTGTCATAACTACCCAGATCAGTTGGTTTTCTATAGATGGGTCTGGAAGACCTCCTCTGGTTCTGATGATTAGACTTTCTCTGGTGATTATAGTTCCTTTGAGTATACCTATTCTGGAATTGATTCCTCTGAGAAAATTGTCTCTGGGGTACCTGGTCCTGTTGAACATTGTTCCTTCTCTGGTAGTTATTACTCTGATTGGTATTCCCCTTTCTTGAGTGTTTCATTTGAGGTCCCCTATTCTGGTTAGGTTCCCTTTGAGGATTTCTCTGGGGTCCTCCAATTTGAGTAATTTCTACTCCTTGGGACTCATTGTTCACAGAACCATCAATCTTCAATGGTTCCCCTTGTTGACACTTATTCTCTAGCATCTTCTCTTCCAGAATAGTTAACTCTTCTGGACTATATGTTATGTGATTAACAGAGTGATTCCTTTTCCAATCAGGATTGTGAACCACCTTGTAACCATTACCAGTTAAGTCTTTATCATCCCATATTTCTACCAATTTACCAGCTCTTACAGACTTGTCTTTATTATAAAGGTATTTATGAGTTTTAGTGGTAATTCCAGAATATCCTAAACCACTCTTATCACAAATGCGCTGAGAAGACTCTGATATGATAGATACAACAGATGGTATCTTTGGAGCTTCTCTGGGCATGGGTATCTTCTCTATGTTGTGAGCAACTTGTTTTCCTTTGATAAGAGTCTGGTATTTAGCTCTGAGTTCATTGATCTCATCTTCTTGAGAGTTCTTTTCTTTCATGAGTTGATCTACCAGAGTATCTCTTTCTGTGATCTTATCCTGAAGTTCAGAGACTTCTTTGGAATGATCTTTCATGAGTTCTCTGGTGGATTTATGCTCATGAGAGAGAGATTGAACTTCAGCTCTAAGCTTACCATTCTCTTTCTCAAGTTTTTGACAGAGTTGGACACAATTTTGGAGATCTGATAGCATTTGTTGCATATCAGACCCTCTGGAGTTACCAGATGAATTAGAGGATTCAGTACATTTGGAATTTGATAGGACTAGAGCAGTTTCATTTACCTCAGTGATGTCTGCCATAAGACACACATCATCATTTGATCCAAAGTCAGAAGAAGAAGAACTGGAACTAGTATCCTCCTCCTCTGCTTCTGCCAGCAATGCTCTCTTATCTGCATATCTCCTATCTCTCTTGATTCTTTTCTCTTCTCTTTCCCTAGGAGTTAACTGAGGACAGTCATAACTGTAGTGACCAGTCTTGTTGCATGTGTAGCAGGCATTGTCTCCTCTGGGACTAGGACTTGGCTCTCTCCTCCTCTGGTTGTAGTCTGATCTGGCTGGACTACTCTCTCTCCTCTGGTAGTCAGGTCTGCCAGAGCTACCATCCCTCCTCTGATGATCTGATCTCCCAGAGTTGCCAGGGTTGTCATCTCTCCTCCTTTCTGGAGTTCTGAATCTGGTCTCCCTTGAGTCTCCAGATGTCTTCTCCTTCTCTGTAGGCTTGAAGGAACTCTTTCTGTCTCTGGAAGATTCCTTCCAATGCCTTTTGTACCTGTCATATTTTGAACTCATTTTATCTAATTTACGAGTTAGAAGTGATACCTGCTCCTTGAGGCTCAAGTCATCTGCAGTAGACTCCTTTGGCTTGACATCAGGCTTAATGGTTGAGGAGAATGCAACACCTTTCTGACCAGAAGAGGAAACCTCTTCTGTTTGATCCTCCTCTTGAAGATCATACTCATAGGCTTTGAGATTAGACAACAGAAGATGATGATCCAGAGTGTTGAGATCCTTGTTGTCCTTGATCACAGTGACTTTAATTCTCCACCTGCTGGTTAGTGAGCGCAAGATTTTTGTTGGTCCCGTTTTTTCATTCACAAACAAAGATAATATGGGAAATTAGGAGAAATTATTGTTTTAACACTGATGTTATGCAAGTCAGTAAAGCAATAAAGAACACAACAATGTAAAGTGGTTCGGAGGCTCAAGCTCCTACATCCACTGCCTGATTTAACAGGAAATCCACTACCCGGGATTCTTGTTTTTAACGTGCCAAGGTGCACTCACAACTGGACTCACACCCCTCCGCGGAGCTGCCTCTCGAACTGGCCTCACATCCCTCTTCACTCAGGGACTGCCTCTCCTCACCTTACTGCAACACCTAACACTATTCTGGAAAGGGTTTAGTTTGGTTTGGTTCTCTCCAACTAGGTGAGATTTTCCCTTACATGGTTTTAGCCTTTAAGCTAAGGTTGGGAAAATCTCTCTAAGCTTAGGATGTATATGATGAGCTCGAGTATACAAACTGGAACACTCAAATATGACTATGAAGAACTCAGGTCAGTGTTCTTGATGGAGATGGTGCCTCCTTATGACTCCCTTGAACTTGCACCACTCTCACACCTCCAGCTCTCGCACTTACACACTTACAAATGAAGCTTGAGTTTGTATTTATAGTGTGGATTTGAATGTTACCGTTGGAGAGAGTAACATTCAAATCCAGACTATCTCTGGAGTGAAAACCTCCTTTTCAGTGAAGTATGGCCTTGTCAGCTTTTGTCAGATTTGCTGCCTTGACTTGATTGGTCCACGTGGACTGAGTCCAACGGCTCTTTTCTTCAGGGTACTTGATCAGGGTAGTCCTGACTTCAGGCGACTTGTCTTCAGCTGACTTGTAATCCTCTCAGGATACCTTTCTTCAGTAGACTTGAAGTCTTCTTAGGAACCATCATTGGACTTTAAGTCTTCTCAGTGGACTTCCTTCAGTAGACTTGAAGTCCACTCAGGGGAGTTGACATAAGGCTATTTGTCAAGCTTCCCAGCCTCAGTAGCCTGACTCCTTCAGGTCCTACTAGGCACAGCACTGATCCTCTTGATCATGCTCTTCACTGAGTAGTCCACTGACCAGCTTAGAAAGTCAGGTTTATACTCAGTGGGACTTCCTTCAGGCTTTTCTTCAGGTTCAGGTCTTCTGACATGGCTTCAGTCTGTTCTCTTTTTGATGTTATTTTGACTTCCTCAGGCTTTGTCAGTGAGTTCCCCCTCACTGAGTTCCTCTCAGTCTCAGTAGAGTTCCCCCTCAGCTGAGTTCTTCCTCCACTGATAACCTGTTCTCCTGAGAAACAACCTAGCCTGACCTGAAACTAAAAGATACTATCCTGACTGCTTTCAGACCTATTACATGTTGTTTTGGAAAATCATCAAAACTAAAATATCCCAACAATTTCCCCCTTTTTGATGATTCCAAAACTTCTAACAAAAAGATTTTCTATTACAAGAATGATGTCAGAACACAAGTAATAATATGAAATATGCAGAAATTCCCATAGTTTAAAACATTTAAGATCTGTTCGGTTGACCATTTTTCTTAACAATTGGTATCAGAGCAGGTTGTTCACATGACCACTGATCCAGTTTTGTTAAGAAAAATGGTCAACCGAACAGATCTTAAATGTTTTAAACTATGGGAATTTCTGCATATTTCATATTATTACTTGTGTTCTGACATCATTCTTGTAATAGAAAATCTTTTTGTTAGAAGTTTTGGAATCATCAAAAAGGGGGAAATTGTTGGGATATTTTAGTTTTGATGATTTTCCAAAACAACATGTAATAGGTCTGAAAGCAGTCAGGATAGTATCTTTTAGTTTCAGGTCAGGCTAGGTTGTTTCTCAGGAGAACAGGTTATCAGTGGAGGAAGAACTCAGCTGAGGGGGAACTCTACTGAGACTGAGAGGAACTCAGTGAGGGGGAACTCACTGACAAAGCCTGAGGAAGTCAAAATAACATCAAAAAGAGAACAGACTGAAGCCATGTCAGAAGACCTGAACCTGAAGAAAAGCCTGAAGGAAGTCCCACTGAGTATAAACCTGACTTTCTAAGCTGGTCAGTGGACTACTCAGTGAAGAGCATGATCAAGAGGATCAGTGCTGTGCCTAGTAGGACCTGAAGGAGTCAGGCTACTGAGGCTGGGAAGCTTGACAAATAGCCTTATGTCAACTCCCCTGAGTGGACTTCAAGTCTACTGAAGGAAGTCCACTGAGAAGACTTAAAGTCCAATGATGGTTCCTAAGAAGACTTCAAGTCTACTGAAGAAAGGTATCCTGAGAGGATTACAAGTCAGCTGAAGACAAGTCGCCTGAAGTCAGGACTACCCTGATCAAGTACCCTGAAGAAAAGAGCCGTTGGACTCAGTCCACGTGGACCAATCAAGTCAAGGCAGCAAATCTGACAAAAGCTGACAAGGCCATACTTCACTGAAAAGGAGGTTTTCACTCCAGAGATAGTCTGGATTTGAATGTTACTCTCTCCAACGGTAACATTCAAATCCACACTATAAATACAAACTCAAGCTTCATTTGTAAGTGTGTAAGTGCGAGAGCTGGAGGTGTGAGAGTGGTGCAAGTTCAAGGGAGTCATAAGGAGGCACCATCTCCATCAAGAACACTGACCTGAGTTCTTCATAGTCATATTTGAGTGTTCCAGTTTGTATACTCGAGCTCATCATATACATCCTAAGCTTAGAGAGATTTTCCCAACCTTAGCTTAAAGGCTAAAACCATGTAAGGGAAAATCTCACCTAGTTGGAGAGAACCAAACCAAACTAAACTCTTTCCAGAATAGTGTTAGGTGTTGCAGTAAGGTGAGGAGAGGCAGTCCCTGAGTGAAGAGGGATGTGAGGCCAGTTCGAGAGGCAGCTCCGCGGAGGGGTGTGAGTCCAGTTGTGAGTGCACCTTGGCACGTTAAAAACAAGAATCCCGGGTAGTGGATTTCCTGTTAAATCAGGCAGTGGATGTAGGAGCTTGAGCCTCCGAATGACTCCCTTGAACTTGCACCACTCTCACACCTCCAGCTCTCGCACTTACACACTTACAAATGAAGCTTGAGTTTGTATTTATAGTGTGGATTTGAATGTTACTGTTGGAGAGAGTAACATTCAAATCCAGACTATCTCTGGAGTGAAAACCTCCTTTTCAGTGAAGTATGGCCTTGTCAGCTTTTGTCAGATTTGCTGCCTTGACTTGATTGGTCCACGTGGACTGAGTCCAACGGCTCTTTTCTTCAGGGTACTTGATCAGGGTAGTCCTGACTTCAGGCGACTTGTCTTCAGCTGACTTGTAATCCTCTCAGGATACCTTTCTTCAGTAGACTTGAAGTCTTCTTAGGAACCATCATTGGACTTTAAGTCTTCTCAGTGGACTTCCTTCAGTAGACTTGAAGTCCACTCAGGGGAGTTGACATAAGGCTATTTGTCAAGCTTCCCAGCCTCAGTAGCCTGACTCCTTCAGGTCCTACTAGGCACAGCACTGATCCTCTTGATCATGCTCTTCACTGAGTAGTCCACTGACCAGCTTAGAAAGTCAGGTTTATACTCAGTGGGACTTCCTTCAGGCTTTTCTTCAGGTTCAGGTCTTCTGACATGGCTTCAGTCTGTTCTCTTTTTGATGTTATTTTGACTTCCTCAGGCTTTGTCAGTGAGTTCCCCCTCACTGAGTTCCTCTCAGTCTCAGTAGAGTTCCCCCTCAGCTGAGTTCTTCCTCCACTGATAACCTGTTCTCCTGAGAAACAACCTAGCCTGACCTGAAACTAAAAGATACTATCCTGACTGCTTTCAGACCTATTACATGTTGTTTTGGAAAATCATCAAAACTAAAATATCCCAACAATTTTACTATTAATTTCCTTTTCAGAGTAGGTCTTACCTAAGGCACTAGCCTTGTTTAGGAGGTTTGTGAGACGCATGTCCAGCTGGTCAATGGTCTCGTCTGGATTCATCTTGAAAGTATCAAACGAGTGTTGAACAGCTTGGAGCTTGTTGTCTTTGATCTTCTCTGTTCCCTCACAGAGTAGTGCCAGTTTGTCCCACATCTCCTTGGCAGTGGCACATGTTATGACCTTTTCAATCACCTCTTTAGTAAGTGTGTTGATGATCTCTGTTCTTGCCACCTGGTCCAAGTTGTAGAGATTTCTTTCATCATTGTCAAGCTCATCTTTCTTTTTGAGGATTCGTTGCCTGGGGACTCTATCCTCTGCAGCTTTTTGGGCAGCTTCACTAGTTTCTTCCCTGGACTCAGACCTGCCACTATCAATAGGAGTCCAGTAAAATTGAATGGGGCCACTTTCAACCACATCTAACATGCGGTGGTGAATAGCTCCAAGATGATTGCTCATCATGAAGCTCCAGTGGCTGTAATCCTCAAAAGAGAATTCTGGGAGCTTACGGCTCTTGTAAGAAGATTTTGCAGACATTTTGATAAAATTAAGGGAAATAACAAGAACTTGAACAAAAGCACTAAAGAGCAATGGATCTGCCCGGTGACCACCAAAAGCTTTTCAAAGCAGTGGTCGTTGGACACACTGCTCTGATACCACTTGTTGGTCCCACTAGTTAGATTAATTGTGGAAGCTTAAGTTAAATGTCTTTCAAAGTCCTTTTACAAGAGAACAATAATCAAAATGACAATAAGTAAAATAAAGCAATGAAGAACACAAGATATATAGTGGTTCGGATAGAATATCCTACGTCCACTCTCCCTTATATCCAAGGGGTCTCACTATCAACCAACTCACAAACTTACTTACTGGAATTGGGAAGTACCAGTTTCTTCTTACACCTCTTTAGATTTAACTTCAATCTAAAGATCAACAGCCTACAACCTTATCTGATAGATGAACAGGTTGAGGTTTCAATAAACTCCTTAAGAGTAGATAAATATTATGAACAATAAGAGTGTTTGGTATGAATATCAAAAGCTTGGATCACTTATGCGCGTGTAGTATCTCTCTAGAGCTTTTTCTTGAACTGCACTCTCGTATATATAGAGGGGATTAGGAAATAGCCGTTTGAGGCTAATCCAATCAGATCCTCTATATAAGGAAGCCTCAATCAATCAATTCCCTAATTGATTGATTGGGTTGGTGGGATCCTTGGATTGATTATCTTTAAATACTTTCCAATCCTGATCATGTTGACTTGATTTGAATCACCAACGGTCAAATGCTTCATCTGCCTAACTCTGATTCTCCCCAGAGAAGGCAAGACCAGACACCAGGCAACCTCGGTATCTTCTGGTCCTAATCTGGTAAACAACCAGAATACTCAGTGGAATCAGGGGATCAAACTGAGCATCTTTTGTTCCACCAGACTCGTCTGGTCTGGGGAAGGTCCTCTGCCTCTGGTCAGATCTCATCTGGTGAAGTCTTCTGGTGGAGTCTTCTGGTGAAGTCTTCTGGTCTGGCAGTTCCCCCTAGACTAAGTCCTAATCTAGATCATCATCTGGCTAACAGGTCCAGATGGTCCTATTACATCTTCTGGTTTGTTTTAACTCATCAAAACTAACAATTTTTATCCTAACAGAATCTCTTGTTGAATTAGGACCGTGGATGTAGGAGCTTGAGTCTTTGAACCACATTAAACTTCTCTGAGTGTTTGCTGCTTTGATATTGTGCTTAAGTGCTTACATATTGCTTAAGTCATTCATTGCATGCTTTGTCAGTGCTGAATCAATCTGCCTAACCTGAACTCATTGCACTGCCCTTCTAACCACGGCTTCGTAAAGGAATTACAATTTTTCAGAAAGCAAACATAAAACAAGTCTTTAAACTTTCAGGGCTCACATATTCTGCACTTGAACATAAGAAAATAGTTAGCCAACTGACTTGCACTCAGTGCTGTTAGTAGGTGGATTATCTCCTCAGTGTTCAACACTTAACTCTGAGTAAGGGGACTCAGTAAGGTTTAAGAAAGAAAAATTTGTATACGTGTATTCCCCGCCCCCATACACGTATCAATTAGACTTGTACGAGACCAACACTTAGGAATGGCTTGTCTCAAAGACATGGTTTTAAAGTACTGGTAATAAGGATACATCCTAGAAGAACCATCTCTTGTAGACCTGTTCTGGTTCTGATGATAAAACTTAGGTCCTCTCTTGTGGGAATAACCCTTCTGAGGTCTCTTGTTCTTATAGGAATGTCTCTGCTGAGTATGTCTCTTCCGAGGTCCCTTAAGCAGAGCAGGCCCCCCTTGTTGAGAATTACTCCTCTGGGGTATCCTCTTCTGTTTGGGTTCCTCTTTTAAAGATTGACTCTTCAAGACTTCCTTCATCAGATTAGATTCCTCTCCAGGTGTACAACACACTTGAGATGCCCTGTCATACCTTCTGGGATTATGGACTACACGATATCCTTTCCCATCTGGTTGGGTATCATCATCTTCCCAATTTTCCATTATTGTACCAGCTCTTACAAACTTGTCTTTGTTATAGGAATATTTATGAGTCTTTATAGATCTACTAGGATATCCTAAACCACTCTTGTCATTTATGCGCTGAGAAGACTCAGTTATGATAGACACCGTAGTTGGTATCTTTGGAGCTTCTCTGGGCATAGGAATCTCTTCTATGACTTGTTCGACTTGTTTTCCCTTGATAAGAGACTGGTATTTGGCTCTAAGTTCACCAATCTCATTATCCTTAGAGAAATTCTCAATCATGAGCTGATTCATCAGATTATCTTGATCAGTAATAGTGTCCTGAAGTATTGAAACTTCTCTGGAATGATCACTGATAAGGTCTCTGGTAGATTTTTTCTCATTGGACAGGGATTGTACTTCAGCTTTGAGCCTACCATTTTCTTTCTCAAGTTCTTGACAAAGTTGAACACATCTTTGGAGATCTGATAGCATTTGTTGCATATCAGAATCACTAGAGGTACCAGATGAGTGACAGGATTTAGTATATTTAGAGATGGATAAAGTAGATTCTTGTACCTCAGTTATGTCTGCCATGAGACAAACATCATCATCTGATCCAAAGTCAGAAGAAGAAGAGCTTGAACTGGTGTCATCCTCTTCTTCTTCTGCCAGCAGTGCTCTCTTGTCTGCATATCTCCTATATCTCTTGAGTCTTTTCTCTTCTCTTTCCCTAGGAGTAGGGATATTAAACGGGCCGTGGACTGGCTGGCTTGCCCATTTAGCCCTGAACCAAACAAGGGTTAGGTCCGAACATTTGGTGGCCCGTTTAAAACTGGGCCTTTTTGGCCCGGACCGTTTAGCCCGTGGGCTAAACGGTCTTGCCCGCCGGTCTACCGGGCCAACCCATTTAGCCTGATTTCTTTTTTACTTTTTGCATATTTTACTTGTACAACTACAACCATACAACCTACCTATTTTACTTCAACTTCAAATTTTCAATCCAAGTCCAACTATCCGATATATATATATATATATATATATATATATATATATATATATATATATATATATATATATATATATATTCAAGTTTTTATTTAGTTAATTTATACTTTCACTTAGTTAATTTATTAAATTACTTGAAATTGAATTTAGCCATTTAATTAATATTTGAATTTTATGAATAATGTGTGAATGTAATTTTTATAAATTTATGAACAATGTAGGATTTCAACATCCCTACTTCATTATTATATTTCCAATTAGGCTTCATCGGTCGTCGCCATGACTCTCAAATCGCCATTGTCGGTTGCCGCCCGCTCTTAAATCGCCATTATCGTTATAAATTTATTTCATGTAAAAGTGAAATGTTGAACAATATTTAAATTTAATTTTCATGAATTTTTTAACGATGTTCGAATTTTAAGTTTAAATGACATTGTATTATAATTACATGTCTATATTTTATATTAAAAAATATTTTTTTTAGTATTTTTTTCGGAGCCCGTTAGTGGCCCGTTTAGCCCGCGGACCGCTAGGGTTAGGGTTAGGTTTCAAGTGGTAGTGGACCGATTAAAATGAACCGATAAGGCCCGGAACCATTTAGGCCCGCAGCCCTGTAGGGCTGGCCCTAATGGGTTAGGGCCAGCCCGTTTAACATCCCTACCTAGGAGTCAATTGAGGACAATCATAGCTGTAGTGACCTGGCTTGTTACACGTGTAACAAGTGTTTTCTCTTGTTCTGGGACTGGCATCTCTCCTCCTGGAGTCGAAGTCTGGCCTGCCTGGACTGCTCTCTCTCCTCCTGAATTCTGATCTGCCAGAGCTGGAATCTCTTCTCCTTGGACTAAAGTCTCTCCACTTCTCTAGTGACTAGAACTCGATTTCCCAGGAATCTCCAGATGACCTCTCTTTCTCTGCAGGCTTGAAGGAACCCCTCCTGTCTCTGGTTGAGTCTTTCCAGTGTCTTTTGTACCTGCCATACTTGGAACTCATATTTTCAAGTTTTCTAGTTAAGAGTGGTACCTGCTCCTTGAGGCTCATGTTATCTGCTATTGGTTCCTTCACCTGTTCTTCAGTCTTGATAGTTGAAGAGAATGCAACTCCTTTCTGACCAGATGAGGAAGAAATCTCATCTGTCTGATCTTCCTGTTGTAAATCATACTCATATGCTTTCAGATCAGAGAAGAGCACATGCTGATCTAGTGTGTTCAGGTCCTTACTGTCCTTGATAACAGTAACCTTGATGCTGGACTCCACGCCCGAAAGTAACCTCGTGCCCGACTCGGCTGGGAGATGCTAGACTCCACGCCCAACAATCCCCCCCAGCATCTGCCAGCCCTCTTGGCCAACAAATGCCTTCCGCTGGGATTCGAACCCGTGACCTGTGCTCTGATACCACTTGGTGGTCCCACTAGTAACGGTAGAGAAGTAATAAGAAGTCTAGAAGGGGGATTGAATAGACTTCTCACACTTAAACACAACTTTAGGCTCTTTTACAAAACTCTAGACTCGTCTGGTGAACAGTTTGTGGAAGCTAATATAATGAACCTTTGATTAGAAAACCCTTTTTAATGCCTTAAAGAGACGAAGCAATAATTAAAGTAAAGCAGTAAATAACACCGGATGTATAGTGGTTCAAATATCAAATCATACGTCCACTCTCCCTTAAACAAGGGGTCTTTCCTTCTTACTCTCCTTCTTACTAACTCACTGGAATTAACAAGTACCAGTTCATTGTTAACACTTAGATCTAAATTGATCTAATTCTTCAACTCCACAACCTTATCTAATAGATGAACAAGTTGATAGTTGTTTATCCAACTAATCTCCTTAAAGAGTAGATTTGTGAGAAATCTATAGAGTACTGAAATGCTTTAAATCTTATCAATGCTTGAACGTGTTTTTCGCGCATGTATATCTCCTTTCTAGTAGCTCTCTATTTATAAGGTGGATTAGGGTTTAGCCATTGGAGAGCTAATCTAATTAGATCCATATAAATGAAAGTTTCAATCAATCAATTTCCCTAATTGATTGATTGGTTTAGTGGGATCCTTTGGATTGATTCTTCATTTGACTTTCCAATCCTGATCTTCTGACTGCATTAATGACACCAACGGTTAATAACTTCCTTCGTCAACATCTGGTCTATTTAAAGTGACCAGACCAGATACCAGATGACACAAAGGTCCTCTGGTCCACACCAGAGTAGTGAAATGAAGAGTTCCTTAGATCCAGGAGATGATTCTAAGGCTTTTCTTATTTCACCAGACTCGTCTGGTCTTCAGGACTCGTCTAGGTTTGGGGATGCTCTTTTGTTTCTGCTCTGAACCTCATCTTGAAGGGGTCTTCTGGTCTGGCAGTTTCCCCTAGACTAAGTCCTATTCTTAAACATCATCTGGCCAACAGGTCCAGATGGTCCTATTACATCTTCTGGTTTGTTTTAACATCTTCAAAACTAATATATTTTTATCCTAACAGTAGTCCACTGTAGTGATTCTGAGGTCCAAAGAAAGCAGACTAGAATAGCAAAAATCGAAGGAGCGAGCCATTAGGACTTGGCACGGGGATGTCCATACATCGAGGAGGCTCTAAAGTTGTTGTGGATCATGCAATTGCTATTGTAAGTATTAATTTATGTGTACGTATTGTAAATTTAATATTAACATTTCTTTGTTTAGGAGAAAAGGACAGGCGTTCCTGCTAGCAACTGAGATTTTTTTGCGAGATACATCCTGAAGGTGATGGCTCGTACATGTATGGGGTGACCAAGAAGATTGCGGTGCATATATTCTTTGCTAAGAGTTTATAGAGTTGATCCACCAATATCAAATGTTTAAAAAGATGTATGTTCGTTTGTTTGACATGTGTTTGAAATAATATTGAATTGTGTTAGTTGTTCTGGTTCCATGTCTCATTTGATTTCTAATGTTTTTATTAACCAATGAAAAAACCTTGTCTACTTATTCTGGCGGAATAATTTCGAGTGATGGAATGTTCCAGTAATTGGATGTGAATATAATAAAGAATAGGAAATTAAAAATCACCAAACTTTAAATAAGAGCATTTTATACATGTCTACTTATTCTTTAAATACATAATATTCTATAAGTTAATTATTGTATGACAAAGCTTTTGTTTTCTTTGGCTCATACTTTGTCTAAGGGCAGATATGTAAATTAGATCAATTGCGTCATTCATGAAAAGTAAATTAAAAGGATATAACATATAAATATAAATAATTACAATATAGCTAGATAGTAAGGCACCCGGTGTGGATGGTGTCCTTGAGAATGCAAGAGAATGTCACATGATAGATCTTTGTGTTCGACTGTAAAAAAATAATAATCATTATACTAATCAATGAAGAAAAACATGGAGAAAAAAGTTGAGTTGTTGATTATATATACCCTTATTCTAATTTTTTTTAAAGAATAATTGAAAACCAGATACTATTTGCAGATGAAGATAACATTTCACTACAAGAAACCACGAAAATAACAACAACAAAAAGTCGCTGCTAATTAAGAAAATATGTTGGTAAATATGTTTACCAACGAATTGGTAACGATTTGTCATCCGTTAGAAAACCTCTCGTTGGTAAATTTTACCAACACAATATTTGAGTCCGATGAGAAATTACAAACAAGATGCCAATGAAAGAACAACGTCATTGTTAAATTATCAACCAACTTATCATTGCTAAATTCATTGGTAAAGTTATTTTGCTGATGGACAGAAAACAAACAAAAGGATGACGTCATTGGTAAATCACCAACCAAGTCACCGTTAGAATAGTCATTGGCAAATCTTTTTTTCTTAGTATTTCTTATTCCTTGTGACAGAATGCCAATGAAAGAACATTGTAGTTGCTAAATTACAAACCAAGTCACAGTTGGAAAAACCGTCAGTAAAACTATTTTCTTTAGTATTTTTTATTTTTTATTGATGAAATGTCAATGGAAGGACAATATTGTTACTAAATTGCCAACCAAGTGACAGTTGAATAACGCGTATAAAACCATCAAATTACCATAAAGGTATATTATGAGAAAGTACCAAATAAACCTAAAATTTTGATTTTAGAACCCTAAACATAAATTAAAGAATATTGTAAGAAGATGGTTGAGGAACAAAACGAATCAATATATATAAATTTAATTAAGAAAACCAACTATTAAGGAATATACAGATGATGGAATAAAAAAGAGATATGGTCAAACATATCATATATTACCATGTGAGACAGATGATTTGATCACCGTGAATGTGGTGATGATATACTCACTATATTTAAAAGTATTTACAACTTGGTTTACAAGAAAAGATCCTATATACAAGAAAATGATCAAAATAAAAAGATACAACAATATTTACAATATATTATATCGTTTGACCATATCTCTAATTTATCCAAGCATCCGTATATTCCCTTATACTAACCATGACAATGTTTGGAGTATCCTTCTTATTTATTTGTTCAATCTCTTCCCAATATACACCATATATGCTTTCATCTACCGGCTAAAAGTTACAGTTACGGGAATAAAATTTTCCATCAATTTTGTGATGGAGGAGAACGTGCTGAGTGGGGGAGGATAAGTTTCTATGAGATTTATTTTGAATGAGTAGGGAAGCATATAACTATCATGTGAAGTTTCTATTTTTTCTTTATATGAGATAAAAAAGTTTTTTTTTTTAATTGAAACTCATAAGTTAGAATAGATTATAATTACCTAGAAGATTTATACGACTAAATCTTGTTAACAAGACTGTATATATATATATGTATGTATGTATATACACAATTTTAAATGTATGTACAAAATAATATTGATTTAGAATAATATTTATTTTGAATATATTGTGGAGTATATATTTTGAATAATATTTTGAGTATATATAAACACACATACATACACATAATGTAAAGTTAATAAAATTTTGATTTTCTTTTAAACCCCGAATACTACGCGGGTGTTTAAAATAATTTAGTAGGTCTTGTGTGAGACCGTCTCATGTCTTGAGACGGTAGGATGGACTATAAAATAGGCATGTTGTATTAACATATTTAATTGTGTTGTCTCGTATATGAGGCGGTCTAACACAAGTTTTTATAAAATAAATTATATTATTAATTTTGTATTAAAAATTTTGATATTTATTCTATTCGAATGATTAAAATAGTTATATTCACTTTCTTCTATTATTAATTTTTTAAAATTATTATTATCCTCTTAACAAATTTGTTGGGACAATGTCGGTTTTGATTAGATCCCAAAGCCCCTGAAAAGATGTTTTACCTTAGTAGTCTGGCTAGTCTTGGTTAGTTTAGAACTTAGTTATTTTACAATTCACAGGAACTCAATGAGAGGAGTACTCATTGATGACAATAAAGACTGAAGCTTGAAGACACAAGGCACCATCCTGAACTTACGACAGTCTTTCTAAGCTGGTTGAGTAAGTGTCAGTGATGAAGAGTATGACCCTGAGGCAACAACTAACTCAGCGTCAGGACAGGACCGTTGTGCTTGAGAAAAAAAGAACTGAATAAGACAAGTCTGAAGCCCAGGAATGAGTTCTGACATTCTCACCTACCTGATGACGTGGACCAATCCAGGAAGGACACGCACGTACATAACTGACATGAAGACTGAGTTCAGACTGCACTTTTCAACGGCCAAACATTAAATGCAGCATTAAATGCATTACGAAATCCATGCAAGGACGGCTGCTGCATGGAAGATATGTCCGTTGAACAAGCGTACGAAAATGACTAGAAGGTTATCTCTTCCAACGGATAGTTTTCAAATACATCTATAAATATAGAAGGCCTTGAACCCATTCAAAGCATACAGCGTTAGAAAGAAGCACTCGAAAAACCTTAAATTTCCTAAGTGTTTCTTAGCAAGAGAGTTATTTTGTATTCCACTGAACGAACCTAGTTATACCATAAGCTTAGAGTGATTATCCATCCTTAACATAACCTTGTCTTGTAAGGATAATCACAATCTTAGTTGGAAACAAAACTGAAACCAAAACCCTCTTGTTAGGTTTGTTTATTGAAGTCAGTTAGTGAGTTAGGAAGGAGTTTGTAAGGGTCAGTGAGTTAGCTGATCTGGGTGCACCTTGGCACGTTAAAAATAAGATAATCCTTAGTGTATTATCCTGTTCAATCAAGACCGTGGACGTAGGATCTTGAGTCTTTGAACCACGTTAAAGTCCTTGTGTTCTTTAGTGCTTTGATATTGTTCTTACTACCTATTCATTAAGTCATTCATTGCATCAGTTTTATTAGGCTTGAATCAATAAGCCTGGTCATTAACTTGAACACTGTCCTACTAATCACTACTTCAGAATTGATTAATCAAGTTTCCAGAAAGTAAACATTAACAAGACTATAAACTTTCAGGGCTCACACATTTCCGCACTGAACTTAAGTTAATAGTTTGCCAACTGACCAGCACTCAGTGAAGTCAGTAGGTGTGTTATCAACCCTGAGTTCTTTATCACTCTGTGCTAAGGGGACTCAGTCTGTGAGAAAGTCATAAAAAATTGTATACGTATATTCCCCCCCCTACACGTATTCCTCAGTCTTGTACTGGGACCAACAAGTGGTATCAGAGCAGTGGTTCAAAAGACCACTGACTTTGAATACTAATAGTTTCAGAGGTGAAACTGTTGGTGGTCACTAAACAGATCTGAGTTTGCTTTTCATAAAACTTGTATCATCATGACTTCGAGGAGACTTGAAGCTTCATTACCTGAATTCTTTGTTTCTAACTTTGTCTACTGGAAATTCAGACTTGAGGCACACCTAGATGCCATCCATGACCGGATGCCGCGTGTTATCAAGGACGGACCTATCAAGATCATCATTCCTAATGTCAGTGGACTGGGGTATGAGCATCTTGACACTGGCGTACAGGTTCCTAAGGAGAGGAATGATATGACTAATGATGAAATCAAAATGGTGGGACTGGACAATGTACCCAAAAATATCATCTTGCATACGGTGCCTTTCGAGGAGTCAGCGAGGCTGATGAACTTAAAGACGGCTAAGGAGGTCTGGGATGAGCTGACCACGATGTGCGAAGGGTCAGAAAAAATAAAAGAGAATAAGAGGAATATTGCCATTCAGAAGTTCTAAGCATTCGAGATGCTTCCTG
Source organism: Ballota nigra (assembly GCA_947034835.1). Taxonomy (NCBI): domain Eukaryota; kingdom Viridiplantae; phylum Streptophyta; class Magnoliopsida; order Lamiales; family Lamiaceae; genus Ballota; species Ballota nigra. The sequence continues at coordinate 34,276,548 of OX344728.1, read as the reverse complement.
ATGAGACGATAGATCAGATAGAGTCAAGATTCATCAAGTTGATGAATGAGTTGGTGATGTTGGATAAGGATGTTCCAAAGAGAGATGTTGCTTCTAAGATCCTGAATGCCCTTCCTGAGAGATGAGACAACTGTGTAATTATGTTAAAGAACACTCAGGATATGAGTAACATAACTTCTGCTTTACTTTTTTTCAGAGCTAAAAGCAATAGAATATGATCTCAACAAGAGAAAGAAGAAAGTTCACCAAGAAGAAGAGGAGAAAGAGAAAGCTCCTGAGAAAAGCGTGGCATTTAAAGCCAAGTCATAACCTGTCGAGTCTTCATCAAAGTCACTGATGGAGATGAGCAAGGAAGAGCTTGCTGAGAAGTACAGCCTGATGGCCAGTGATGGTCCCGTTTTCAAAAATCAAAATGGGAATTCAGGAGCAATTTTTTTTTAAAACCTTATCCCCAGGGAGTTCAGCAAGAGTGAAGAGTTTTCGAGTCATTGCTCTGCTCAGAGGCTGAGCTACCAAGTCAGTGTGAGCTTGGAGGCTCATGCTCTGAACAGGACAGTGACTCAAGAGATTACACTTCAAGTCACTGCTCTGCTTAGAGTCTGAGCTACCAAGTCAGTGAAGGTTTGGAGGCTCATGCTCTAAGCAAGGCAGTGACTCGAGATACTGAACTCTCGAGTGCGTTGCCTGAGTTGGTCAGTGAGAGGATTCTCCTTGACCTGAATATTTAACCAACGTTTCCTTTTTAAGCAATGCTCTTAGTGAGCAGATTTTCACAATACTTTAGTAAATACTTTTAGAGAAACGAATGCTCAGTTTAACGTGGTTCAGAGACTCAAGCTCTTACATACACGGCCTGATTCAACAGGAAATCCACTAACTGGGATTCTTGTTTTTAACGTGCCAAGGTGCACTTAGATCAGTCCAGTTTGCACTCAGTGGGACATCCTTCGGGCTTCTCTTCTGGTTCAGGTCTCTGGCATGGCTTCAATCAGTTCTTCTTGGTGTCATCTTGATATTCTCAGGCTGTGTTGCAGAGTTCCCCCTTGCTGAGTTCCCCCTCAACTGAACAGCCTATTCTACTGAAAGCTAACCTAGCCTGACCTGAAACAAAAGATACTATCCTGACTGCTTTCAAACCTATTACATGTTGTTTTGGAAAATCATCAAAACTAAATCATATCCCAACAATTTACCCCTTTTTGATAATTCTAAAACTTCTAACCAAATGATTTTCTATTACAAGAATAATGTCAGAATACAAGTAATAGTTTGAAATATGCAGGAATTCCCATAGTTTAAAACGTTTAAGATCTGTTCGGTAGACCATTTTTCTTAACAAAACTGGATCAGTGGTCATGTGAACAACCCGCTCTGATACCAATTGATGGTACCGTTTTCAAAAATCAAAATGGGAATTCAGGAGCAAATTTTTTTTTAAAACCTTATCCTCAGGGAGTTCAACAAGAGTGAAGAGTTCTCAAGTCACTGCTCTGCTCAGAGGTTGAGCTACCAAGTCAGTGTGAGCTTGGAGGCTCATGCTCTGAACAGGATAGTGACTCGAGAGATTACACTTCAAGTCACTGCTCTGCTTAGAGGCTGAGCTACCAAGTCAGTGAAGGCTTGGAGGCTCATGCTCTAAGCAAGGCAGTGCCTCGAGATACTGAACTCTCGAATGCGTTGCCTGAGTTGGTCAGTGAGAGGATTCTCACTGACCTGAATATTTAACCAAAGTTTCCTTTTTAAGCAATGCCCTCAGTGAGAAGATTTTCACAATACTTTAGTAAATACTTTTAGAGAAACGAATGCTCAGTTTAACGTGGTTCAGAGACTCAAGCTCTTACATCCAGGGCCTGATTCAATAGGAAATCCACTAACTGGGATTCTTGTTTTTAACGTGCCAAGGTGCACTTACAACTGGACTCACGCCCCTCCCTGGGCTGCCCCTCCTTACTAACTTGACTTCCACAAACAAACTTAACTAAAGGGTTTTTGTTTCAGTTTGGTTTCTCCAACTAGGTGAGGTTTTCCTTTACAATGAGTTAGCCTAAAGCTAAGATTAGAAAAACCTCTCTAAGCTATGAGTTATAAGCTTGACACTCAATGAATGTAAGTGAAACCCTAATAATCAGTGCCGTGGGTGTGAAACGCTCCCTTATGACTCCCTAAGAACTCACACACCCTCACAACTTTAGGTGTTTTTTTTTCTTTCTACACACTCTTGAAACGAAGCTATGAGCTTGTATTTATAGTGTGGATTCAAATGTAACCGTTTGATGAAATTAAATTTGAATCCATACAATTAATGGTTTCAACCACTTTTCTTGGAATGCGGCCTTGTCAGTGTCAGAGTTGCTGCCTCGTGCTGATTGGTCCACGTGGGCTGGATTCAACAGATCTTTGACTCAGTGGGTTGACCAGGACCCGACTGACTTTAGGTAGCCTCCTCCTTCACTGACTGATGATCTTCAGTGGACTGAACGTCTTCATTGTAGTTGTCCTTCAGGGACTGTTTGAAGATCACTCCAAGAAGTTTGTCATAAGGCTGAATGACAAACTTCCCTGACCACAGTAGTCTGACTCCTTCAGGGCCTACTTGGTGTAGCACTGATCCTCCTGATCATGCTCTTCACTGAGTGGTCCACCTGACTTAGCTTAGATCATCCCGGTTTACACTCAGTGGGACATCCTTCGGGCTTCACCTCTGGTTCAGGTCTCTTGCATGGCTTCAGTCAGTTCTTCTTGGTGTCATCTTGATATTCTCAGGCTGTGTTGCAGAGTTCCCCCTTGCTGAGTTCCCCCTCAACTGAACAGCCTATTCTACTGAAAGCTAACCTAGCCAGACCTGGAACAAAAGATACTATCCTGACTGCTTTCAAACTTATTACATGTTGTTTTGGAAAATTATCAAAACTAAATCATATCCCAACAGCCAAACAATTTAGAAAGCTTAATTCCAGGTTTGGTCGTTATAAGAAATATTATCAGGATACTCGTGACATGAAACTTGAAGGACACCAAAGCTCACGGAGATATAAGGAAAGAAGGATCATTGACCAGAGAAGAGATCATGGTGACGAAAGAAGATATTCAGAACAAATGCCCGATCGAAGAGATGAACAGAGACGTACTCATGATGATAGGCACTCGGGTAAGACTGAAAGCTCATCTAGACCAAGGGAACCTGACTCAAGAAGGAACCCTGATGAGCAAGCTTCATGTTACAACTATAACAAGAATGGACACTATCAGTATGACTGCCTAGAACTGATTGCAAAGGAAAGAGAAGACAGGAGGGCAAAGAGAGACCAGATGTACGCTGACCGGAGAGCCTTGCTCGCTGGGGAAGCTACAGACTCAGATGTTCCTGAGGAGAGGTCGCCTGAACTTTTTTTTGATGATGAGTACGATGATGTGTGTCTAATGGCTAGGGAAGAGCCTGAGGTAACATCTAACTCTGTTTATGGTTCATACACTGGTTAAAATCCTGAGCCTATCTCAGAGTCAGCTAGAGAAATGAACCTTCAGATCTGCCTGGATCAATTGATGGTTGATTTCTCCAGGTTGCAGGAAACTAATGTCTTTTTGGTAGAGGAGAACCAAAAATTGAGTACTGAGGTTCAAAACTTGATTGATCAACTCACTCAGTTAGATCTGAAAGAGTCAGCTCCCAAGAGAGAAGATTCTGAAAGAATTGGCTGATGAAGAGCTGGTCAGGAAGGAAGAGCTGAAGGTACTCAAAAGTAAGTTTGATGACCTCTTTGCCAGACACGAAATCCTGAAAAAGAGTGAGGACTCTCTTAAGCAAAAGGTTGCAGCAATGAATAAATCCTCAACGGCTAGAGAGTAAATAAATAGCAGCCAAATGCTTGGGAATGAGAAAAGGGGACTTGGATATGTTCCTAAGAAATCCTCACATGCTCAATCTCATATTGTTTCAGGGAGCAACACTGAGAGGGTTTTCGTTCAGGCAGGCCAGAATATAAAGAAGGTTGTACTTCAGGGCCGCCAGACTGATAAGGGCAAAGAAATTGTTGATACAGTCAGGGTTGTCGCTAAGGTTGCCCAGCCAAAACCCAAGGGAAAGGCCAAGCAACCAAAGGAGGCCCCTGAGAGCTCAGGCCAGAGAAAACCTCAGCGAAAGCAGAGGAAGACTCAGGCCAAGAGTCATCAGACTGATCAATGAGTGTATCATCATGCGTGGCAATACCAGCAGTTAAGGCCAAGTATGATGACTCCCCCATGGTTTTGGCATCCTGAGGCCTTTAACTGTTTTCCTTTCCCTAAATTGCCTAGGGGAAACAGAAAACAGGGCCCTTATCAAGAACAAGCCCAAAGACCTGTTGCACCAAGGGTTAGGAAAAATAGAAGGCCAACCCAAAAGGCATCCACTCAGGCTCCTGCGAAGCCTAAGCCTAGCACTCATACACCATCTTCTTCTCAGGCTAAGAAGAAGAAAGTCGTGTATGTGGATGTTTCAGAGACACAGATTTACCATTCTGAGGCAATTAGGGTAGTAAAGCAAGTCTGGATCCCGAAGGGTACAGCTGACACGATAGGACCCAACACCCAATAGGTACTTAAAGCCTGATCTATTTGCAGGTGGCTGTGGATCACAACAAGAGGAGAAGAGACTCAACAAAGGTTGTTTGGTACCTAGACAGTGGTTGCTTAAGGCACATGACTAGAATGAAGAGTTTTCTCCAAGAATTTCAAGATAAAGATGGTCCATAGGTAACCTTTGGTGATAACTCAAAAGGTTTTACTAAAGGTTTTGATATCTTGGTAATAGGTACGGTCAGAGTGGAGAATGTGTCCTTTGTGGAAGGACTGAAGCATAACCTATTGTCAGTAAGCCAGTTCTGTGACAAAGGTTTCAGTGTTGAGTTCTCATCAAATATATGTTCAGTCAAGGACAAATCAACACAGGTGCTTCTATCAGGTATTAGGAAAGTTAATGTTTATCTCGCTGATAGGAGCAACACTATTCCCAATACTTGTTTTGTTGCTAAAAGCTGTCTAGAGCTCAGCTGGTTATGGCACAAAAGGTTAAGCCATATGAACTTCAAGATTCTTAACAAAATTTCTAGACAGTCATTTGTTGAAGGTCTACCTAATGAAGTTTTTAGCAAGGATCATGTGTGCAAAGCTTGTCAGGAAGAGAAGCAGGTCTGAGTATTATTCAAGAAGAAAGCTTCTTTCTCCACTGACAGAGTTCTTCAGCTTTTACACATGGATTTATTTGGCCCTATAACACCTGTGAGTATGAATGGTAGGAAATACACCCTTGTAGTTATTGATATTTATTCTAGATATACTTGGGTTATCTTCTTGTTGAATAAAAATGAAACACAGGTGACGCTTCCAGAGTTTCTCAGAAGACTCAGCAATAAGAAGAATCAATCTATTACTAAAATCAGATCTGACAAGGGCACTGAATTTATAAATTCATATATTTCTAATTTCTGTAATGAACTTGACATTGCTCATGAGACTTCAGCACCTAGAACCCCACAACGAAACGGTGTCGCTGAAAGGAGAAACAGGATACTGAAGGAAGCTGCCAGGACCATGCTGGCTGAGTCAGGATTGCCCAAGAAATTTTGGGCTGATGCAATCAACACTGCATGCTACACTCAGAACAGATCCATGCTAAACAAACAACACACAAAAACTCCATATGAGACATGGAACAAGAGGAAGCCTTGCATCTCTTATTTCCATATATTTGGTTGCAAGTGCTTCATCCTCAACAATGGGAAGACCCAGCTGAAAGCCTTTGATAGCATATCTGATGAAGGAATATTCTTAGGATATTCTGAAGTCAGTAAAGCCTTCAAGTTTTACAATTGTAGGACCCTTATTGTGGAAGAATCCCCACATGTTGTGTTTGATGAATCTGCCACTGAGTCTAGGGTAAGAGTGTTGAATCCTGACACTGAGGAGGTCACAAAGAGAGTGACAAGACTGAGCTTAAATAATCAACCTGATCCAAAGGTTAAAACTGTGTCAATTCCAAGATGGGATGATGACGACGATCAGGAAGATTACTCAAGAGCCACTCCTAAGCCCAGCGCATCAGGGACTATTGAGCCTCAGACTGAGGAACAGGCTCAACCCGAGGTAAGTACCATCTATGAAGATGCGGTCACAGCTGAGACGATTCCTGAGTCACCATATCAAGGGGGAATCGATGTCCCTGATATTGAGTTGGTAAATCCCTTTAGTATAGATTCAGGATCATCCTCTTCTGTTCAATATCCTGAATTCTATGAACCTTTAGCCACTAACATTGCAGGTACTTCAAGAACAGCTCCAGGTAAAAGAACATGGCTAGAGAGTCATCCCATTGACCAGGTCATTGGTGATCCAACAGAGGGAGTCAGGACCACATTGTTCTATGGTGAGAGCGCATTGTTATGTTGCTTTCTCTCTGAGCAAGAGCCTTAGAACATTGAAGAAGCTCTCACTGACTCGAACTGGATCATAGCCATGCAAGAGAAGTTGAATCAGTTAACAAGGAATCAGGTTTGGGAACTAGTAGATAGACCTAGGCATCAAGGTATTATTGGTACCAAGTGGGTCTTCAAGAACAAGAAGGATGAGAATGGAGTTGTAGTAAGGAACAAGGCAAGATTGGTTGCAAAGGGGTATTGTTAGTCTAAAGGGATAGACTATGATGAGACATTTGCTCCAGTGGCTAGGTTGGAAGCTATCAGGTTGTTCCTTGCATATGCAGCATACAAGAAGTTTAAGGTGTATTAAATGAACGTCAAGAGTGCCTTCCTAAATGGTGTACTCAATGAAGAGGTATATGGTGAACAACCTCCCGGGTTTGAGGTTGGATATAGCGTATACCATTTGAAGAAAGCACTCTATGGACTTAAGCAAGCTCTTAGAACTTGGTATGATACCCTCTCTCAATTCCTGACTGACCACGGGTTCAGGAAGGGAACCGTGGATAGGACTTTGTTCAGGATCACTGAAGGTGATGACATTCTCTTGGTCCAAATTTATGTGGATGACATAATATTTGGATCACCAAATCATCAGCTCTATGAGAAAGTCTATAAGTCGATGACTGGTAAATTTGAGATGTTAATGATGGAAGAGATGAACTTCATTTTAGGATTGCAGGTCAAGCAGACTAATCAAGGGATTTTCATTAATCTGGCCAAGTATACAAGAGACTTGATGCAAAAGTTAGAAGTTCAGAACAACAATCCAGCCAGGATCCTGATGAACACCAATTGGAAGATGGATCCTGACACTGAAGGAGCTTCAGTGAATCAGACTGAGTACCGAGGGCTAATAGGTTCTGTTGGTCCCAGTACAAGACTGAGGAATACGTGTATGGGGGGGTGGAATACACGTATACCAATTTTTCAAACTTGAAACCTTACTGAGTCCCCTTTAGTCAAAGTGATAAAGAACTAGGAGCTGATAATACACCTACTAACTACACAGGGGTGAGGGTCAGTTGGCTAACTATCAGTTCAAGTTCAGTGCGGAAATGCGTGAGCCCTGATAGTTTAAAGTCTTGTTTAGTTTGTTTTCTGAAACACTTGTTTACTCAATTCTGAATAGTGATTAGTAGGGCAGTGCTCTTTTTAAGGATCAGGCTGATTGATTCAAGCCTGATAAACCAAATGCTTATGAATGAACAAGTAATATGGCAGGTATACGCAATATCAAAGCAATAAGAACACAAGGAGTTTAACGTGGTTCAGAGACTCAAGCTCCTACGTCCACGACCTGATTTAACAGGAAATCCACTCAAGGGATTCTTATTTTTAACGTGCCAAGGTGCACCAAGACCAGTTAACCTCACTGATCTATACAACTCCTCTTACTAACTCACTAACTGACTTACTCCCAACAAACCTAACTTAGGGTTTTTGTTTCAGTTTAGATTCCAACTAAGTTGAGATTATCCTTACAAGGCAAAGCTATGCTGGGATTGGATAATCTCTCTAAGCTTAAGATAATGCTAGTTAGCTCTTTGGAATACAGAATAACTCTCAGTAGCTAAGAAACACTTGGGAAATTTAGATGGTTCCGAGTGCTTCTTCAAAGGCTGAATGCTTTTGAATGCTTAGAGTTTGAGTAATTTCTGGCTTGGAAATTTCCCGTAACCTTGAATGGTTCAGAGTCTCAAGCTCCTACGTCCACGGCCTGATTTACCAGGAAATCCACTCAAGGGATTCTTGTTTTTAACGTGCCAAGGTGCACCAAGATCAGCTACCTCACTGACTTATACAAACTTCCTTACTAACTAACTTAACCTACTTCCAACAAACCTAACTTTAGGGTTTTGGTTTCAGGTTTGGATTCCAACTAGGTTGAGATTATCCTTACAAGACAAAACTATGCTAAGGGTTGGATAATCTCTCTAAGCTTAAGATATTGCTTGTACGCTCTTGGAATACAGATTAACTCTCAGTTGCTAAGAAACACTTGGGAAATTTAAAGGGTTTCAAGTGCTTCTTCTAAAGACTGAATGCTTTGAGTGCTTGAGAGTTTGAGTAATTTCTGGCTTGGAAATTTCCCGTAACCTTGAATGGGTTCAAGGCCTTCTGTATTTATAGGTGATTTGAAAAACTATCCGTTGGAGAGATAGCCTTTCTTGTCATCTATGTAGAGTGGCTTCAAACGGATATATCTTCATGCAGCAGCCGTCCTTTGCATGGAATTAGGTAGTCGCATCAAATGCACATTAAATGCTTGCCCATTGAAAATACAGTCTGCTGTCAGTCTTCTTGTCAGATTCCGTACGTGAGTGTCCTTCCCGGATTGGTCCACGTCATCAGGTTGGTGAGAATGTCAGAACTTATTCCTGGCTTCAGGCTTGTCTTATTAAGTTCTTTTTATCTTGAGCTCACCGGTCTTGTCCTAACGCTGACATTCCTTTTGCATTGCTTGGCTCTACTCCAAGTCTTTCCATAAACTCAGTATCATCATGTTCCCTTCAGGACTGAGTAGTAATGACATCAGGGTCATACTCTTCATCACTGAGACTTACTCAGCCAGCTTAAAAGACTGCCATAATTTTAGGATGGTAAACCGTCTTCAGGCTCTAAGTCTTGATCGTCATCAGTAAGTGCTCCTCTTACTGAGTACATGTGAAATATTAAATGACTAAGTATAAAGCCTAACCAAGACTAGCCTGACAAGACAAACAAAAGGCAAATCATCTTTTCAGGGGCTTTGGGATCTTAATCAAAACTGACAATGTCCCAACAAGATCTTTGTTGTACCTGGCTGCAAGTAGGCCAGACATTACTTTTGCAGTTGGTGTGTGTGCTAGATATCAGTCTGACCCCAAGAGAAGTTATTTGGAGGCTGCTAAGAGGATACTCAAGTATTTGAAGAGGACAGTTGATATGGGACTATGGTATCCTTCAGATAATAACTTTGAACTGACTGGTTATTCAGATGCCGATTATGGAGGTTGTAGGATTGATAGGAAATCCACCTTAGGGACATGTCAGTTTTTTAGGAGTAAGTTGATCTTGTGGTTTAGTAAGAAATAGAATTCAGTGGCGACATCCACAACTGAGGCTGAGTATATGGCTGCAGGTAGTTGTTGTGCTCAGATTCTATGGTTGAGGTAACAATTGAGTGACTACCAAGTATTTGCTTATGAGGTTCCAATCTATTGTGACAATAATAGTGTTATAGCAATCACTCGAACCCAGTGCTTCACACAAGGTGCAAGCATGTGGATATTAGGCATCACTTCATTCGAGATCATGTAGAAAAGAAGGACATTAGGATGGAGAAAATTCACATTGGCAGACAGCGAGCTGACATCTTGACTAAGCCTTTGGCTGAAGCAGGATTTATGGAACTGTCAGTGGAGTTAGGACTCATAGATCCAGGAGAGCAGTCAGTGTAGGATCAAAGGGGAACTCAGGCCAGACTCGACTCAGTGAGGTATCAAGGTGCTACAATATCTCCCTGACAGGTATGAGTTCAATCCTGAAAATCTTCATTAAATGCTGACCGTTTTCATTAAAACGTGCCTTTTCATATTTAAACCTATGCGTATTGGGGCATTTAATGCACACGGTTACTTTTTCATATATATGTCCGTTTTATACAGAATATAACTGACTTGGGAAATGATTGATGCTGAGATCAATCCTGGCCCTTCATTTAAAAAATTATCAAACTCGGGATTAATCTCAACCCCACGTCTGAGTAATTGTTCATCTCATATCAATCAAGAATGTCATTTGAGAAATTTACGCAAATACAAAATCACTAAGCATACTGAACTTTCTCTCGTTCAAACTTTCATCTTGCAAATTTCTCAAAACCCTAATTCTCGAAATGGCATTCATTGACACTACTTGGTCCACGGACAATCTCGAAGAGGTTGTCAAGAGCAAGCTAGTACACATGGAGCATATTTTGTCCATGGATGGACCTAGCCAAACAGTGGCCGAGATCCAACCTGTCTTCAAGTGGATTTCAGACGCCAAAATGGAGAAATTTGTCACGAAAAAACCCACGTACGTTATACCGAAGACGGTGGTGGAAGCATATCTGAATCTGTTCCTTCACAAAGGGGAGCTATTCACAAAGGTATCTGTTTTGGTGCCTACTTGGGAGAAGAACCAGGATGGGGAAGATCTGTTCAACGTTGAGACCAGGACTATCGACCTGAGAAAGAGTGTGAAGGAGGTGTATGGACTTCCATGTTCTGGAATCAACCCCAGGACCTATAAGGAGAAAAAGGAGGGTGAGCTCCTTAATGAGTGGTTGAAAACTAGGTCGCTGGAGTTCAGGGTGAGGCAACATAAGGAGACCCTCAAGTCTGAATACCGTGCTATGATAGATATCGTCTCCAAGATGATCATGGGCACTACTGGGGTCTCACGAGTAGCTGAGCCTGCCAAAGCTAAGGATAATGGGGGCTTTGGTAGATGGCGTTGAGGCCAATTCGAAGCAGTTCTTCATCGACCAAATCAGTCAGGCTGCGAAGGACAAGCTGAAGAAGGATGAGGAGAAGAAACATATTTCTGTGGGAGCCATCCTTCCCTTCAGCACGAGATTATCTATTTTGATTGCTCACGCGTGTCAGGGCTGCACCTTCGATTGGGAGGATGACTTGTCATCCAAGAAGGTGATGTTCTCCACAGCCGCTGACACATATGCCATCCTTGGCATCGCTGACCCCAATGGTCCTCCCAAGGGTCAAAAGAAGAAGCCAGGTTCTAAGGGCAAGAAGGTGGTGCCCACCCCGCTGGAGAAGGTGGAAGGTCTCCTGAAGGAAGGAAATGAGACTGAGGAGGAGATAGCAGCTGAGAAGGAGAGTAAGGAGAAGGCCTTGGAGGAGAAGATGGTCAAGCTGAGGTGGTGCTGAAGAGCAAGGCCACGGCCAAGGGGGAAAGGAGAGGGACTAAGAAGGTCTCCAAGAAGGCCACTTCTGAGGCTGAGGAGACTGACGATGACGTCAGGTCAGGAGGAGAAGAGCGGGTTGACTGGCCTTTGTAGAGGCTAAGGAAAGGGCCCAAGAGATCTCCAGCTAAGAAACTGAGGGAGATCAGTACGATCCCAGAGGAGTCAAGCTCTCCAAGAGCCTCTGACGTGGAACAGGTTAGAGAAACAATCAACTCTGCAGAGCTGCTGCAAACTGAATCCAATCCCACTGAACCCCAATCCTCAACCACACCCATATCTGAGCTAAATTCACCCTGACCAAACCACATCCATCCCTGAGCCTAACCCAACACACACTGAACCTCCCCCAACCCTCACTGAACCTATCACCCACACCACTGAAATCACCTTACCTTCATTAAAACCTGACCCTACCCCTCCACAAACTGAGTCAGCGCCCATAACTTCTTCCATCACTGAGCCTGATCAAAACCCAGAGCCAAACACTTCCACGCCTAACCCTGAAGACTTCCCATCCTACCCTAACCCCAAAGACTGCCCCAAAACCACTACCTAAGGAGACTCATCTGATGAGTTTCTGGACATGGCGGAGGAGGAGGAGCTGGACGCGGGCTGATGGGTGGAATTTTTTTGAACACTCTCAAGGGGAATGCTTGTGAGTGGGCTTCAAAGTGTTGGCCCAGTCTGCACAGATACAGGGAGCTTTGCTCCAATGTAATTGAATTGAAGGTCTGGCTCGACTTCAAGCAATCAAATATGCAGGAGCAGCATATGCTTGTCGATTCCAGAGGCTGGGAACACTGGGAGAAGGAGGAAGCCATGCTGTGCTCGTACTTTCAAATCACTAGTTGGCTACAGTTGCTCAACTTTGAAAATTTAAAGCAACAGGTGGATAGGCTGAAGGCTGGGATGCAGGAGGATTTTGAGGATGAGCCTAAGGAGGATGATGATTAGGATGATAGCCCTCAGGGCGGAATGGATGAGAATGAGGTGGAAGAAACTGCGAAGAAGATTGATGCAGTGGTCTCTGAGCCTAGTGCTCAGGGGGAAGGTGATTCGGGAACTACGTCCAAGGGTGGAGCAGTTGATGAGACCAACAAGGTTGGTTCATCTGCCAATAACACATCAGCCCGTGAAGGGATTCCCTGCCCTGAGGCAAAGGAGGATGATGTGGAGCCACCTAAGGAGACTCCTAGTTCTGAGGATATTTTATCCAAAGTTCGAGATGGCTCAGTTGTGCCTGAGCAGGTGGCTGTGACCACTCAACAACTGTCTTCAGTGCACCCTGAAGAGGGGACTGATGCAGGGGCTGACAAGGGAAAGCAACCAATGGAGGAGGAAGAGGCTGACGAAGACGTGGTCATCACTGACGTCCGGAAAGGCAACTTTACTAGTATTATCAAAAAGACCACATAGAACTTGGCTGAGCTCAGGGAAGAGATCCAGAGGATCAGAATGAAAAGGAAGAAGCAGCCAAGGCTCCCCGCAGGCACATCCGGTGGACCAAGTCAGCCTACGACACTCTCGCCAACAAAGAGCAGATCTCGCTGAAAAAGACTATGGTTGGCACTGCCAAGTCAGTGAGGCAGGAGAGAAGAAAGTTGAAGAAGCAATTCAAGCAGACGCTGACCCTGCTCGAGAAGCATGAGCACAGAATGACAAAGGCAGTGGAGCTTCTGGTAAGTCAGGCTGGGTAGCTTTTCACTCAGGCCCTTAATGACTTAGTGGCCAAGTTGGCACTAGAGTCAGGGAAGATTGTTCAGATCTCTGAGAGTATCACTCAGGGGTTGGCCAAGGCAGCTCAGAAGTCTGCTAGGATTGTTTCTGAAGCCAACAGGATCAGTGAAGAGACTGGGAAAGTGGAAGCCAGAATCACAAAAGTTGAGGAGAAACTCCACAACAATATGGAGATTTTTGGAAAGAAGGTGGAGGCGACCATAGCCAGTGTCTCATTAGCTGGATCCGGGATTGCAAGTGGAGTTTACATGTTGAAGGAAGGTGTGCTGGAGGTTCAGTCCATAGCATCTTTCATTGTCAACAACGGGCAGGAGGTCCTCACGGAGGCTCTACCTGGGGCCAAGGATGATGCCAAAAATGGCGAAGATAAGAAGAAAAGATCCCGCCCTGAGGCATTTGAGGCTCAGTCCACTCCAAGGAAGTCAGCAAGGTTACCTGCAGTGGCAAAGACTGATGACCCTTCTGCGAAAAAAATTCAAGCTCAACTTCCATCCATCCGTGAAGGAAGCTCAGAGCGCTCACCTCTTAGCCAAGAAAGAATCCAATTTCCTTAGATACCAATGAAGTGGCGTCCTTGTGCAAAGAAGCTTGGGGTCTGCCCCATGAGAAGAGTGAGGCTCAGCGCAAGACTGATATAGCTAAAAAGGAGAAAATGCACATCCTTAAGAAGAAGGTTGAAAAGCTTTTAGAGCTTACTGAACTTCAACAAAGGGAGTTGGATGATGGAATTCTGAGCATGCTGAGGAGAAAGAAGGCGAAGCCTGAGCCAGGGAAGTACAGAAAGAGGCCAACAGCTAGGAAATCAACAATTCTTCAATTCAGAAAGTCGGAGGCGAAGCTGAGGGAAGCTCTTGTCGATGAGTTCATCTCATAGACGTTAAAAGAGTTTTGGGTTGATGCAAGGGATGAGTTCGTCAAACTCTGGTATGTAGTGAAGTAATGGGGCGACACTGAAGACATCAATGCCCACTTCACTGACTACATGATGGACAATCATCCTAAACTCATTCAGAAGATCTTGGAGGAAGCTGAAGCAGCCAATGTCCAAGTAAAGGCTCCTGTGTTCATTGCTCGACCACCACCTCTAGTCCCTGGAACAAGCAAGCATGACACTAAGGTGATTATGACTGAAGTGTTGAAGATAGCCAAAGCTGAAGGATATGTGAACCAACCTAGAAGAGTAGATGAGTTGAAGGTCAGAGTCTATGTTGGTTATGGACTCGAGCCTGAAATGAGATTAGTATAGGTGTTCACAGCCTCTTGTAATAGATTAAGTCATTGTACTCAATTCTCATATTATCAATGAAATCTATTACTTTGCCCACAAAAACTCATTTTCTTTTTTGTTGTTATTTAAATTCTGTACTTTATCAAGAATTGCTCTAACACTGACTTATCTTATAGATAGGACTTTGCTTTTCCTCTAAGTGTTTTGAGGATCTCTTCAGTGTTTTGGCATCATCAAAAATGAGGAAATTGTTGGGACAATGTCAGTTTTGATTAGATCCCAAAGCCCCTGAAAAGATATTTTGCCTTAGTAGTCAGGCTATTCTTGGTTAGTTTAGAACTTAGTTATTTTACCATTCACAGGAACTCAATGAGAGGATTACCCGTTGATGACAATCAAGACTGAAGCCTGAAGATGCAGAGCACCATCCTGAACTTATGACAGTCTTTCTAAGCTGGCTGAATAAGTGTCAGTGATGAAGAGTATGACCCTGAGGTCACTACTAACTCAGTCCTGAAGGGAACAGGATGATACTGAGTAATGGGAAAGGAATGTCAGCATCAGGACAAGACCGTTGTTCTTGAGACAAAAAGAACTGAATAAGACAAGCCTGAAGCCCCGGAATGAGTTCTGACATTCTCACCTACCTGATGACGTGGACCAATCCTGGAAGGACACATACGTACGGAGCTGACATGAGGACTGAGTTTAGACTGCACTTTTCAACAGGCAAACATTAAATGGAGCATTAAATGCATTACCTAATCCATGGAAACACGGCTTCTGCATGGGAGATATGTCCGTTGAACAAGCCTACGAAGATGACTAGAAGGCTATCTCTTCCAACGGATAGTTTTCAAATCCATCTATAAATACAGAAGGCCTTGAACCCATTCAAGGTTACGGGAAATTTCCAAGCCAGAAATTACTCAAACTCTCAAGCATTCAAAGCATACAGCGTTAGAAAGAAGCACTCGAAAAACCTTAAATTTCCCAAGTATTTCTTAGCAAGAGAGTTATTTTGTATTTCACTGAGCGAACCTAGTTATATCATAAGCTTAGAGTGATTATCCATCCATAGCATAGCTTTTTCTTGTAAGGATAATCACAATCTTAGTTGGAAACAAAACTGAAACCAGAACCCTCTTGTTAGGTTTGTTTTTTGAAGTCAGTTAGTGTGTTAGGAAGGAGTTTGTAAGGGTCAGTGAGTTAGCTGATCTGGGTGCACCTTGGCACGTTAAAAACAAGCTAATCCTTAGTGGATTATCCTGTTCAATCAGGACCGTGGACGTAGGAGCTTGAGTCTCTGAACCACGTTAAACTCCTTGTGTTCTTTGTTACTTTGATATTGTTCTTACTGCCTATTCATTAAGTTATTCATTGCATCAGTTTTATTAGGCTTGAATCAATCAGCCTGATCATTAACGTGAACACTACCTTAACAAGACTATAAACTTTCAGGGCTCACGCATATCCGCACTGAACTTAAGTTGATAGTTTGCCAAATAACAAGCTGTAACGCCCCCACTTAAAATAGTACGGAAAATATGATGTGGCACAAGTAGGAACGTTACTAAAATAGTACTTTGTATTAAAATATACACACGCCACACATTTACACAGCGGAAGTAGTAAATAAGTATGATCGTAGCTTAAGTTACAATTCAAAATTTAAATTATTATTATTGAAAATATAAAGTCTTTAAGAAACTTCACAGCCTGCCGAGTTCATTCGCCCACGTCCGGATCCATAGCATCTGTAAAAAATTTAAAAGTGGAAGGGATAAGTGCTTGAAAACACTTAGTGGGAAATTTCTTGTTAATTGCACAAACTAAACATCAATTGTCTATAATATGTGAGCCCCCGGAAATTCACCGGGTATATGCTTGGGTGGCGTGACCAACCCGTGGTGCCGGAACGACCGGACTATATGCTTGCCAACATAAAGTTGGACTTATATGTGGGGCCAGTCGATAGCGGGGCAGACTCAAAATTTAACATTCAACATTTAATAAGTGCAATTAAATAATAATAGAACACTCGGTGAAGAGCGAAGTGATTCCCCACCTTGCAGGTTTGTACCTACAAGTAAAATTTTAAAAATAGAAACATTGTTACTTATCCTTTCACTTTTGTAAATTGTAAGACTTGAATTCAAATCTCCATACATATTCAAATATTGTATACTAACACACATATATCAATTAAGTGTATAAAATCATCAAATAAAAAGTTATAAATAAATATCGACTGTAAAAAATGTCACTGGACCATTTCGAACCTTTCATACAAAATTTCAAATTTTGCAGATTTACACACCTAACTTTGAAAATTCATTTTAAATTATTCATACGTCCAAAAATTATGAAATTTTAATAGTATATTACCAACTGAATATAGTTTATCACTATATTTTCATATTTCTCAAACTCTTTACCAAACATCAAATATTTCGTAATGAACACACAGTAACAGATTCTGGTCACTTAACTTTAAAAATTCACCATAAATCAACCACATGTCCAATACTCATGAAATTTTAACCATGAACTTCCAACTTCATGTAATTTATCGAAATACTTTGGTTTTCTATAAAAACCTAACCGAATATTCTCAGATCATAGCAAACTTCTACTGTTTCTATAATTTCGTCCAAAACTCTAGCTCTACTTCGAAAAATCACCACGAATTGAATACCAGTCCAAAAATTATGAAATTTGAAACCTAAGTTCATTCACAAGTTAATTTTCACATATAAAAATTTCAGAATTTTCCACCGAAAATTGGATCAAAAAAGAAATTTCTTCACAAGTTGTCCAGATTTTCGGTTTTCATGCATACATGGAGAACATAACATTTTAAACTCACTTTAAACCACATAATTTCATGATTTCTACTTCTAAAGCATACATAATCAAGTAATAAATATGATTTTGATCATAACTTATGAAGAAATTAAATTAAACATTCAAACATGGATAACATGCAAATTTACTCATCAAAACTCATTTTCCTATCAATTAATTCACATATCATGCATAAACTTCATACTACCACTTAAATAATTACTCAAACAAGAAGAGAAGCTTACTTAGAGATAGGTAGATACAAGAAATCTCTTCTTCTCCTTTCTCAACTTCTAAGTAAAAGAGTAGTAGTATTTTTCTTTAAACTTTTTTCTTATGATTAATTTTGCATGAAAGCTCATGTATTTATAGATGGAACCATGCTTGGAGGCTACACCCAACCCCTTAGGACCGACTTGTAATAAGAGTGTGGAGAAGTTTAGATGATTTTGGAGGTTAAACCATTAAACACATGGCATCTTATAATTAGTAGCTAATTTTGACTTTTATTCTTCAAATTTTGACCCTTAACTCTTGAAACTTCACCACTCTTCCTAACTTATCTATAAATTTCGAAATTTTATGAAGTTTCAAGAGAAATTTTGTGTCTTTTAATTAAGACACATGTAGGCTTTGAATTTGATAAATAAAAATAAAAGAAATTATGATTTTCTAATTTATTTAATGCTTTTAAGGTACATTATGCATAAAATTACTTATACTATCTTATAAAATAAAATAAAAACTCTTCTAAGGCTCTAAATAAATTATAAAGTCTATATACTAATCATAAAAAACATCGAGCAATCGATACATAATTCGTTTCTTGAAGAAACGTTCATTTTTCAACTTATAACTTGTGAAATAAAATACTAGACTTAAGGACTACATTAATTTCTATATTAAAACTTTAAGACATAAAATAAAGAACATATAAAAATTATAAAAGTCTCAAGAATAAGCATGTATTGAGCAAATAATACGTTAATTGTAAATATCGAGCAAATAAAACACATAAACGTGCCTTGGCATGAATTTTGGATATAAATGCATCACATAGATTCATATAGAATTATAAAGCACTTAGTAAAGCAGACAAGGTCATGAAAGTCTAGGGCATTACAGTCTAACCCCCTTAAATAAATTTCATCCTCGAAATTTCAAGTGTTACCGTGGATATTGAGGTAGGGGTACTTTGCTAAGATTTCATCCTCTCGCTCCCATGTAGCTTCTTCTACCCCATGTCTATTCCACTGGATTTTAACCATAGGAATATCTCTATTCCTTAACCTATGAAGTTTCTATCAAGTATGGCTGTGGGAATCTCCTCATAGGTTAAGTCGGTATCCAGTTCTAATTCAGGTAAGTTTACTATGTGGGTAGGGTCAGGTATGTACTTTCAGAGCATCGAGATATGGAATACATCGTGTACTCCTGCCAATGAGGGTGGTAATGCCAATCTATAAGCTAATTCTCCAACTTTTTCCAATATCTCATAAGGTCCAATATACCTGGGTTTCAACTTTCCTCTTTTCCCGAAGCGGAAAATTCCTTTTATTGGAGATACCTTCAAGAATACCTTATCTCCAATCTCAAAACTTAATTCTTTCCTTCGCCTATCCGCATACCATTTCTGTCGATCTTGAGCCGCTTGCATCTTTTCTTTAATTTTTTTTACTACTTTGTTAGTTTCTTCCACCAATTCCGGTCCTAACAATTTCTTTTCTCCAATTTCATCCCAGCATAGTGGAGATCTGCACTTCCTTCCGTACAATGATTCGTACGGTGCCATTTCAATTGTAGCTTGATAACTATTGTTGTAGGCAAATTCCACTAAAGGTATGTATCTTTCCCAACTTCCTCCAAAATCGATGATACAAGCTCTCAACATATCTTCCAAAGTTTGAATTGTTCTTTCCGATTGACCATCTGTTTGAGGATGAAAAGTTGTACTGAATTCCAACTTAGTACCCAAAGCTTCTTGAAGACTGTACCAGAATTTCGATGTAAATCGTGGATCTCTATCTGACACAATAGAAACTGGAACTCCATGTAATCGGACAATTTCTTTAATATATATCTGAGCCAATTTATCCAATGTGAACGTCATCTTTATTGGTAGAAAATGTGCCGTCTTCGTCAATCTGTCAACAATTACCAAAATAGCTTCATTTCCTTGTATTGACTTGGGCAATCCCACCACAAAATCCATCGTAATGTGTTCCCATTTCCATTCAGGAATCTCAAGTGGTTTCAGCAATCCCAATGGTCTTTGATGTTCAGCTTTTACCTGCTGACATGTCAAACATTTCTGTACGAAATTTCCAATATCCCTTTTCATATCTTTCCACTAGAACAACTTCTTTAATTCTTGGTACATTTTCGTTCCTCCGGTATGAATTGTATATAGTGTAGAATGTGCTTCTTCCAATATTTCCTTCTTGAATTCTTCTTTGTCTGGGACACATATTCTTCCTTGACATAACAATGTACCATCCTCACATACTAATAACTCCTTTGCTTTACCTTCCTTGATCTTTTGTTTTATCTTTTCTAAGAATGCATCGTCATATTGAGCTTTTACTATTCTTTCCTTCAGTGTTGGTTTCACAACCAAGGCATTGATCTTTCCCTTGCGACTTAAGGCATCTGCTACTACATTTGCCCTTCCCGGATGATACAATATCTCGCAATCATAATCTTTCACCAACTCCAACCATCTCCTTTGCCTCATGTTCAATTCCTTTTGTTCGAAGATATACTTCAAACTCTTATGATCTGTGTAGATCTGGCATTTACTTCCATACAAGTAATGTCTCCAAATCTTGAGTGCATGCACAACTGCTGCTAGCACTAAATCATTCGTAGAATAGTTCTGCTCATGTGGTTTTAATTGTCTTGATGCGTACGCTACTACTTTCCCATTCTGCATAAGTACACATCCCAAGCCTTGTTTAGAAGCATCACTGTATACAATAAATCCTTATGTACCTTCAGGAATTGTAAGAACTGGGGCCGTTGTTAATCTTTGCTTTAGTTCTTGAAAACTCCTTTCACATTCTTCTGTCCATTCAAACTTTATTTCTTTCCGAGTCAACTGAGTCAAAGGTTTTGCAATCCGAGAAAACCCTTCAATGAATCTTGGATAATACCCGACTAAACCAAGAAAACTCCTGACTTCGTTTACATTAGTTGTGTCTTCCATTGGTTTACAGCTTCTAACTTTGTTGGGTCAACTTCTATTCCCAGGGCTGAAACCGTATGTCCAAGAAATACCACTTTATCCAGCCAAAATTCACATTTCTTGAATTTAGCATACAATTTTTCCTTTCTCAGGATTTCTAGTGTCATCCGAAGATGTTCTGCATGTTGCTCTGGATTCCTCGAATACACCAGAATATCATCAATGAAAACGATCACAAATTGATCCAGATATTGATGAAATACTCGATTCATCAAATCCATAAAAATAGCTGGTGCATTACTGAGTCCAAATGGTAGCACCACGAACTCATAATGACCATATCGAGTCCTGAAAGCTGTCTTCAGAATATCGCTTTCCTTTATTTTCACCTGATGATACCCCGATCTCAAATCAATCTTTGAAAATACACTAGCTCATTTTAATTGATCGAACAGATCTTCAAATCTGGAAAGAGGGTATTTGTTCTTGATGGTAAGTTTATTCAATTCCCGATAGTCGATGCACATTCTTAATGACCCATCTTTCTTCTTCACAAATAATACCGGTGCTCCCCAGGGTGACACACTTGGTCGAATAAAACCCTTATCCAGTAATTCTTGCAGTTGCACTTTCAATTCTTGCAATTCTTTTAGTGCCATTCTGTAAGGTGCTTTTGAAACAGGCGCTGCTCCGGGAATTAAATCAATAGTAAATTCTAACTGACGATCTGGGGTTAGTCCTGGCAAATCATCTGGGAATACATCCTTGTATTCACATACTACCGGCATATCGTCCAATGTTGGACCATTAGACTTTGTTGCTACAACATTTACTAGAAATGCTGTACATTCTCCTTTCCATAAAATTTTCCGAGCCTCTACTGCTGAAATTACTCGAGGTATAGTTCCAATTCTAGCACCATATAGTGTAAAGTTCTCATCCTTTGATCTCCGTACTGATATTTCTTTTTCTTGACACTTGATGAGAGCATGATTTGCTATAAGCCAGTCCATTCCCAAGATAACATCAAAATCCTTCATTTCTATTATATGTAGATCTGCCGGGAGTATTGCATGCTCAAAATCAATCTTCACATTCCTACATAGTCCTAAGGATTGTGTCGTACTTCCAAAGGGAATGTTTACTTCTAGGAAATTTTCTTCTACCATAATATGGGCAGTCTCAATTTGTTCAAACATCTTTGTAGAGATGAATGAATGTGTAGCACCACTATCGAATAAAGTGAAAACAGGTATTTGGAATATTTTGAATATACCTGCCATCACTTCCGGGTTTGCTATCGCCTCCTGCTGACTCATGGCAAACACTCGAGCAGGTGTCATCTTCTGTTGTTCTTTCCACTTTGGAAAATTAGTTATGACATGTCCCGGTTCCTTACATCTGTAACAGATTCCTGTTTCCTTCAGGCATTGCCCAAAGTATTCCTTTCCACAATTTCTGCACTTAGGTGGCCTCTATTGTTGTCGTGGCACTATTTCTGTCTTATTAACTTGCTTAGAATTTCTTCCTTGGTTCGTACCCATCCACTTCCTTTTGTTTTGTTGTGATTCTGGCGTTCTTATGTCCTCTGATTTCATATATGCTTCTATCATCTGAGCTTTCTCGAATGCCCCGGCATAAGACTTAATATCTTGTGCCGCTAAGATAGTACTGATTTCCGGTCGTAGATTCTGCATAGATCTTTTTGCTTTCCTTTCATCAGTATTAATCAAATGAGAAGCATGTCTTCCCAATTGATTAAATTTCCTTTCATATTCCTGTACTGTCAGATTTCCCTGCTTCAACTGTAGAAACTCGGTCTCCTTCTGATCTAAAAACGACTGTGGTATATAATTCTTAACCACTGCTTCTACAAATTTCTCCCAAGTAACTGTAGTTCGTTCTTCTTCAGTCATTGTCCTACAGTGAGCTTCCCACCAATAATCTGCATCCTCGGTCAGCTGAAATATAGTGCAAGAAACTTTCTGCTCATCGGTGCACTTAAGGTAAGCGAACATCTTCTCCAAGCTCCGAATCCAGTTTTCTACTTCCATAGGGTTTTCCCTTCTGGTAAGTCTTGAAGATCTAAACTTCTTAAATTGGCTAACAATGTCATGGTTTTGGGTTGAGGATACAGGTGTTTGGGACGATTGGCTTTGGTGATTTAGCTGCTGAGCTAACCCCCTTAAGACGGAAGTTAGATCCTCGCTCATACCTGAGTTGTTTTGGTTTCCTCTACGATTCATAATTCTATTCAATAACAAATTCATTAGTAACATAATTTTAACATATATTTCACACATTCAAAATACATCATATATTACATGCATAAACGTTATATTCAAAACACAATACATATATATTTCATTCAAAAGCATATAATACATTAAGAACATTTAGTACATATATCATACATCTATTACATCCAAAAGTATATAGTATATCAAAAACATTTAGTACACGTATCATCATATATAGCCATATAGTATGCATATCAAGTAAAATACATAGTTTTAATCATCATCATCATCAATAATGATTATTTCTGGTTCCTTCTTCGTTTCTTCTTCCCACATCTCGATTGAACTGTCGCTGATATCTTCCTCCATTTCAGAACCTTCCTGTCTTCCACAAGTGCTATTGTTCTCTTCCATTTCAGGACTTCCACAACTTTCTTGCACAGATTCTCGATCGAGATGCCCTTCCTGAACTTCCCTCATCTCGAAACTTGGATGAAGTGGGATAAAATGAACTGTCTCTGACTGAGCCCACTTACAGTATAACATCAAAGTAAAGCATGGAAAGCACAAATGACCATGTTTATCAAACACGTAATCAAGTATGTCCAGGGATACACGTAACCAGGTAGATGGCATGGTATCAAGAAGCAAGTGACAATAATAATCATCATTTATGTGGTGTCCATTCATTAATGCATGTCGGTACTGTGATGTTATTTCTCCAACATGAGCTCCTAAATCCTCAACTTCGGTTCTACCAGTTTCTCGTACCCGCTCCAATCTTTTAATGTTCTGTCTTCTAATGTCATCATCTATTTCTGATTACTTAACACACTTTACTGGTTAGTTTAAACAATAATAACAAACTTTCAAATAATCAAATCACACTTTCAAATAAATAGCATAATTTAAGCACATATAAAATATTTACCTGATCCCGTCGTGGAGAATGATCTCGGTGCGGCTGTTTCTTTTAATTTTTAAAACACACTTTTTTTTTAAATACTTTAGCAGACGAACCTGCTCTGATACCACCTGTAACGCCCCCACTTAAAATAGTACGAAAAATATGATGTGGCACAAGTAGGAACGTTACTAAAATAGTAATTTGTATTAAAATATACACACGCCACACATTTACACAGCGGAAGTAGTAAATAAGTATGATCATAGCTTAAGTTACAACTCAAAATTTAAATTATTATTCTTGAAAATATAAAGTCTTTAAGAAACTTCACAGCCTGCCGAGTTCATTCGCCCACGTCTGGATCCATAGCATCTGTAAAAATTTAAAAGTGGAAGGGATAAGTGCTTGAAAACACTTAGTGGGAAATCTCTTGTTAATTGCACAAACTAAACATCAATTGTCTATAATATGTGAGCCCCCAGAATTTCACCGGGTATATGCTTGGGTGGCGTAACCAACCCGTGGTGCCGGAACGACCGGATTATATGCTTGCCAACATAAAGTTGGACTTATATGTGGGGCCAGTCGATAGCGGGACAGACTCAAAATTTAACATTCAACATTTAATAAGTGCAATTAAATAATAATAGAACACTCGGTGAAGAGCGAAGTGATTCCCCACCTTGCAGGTTTGTACCTACAAGTAAAAATTTTAAAATAGAAACATTGTTACTTATCCTTTCACTTTTGTAAATTGTAAGACTTGAATTCAAATCTCCATACATATTCAAATATTGTATACTAACACACATATATCAGTTAAGTATATAAAATAATCAAATAACAAGTTATAAATAAATATCGACTGTAAAAAATGTCACTGGACCATTTCGAACATTTCATACAAAATTTCAAATTTGGCAGATTTACACACCTAACTTTGAAAATTCATATTAAATTATTCATACGTCCAAAAATTATGAAATTTTAACAGTATATTACCAACTCAATAAAGATTATCAACATATTTTCAGATTTCTCAAACTCTCTACCAAAAATCAAATATTTCGTAATGAACAAACAGTAACAGATTCTGGTCACTTAACTTAAAAATTCACCATAAATCAACCACATGTCTAATACTCATGAAATTTTAACCATGAACTCCCAACTTCATGTAATTTATCAACATACTTTGGTTTTCTATAAAAACCTAACCGATTATTCTCAGATTATAGCAAACTTCTACTATTTCTGTAATTTCGTCCAAAACCCTAGCTCTATTTCGAAAAATTACCACAAATTGAATACCACTCCAAAAATTATGAAATTTGAAACCTAAGTTTCTTCATAAGTCTATTTTCACATATAAAAATTTCAGAATTTTCCACCGAAAATTGGATCAAAAACGAAATTTCTTCACAAGTTGTCCAGATTTTCGGTTTTCATGCATACATGAAGAACATAACATTTTAAACTCACTTTAAACCACATAATTTCATGATTTCTACTTCTAAAGCATACATAATCAAGTAATAAACATGATTTTGATCATAACTTATGAAGAAATTAAATTAAACATTCAAACATGAAGTAAAACATGGATAACATGCAAATTTACTCATCAAAACTCATTTTCCTATCAATTAATTCACATATCATGCATAAACTTCATACTACCACTTAAATAATTACTCAAACAAGAAGAGAAGCTTACTTAGAGATAGGTAGCTACAAGAAATCTCTTCTTCTCCTTTCTCAACTTCTAAGTATAAGAGTAGTAGTATTTTTCTTTAAACTTTTTTCTTATGATTAATTTTGCATGAAAGCTCATGTATTTATAGATGGAACCATGCTTGGAGGCTACTCCCAACCCCTTAGGACCGACTTGTAAGAAGAGTGTGGAGAAGTTTGGATGATTTTGGAGGTTAAACCATTAAACACATGCCATCTTATAATTAGTAGCTAATTTTGACTTGTATTCTTCAAATTTTGACCCTTAACTCTTGAAACTTCACCACTCTTCCTAACTTATCTATAAATTTCAAAATTTTATGAAGTTTCAAGAGAAATTTTGTGTCTTGTAATTAAGACACATGTAGGCTTTGAATTTGATAAATAAAAATAAAATAAATTATGATTTTCTAATTTATTTAATGCTTTTAAGGTACATTATGCATAAAATTACTTATACTATCTTATAAAATAAAATAAAAACTCTTCTAAGGCTCTAAATAAATTATAAAGTCTATATACTAATCATAAAAAATATCGAGCAATCGATACGTAATTCGTTTCTTGAAGAAACGTTCATTTTTCAACTTATAACTTGTGAAATAAAATACTAGACTTAAGGACTATATTAATTTCTATATTAAAACTTTAAGACATAAAATAAAGAACATATAAAAATTATAAAATCTCAAGAATAAGCATGTATTGAGCAAATAATACGTTAATTGTAAATATCGAGCAAATAAAACACATAAACGTGCCTTGGCATGAATTTTGGATGTAAATGCATCACATAGATTCATATAGAATTATAAAGCACTTAGTAAAGCAGATAAGGTCATTAAAGTCTAGGGTATTACACCAGCACTCAATGCAGTCAGTAGGTATGCTATCAACCATGAGTTATTTATCACTCTGAGCTAAGGGGACTCAGTCTGTAAGAAAGTCATAAAAATTTGTATACGTGTATTCCCACCCTCCTCCATACATGTATTCCTCAGTTTTGTACCGGGACAAACAAAATTGAATTTTGTATCCTAATAAAATTTCAAAATTTATAGTTTTTAATTGATTATTGTGTTAATTATGTTTATGATTAGAATTTCAAAAGTTAATTTAATTTGAAAATTAGAATATGCATTGAGAATATACAAGATCACTTCTTAGACAAAGTTAATTAATAAATTATGGTAGATGATATAAAGAATAATCATTTAATCAAATTGTAATTCAATTTTAAGTTCATCTAAATTTGGCGGAGTCAATTAATCAATTTAAATTATTCAAAATTAATATATAATCTTGTACTCAAACTCATATAAATCTAAACATTCAAATAGAGGCTTTAGAGAAGCCAGGGGTGATTCAAAAACAGATAATAAAATTATTTAAATATGATATATATATATATATATATATATATATATATATATATATATATATATATATATATATCTTATTCTCGGCTTATATTTGCTTTGTAACATGAAAAAATACATTTGTTTGTGAAAATTCTTTTAGTAAAATATCATATCACTATTCATTTTAAAAAATGTCAGGTTTATTTATTATATTAATACAACTAATGCAATGATCAGTATAATACCAAACACATTAAATGTTATATATGTGTTCGTTGATAAAATTATATTAACAACTTTTTAGTTACATGTTCGAGTGTGCAGGGTTTCACTTTGAGTCGAGTTTGATATAAAAAAAAAAAAAAACTAAACTCGATCAAACTGAATTTTATTTTGGTATTACCCACCTTGACTTTATAAAAGCTAATTACTTTGAAGATCGACATTAGTAAAAAATAATAACTTGATATCAGGCCCCTTCATTATTGAGTCCAGGTAAAAAAAAATGTTTTCTTTCAAATAATGAGATAAAGAAGTTTTTGTTATTCTTTTGTTTAGTAAAATTGTATATACATATATAGATAATATTGTCAATTTTTTCGTTTCTCTATTTTTAAGTATTGTGATGTCTTATTTCTGTAATAATATTGAGAGAGTATTATGTACACCTTGTATATCGTATACCACTAACAATAGTATTAGTTCTTACATTTAATAATATTAGTCTTACGAGCAAGAACATTAGATTTTACTAGTAATAGATTAATCTTACGAGCAATAATATTAATTTTTTGAAATAATGGTATAAGTAATATATAATACACAAGGTACACACAATACTTTATCAATAACATTTGGTAATTTAGTTGAGAACTCATATATTTTTTATTGAACTTCATTTCAATTATTTTTATTATGAACTGGGTGTTAATATTAACTAGATTAGTACACCGCGTAAAACGCGGGGTTGTTTGAAAAATTAATTTAAAAATTCATATTTTATTGACGCATCATCACATCATTAATACAATTTATTTTAATACACACACATGCTGTACGCTGATTTTTTTAAAATTAATTGCATATGTATTGTATATACTTATATAAATTTGATCCTCGTAAAATAAAATAATTATATAATAAATATATTTAAATAACATGTACGCATAAAAATTATAATTAATTTCTTAGTAACCCACGACCTTTAGGCTCAATCTCTATTTAAATATAATTTTCAATATTTTTATTAAAATCACGTACTTTTTTTTTCAATATGATATTCGCTTTTAAATTATGAAATATATTTCTCAACTATGCATTACATACATCTCCTTGCCTCCCTAAGACGATTTCCTCGATGTAGAGAGATTTCTACCCAAATAATAACACACACCCATGCATCATTTTATTTTTTATTGCTAAAAGTGCAATTCATATATCTGATTGAAAACTAAACATTGGTAAATTTCTATAACTTTATTGAAAGTTGTGATTAAAATAAAATGTAGTTAAATAAAATGTAAATTAGTACATAATTTTTTATACATTCAAGTTATATAGAATAAATATTCAAATTTCATATAAAATTGTAGTATGGCTAATCTGGTAAACATCATAACCATTGGTCATGAGGTGTAGGGTTCAAATTCATTTGCATGCCCATTTTATTTTTTATTATTATTAGATTCCTTATTAGGGCACCCACAATGGGGGTGAGGAATCCTACATGGATTCCTACCCCTCACTCAAATATAGAAAGGTAGGGTTGAGGCAATGGTGATGTGGCAAGGAAGGAGAAATAGGGTAGTGACAGTCCTCACTTGGAAGGGCAATTCAATAAGGAAAAAGGAGAGTGGGAAAGGCTTGTCCGTGTACTTACACCAAAGAAACAACCAACTAAAACTATGTGTGCGTGAAACCCACCTACTCTTATGCAACTACAATAGATAAAGACAATTTTTTTTTTATTTATCATATGCTGCACATTTAATAGTGGGACCCAAAAATATTTACTTTTGGGTTAGTATGCATTGGGAAGGGTAGGAGTATTTTGAGGTAGGAGCATAAAACTTTTGAGGTGACACACATGTGGCATACAATTGGCAAATTTCCCACCCAAAATTCCTCACCCCACTGTGGGTGCTCTTATACAAGACCACATATGAAAGTGTGCGTGTGTTATAAAGTGCAGATGTTGTAACAAATGTTAAAGCAAATATTACAACAATCTGGTGAATCAGATTATAAAACGTATACAGCGGAAGACTTAAACACACAATTGCAAAAGGGAATACTTTTTAACACAAACTATCATAAATAGCTTGTGCTAGCCTTACGGCGAAAGGTTCACTATAAAAAGATTAGTGATACAAAAGTTGTGTGAAGAGTATAATCGTTCACAACGGAAACAAGATTCGATATCACCTATCAAATCTAAATTGGCTAAGTGTATACCATAATACACCGTCAAAATTGATCTCACTCTATATCAATGATCTCACTATCTATGGATATAAGTTCGATCACAAGCTATGCGTGAAAAACTCTATTTCAAGGCATAACATAAACGTTGGAATAACTGCCCTATCACCTTTAAACTCAGGATCAACACTAGAGTAGGTGTACTTGTTTACTCCACACTTGGTACTGAAAGATTCGGCCACTATTTATAGGAAGAAGTCTTCAATCCAAAAATAACTTCTCTATGTAACTGCTTGCATGATCTTCATGTTGTCCCACGTCTTTTTCTTTATTCCACATGCTTCTTGATGCAACCGCCTGATCTAGACAGTTCTAAAACGTCCTGGATAAGTCTGGAACATGTAGGCCCTTGTAGATCCTTCTGGAACCTGTAACTGCTCATGTTGCTACCAATGTTATACAACATTCACTGCAACATTGATAATTCCAGAACCTTGTAGATTCTTCTAGATCTTCATCCTGCATGTTAAAACATCTAAGACAACATTTGATCATAAAGTGTTGGTTAATGAGAAGAAAGGGCAAATTCATGTTGTTTCAAAGTAAATAGTGAATACTTCACTGCCAACAACATCAACAATCTCCCCCAATTTGACCTTTCTGCTACAACACACCTGATGTATATATTAGTTCAATATATAAGTCAGTGATGTATGTACAATAGAGATCAACATCGTATTGTACACTTATCTTTTCAACCTTGTGTAGCAAAACAGCCAAAAAACAAGATGATCAACTGTAAGTTGAACCACGAAAAACAAGATGAAATAACACTAAGTTAATTTCACCAAAACAGAATGAACATCATCATATATGCTCATCAAAATCAACAGAATGAATAACATAATGTCTACCCATTACAACTTCAAAATTAAATTGACTAAAATAAATCCTAACAAATCTAATATAATAACCTAACAACTAATATAATATTATCTTTCAAAGATTAAAAACATCCTATTATAGCAACAAACATAAATCAACCAAGAGTACTTAGAGGCAATCACAAAAGAGGAACTTGATATCACTGTATAAAATATACAGCTGCAGCTTCAAGCATCTTGCACTAAGCTCCCCCATAAATTATGCTTCCTCCAGTCTCTAAGATAACTTCAAACTTTGGCAGAGATGTCAGTCAGATCACCATATAGTTCAGCTTCCTCCTGGATATCAAATGTTGCAAAGTTTGCAACAACATCTGCAGCAGCATCTGCACCTCCTCCAGTCTCATCAGGTCCAGTTGCACCACCTTCCTCAGCATTAACTTCATGAATTTCAACTCCCCTGGCAGCAGCAGCAGCAACTGGTACTCCCCCTGTTGTGGCAGAAAAGAGGTTCTCCAAGTAGTTCTTCAGGAATTGAAGTTCATCAATTGAGTCCTGCAAGTGCTTTAGTTGAGTTTGAATAAACTCAGGTGAGATATTCAGAGAATAGGTTGTGGGAGCTGGAATGTTGCTAGGTATGTTCCCAGCATTCTGTGCAGCATCTTGTGCAGGAGCAGGGTCAGGAACAGGTTGGTGTGGTTCTGCATCTTCTTCTTCAGCATTATCCTGCAGGGGTAAGTCTAACACTCTATTTCCAGACAGTAAATAGTGAGATATACCCATCAGATGAACTCTCCCCCTCAACAACTCATTCCTTTTGTGAACAAAGTTGCGACTCCTCAAATATCCATAAATCAGCACAGGGTAAGACAGGTTGCCTTTCTTAGAGATCTTCCCAGCAAACTTCATTATGTGATGAAAAATAACCAGGCCCAGGTTAAAAAATTTCATCACACCAATTCTGTACATCAGTACAGCTTGATCCCTGGTCATCTTTGTGGAGTTTGTAGAGGGTATCCAGTTATACACCACCAGCTTGTGTAACACTGAATACAGAGAGGTCAATGATGCAGCTAACATATTCTTCTTCCATTTGTTAACTCTTCCCCCAGTAAGAACAATTATGATCTCATCCATATGAGGAACATCTTCTTCCTCAACATGCAGAAACTGATTAATCAACTTAGGAGTAAAGGGAACACTCCTATCTCTAAACCTTACAACACCATACCACCTAGAATTTCTCCTAGCCTGGTTCTTTCTCAGACAAGCATAAAACTCATACACCCAATCAGTAACAAATGCATCAGCAAAAGTAACAGCATGCATCAAACTTCTTTCTTCTAAAAATCTAACTAGACCCTTGGATTCAAACTCATCAATGTTAATTTTTCTTTCAATTAACAGATATCTTTTCCTCAACCTATCCAACTTTTGGTCTAAAGATTCATCATCATCATTATCAGAACTAACATGCTCAATAGAATGTTCAGATGCATTACCTTGATCAGAATCAGTTTTGGTTCTGTCTGAGCTACTTTCAGAACTGCTATCATCAGCTTCAGGTTTTGGTGCTGCTGCACTTGTTCCAGCACCACCAGTAGCATACTCAAATTTTCTCTTAGTCCTCATCTCAACTCTTGCCCTCCTCCTCAGTTCAAAAATAGGTACATCACTCTCATCAGTTTCTTCTTTCTCTTGGCTTTCAGATTGATCAGTCTCTTTCTTAGATGAGTCTTTGGAGCTTGACTCCTTTTCAGATTCTGAAAACACTCGAATAGGTCGAGTAGCAACATCTCCTTCACAATCCTTCTTCTTCCTTGCGGTTTCAGAACAGTTTACCCTTTTCTTTGCTCTACCTGATCTCCTCCTTGATTGAACAGGGCTCCTTTTCCTCTTGCCACCCTTTTTCTTCACAGCTTTGGCTATTGGAGCAGGCTCAGAATCCTCAGACATTGAAGAATTGGTTTTGGGTGATTCTTCTTTGTCCTCTTCTGACATTTCAACATCAGGGACTTCAGCATTAGGGCTTTTCTCCCTAGTTTCTTCAGCAACAGTTTCCTTGACAATGGGGGTTTCCTTTGTAGCCTGATCACCTGTTTCAACACTATTTGAAACATTAGCAGTAGGGTCTTTGGCTTGACTAGAGGATTTAGGATTTTCTGATTGTACAGTCGAAGAAGGGCCTCCGACATGAACAGTAGGAGAAGGGTTTTGAGGTTGGTTCAAGTAGGATGCAACATTTATTTCAATAGAGCCAATGGTTAGTTTGGGAACCACAGGGCTTCCTTGAAGGCTTTGTGCAATGCCGCGTGCGATCGTCTCAAGCTGATCGACAGTGGCCTCACTTGGGATATAGATGTTTACGGGAAAAGCTTGAATAGGTGTTAGAGTAGTAGGAGGTGTTGTGCTCGATGATGGAGCAACATAGACAGCATTTGGGTTTTGGCTTGAGGCCATTTCTGCAAGAAGGTTCAGATTCGAGTGTGGAGGAATTGAAGGGTTTGCGTGAGATTTTGAACTGTGAGAGGTCTTCTTTTGATTTCCAGCCATTAAGTAGATAGTAAAATTAAGCAGAAAATAAAATTTAAAAGAAATAACACTAAAACCGTAAGATGTGAACACACAACTTTCAACACTTATTCGAAAAAATCTGAATTCCACTCATATGCTGAACACTGAGAATTAAACATGAGACATGAGGGATATATATACAAGAAATTACGGAAGTTATTTTAATTTCCCATAAAAGTGAATATTCTGAAATTTTTTAGAAGTTGAAACTACCCACTCCCCATAAGAGATTGTGGGTTATTTCATGATTAAAAATCCGAAATTTAATTAATTAAACACACTAAATTATGCACTACTTGAATAAATTGAAAAACGTGGGTTTATGCATGTGGAAATTAAAAACAAATTCCTGAAGAATCGATCCAAAATTTAATTTAGAAAAAATAAATACGAACGGTATAAGATGTTGTATTCAAAATTGGAACACACACTTCAACATCAATTTTAATATCCAATGTCGCACTTTTTATCAAACACTTTTTAGCACTTTTTATTCACATTGATCCATCTTTTCAAGAGAGTGCATCGTAGCAGCGAACTCCGTGCCCCATAATTACTCAATGGATTTGTGACATTTTGATGTTTTACTAATCACCTTTTGAAAAGAAGACATCGTAGTAGCGAACTCCGTGCTCCATAGTTACTCAGTGAATTAGTTACATCTTGATGTGCTTTTTCAAAACATATTATGCGTTTGAGAAGAATGTTTCCTCTTTATTTTTACACAACAAACATACTTAGTCCAGATTTATTTTACAAAGGAATTAAGAATCAAAATACAAGAATAGGCTTTAATTAGAACATGCAAATACCCTGATGTTGTTATAGATGTTTTAACAAACATAACAACATCCGCTTCTCAGTTATTCAGATTGTGCACATACCAAGAGATTTCCTCAAGAATGAGAATCTCTCATGGTCTAATGCTTTAGTAAACACATCAGCAAATTGATTTTCAGTGGGTATGTATTCTAACTTCATAATATTTTTCTCTACAAGATCCCTTATGAAATGATGTCTAATACTTATGTGTTTAGTAAGTGAGTGTTGAACTGGATTTTTCGAAATGTTGATAGCACTAGTGTTATCACAAAATACAGTTAAAGTGTCACTCTCTAAACCATAATCACTAAACATTTTCCTCAACCAAAGAAGTTGTGTACAGCAACTACCTGCAGCAATGTATTCAGATTCTGCAGTAGATTGTGATACACAATTCTATTTTCTGCTATGCCATGACATCAAATTGTTACCCATGTAAAAGCAACCACTACTCGTGCTTTTCCTATCATCAATATCTCCAGCCCAATCAGCATCATTATATCCAACAAGTGCACTGCTTGTGTCTTTGGTATACCATATACCAAGATCAGTTGTACCAGCCACATATCTTATGATTCTCTTGACTGCATTCAAATGAGATTCTTTGGGACAAGCTTGGTACCTGGCACAAACACATACACTATACATAATATCAGGCCTGCTTGAAGTTAAGTACAGAAGACTACCTATCATGGATCTATACAAAGTTGGATCAACATCTTGACCAACAGTGTCTTTACACAACTTTTGTGTAGATCACATAGGAGTTTTCATGACTTTTGAGCTTTCTAAACCAAACATTTTCACTAAATTCTTTGCATACTTACTCTGAGAGAAGAAAATACCTTTATCAGTTTGTTTGATTTGAAGTCCTAGAAAGTAATTCAAATCACCTACCATGCTCATCTCAAATGTTGCTGTCATTGCTTCAACAAACTTGTTTAACATAATGTTACAAGTTGAACCAAAAACAATGTCATCAACATATATTTGAGCTATTAACAAGTCTTCTCCGGAATTTTTAATGAACAAGGTTCTATCAGCCTCTCCTCTTATGAAACCAAATTGCAACAGAAAGTCAGTAAGTCTACCATACCAAGCTCTAGGAGCTTGTTTGAGACCATACAAGGCTTTCTTTAGTTTGTACACATGATCAGGATACTGTGGGTTTTCAAAACCTTTAGGTTGTTCAACAAATGCATCTTCAATTAATATGCCATTCAGAAAAGCAGCTTTTACATCCATTTGATGAAGATTAATGTTGATATAACATGCAATTGCTAGTAATAGTCTAATGGACTCTATCCTAGCAACATGTGCAAATGTTTCATCAAAATCAATATCTTCAACTTGAGTGTAACCTTGTGCAACTAATCTAGCTTTGTTCCTAATTATGTTACCAGACTCATCAGTTTTGTTTTTAAAGATCCATTTAGTTCCAATGACATTGACATCATCATGTCTTGGAACTAATGACCAAACATCATTTCTCTCAAACTGATTAAGTTCTTCATGCATAACATTAATCCAATTTTCATCTTTTAATGCTTCTGTAACATTTTTAGGTTCAATTTCAGAATAGTAACACTGAGCATTCACAATATTGCATATTGAAGACATGCACACAGACCTTACCATATCAACACGATTTGCACTTACTCTTCTTCTTGTTTGAACACCAACTGAAGCATCACCAATAATCTGATTCGAAGGATGACTTTTGGTAATCCAAGTAGCTGGATTCTTCTTTGGGGTATACTGATTGTTCTGTGAAGTATCAACTGAATCTACAGGTGATGTTGAACCAGATGCTGTAACATTTGGTGTAACATTCTCTGTTTTCAGTGATTCTTTTGGAACATCAGTCACATCTTCAGTGTCATTTCCATCTATCAGATTCCTGTCATCATCAAAAATAACATTCACAGATTCTTGAACAGTGTTAGTTCTAAGGTTATAGACTCTATAGGTTTTACTATTTCTAGAATAACCTAAGAAAAAACCTTTATCACTCCTAGAATCAAACTTGTGCAGTTGATCTCTATCATTCAGAATGTAACACACACAACCAAAAACATGAAAGTATTTCACATTCGGTTTCTTATTGTTCAAGATCTCATATGGGGTTTTGTTGCTACCAAATCTAAAATAGACTCTATTAGCAATATGGCATGCTGTATTCAATGCTTCAGCCCAAAATTTATTTGCAAGATTTTTTGAAGTAAGCATTACTCTTGCCATTTCTTGAAGAGTTCTATTTTTCCTTTCAGTTATCCCATTTTGTTGTGGAGTTTTAGGAGAAGAAAACTCTTGGACAATTCCTTTCTTATTACAGAATTCTGAAAAACATGCTATTTTCAAATTCTCTACCATGATCAGATCTAATCCTGCTTACTTTCAAGTTGAAAACAGTTTTAAATCTTTTGTAAAGAATTTTAAAAATATCAAATGTTTCAGATTTCTCTCTTAAGAACTCAATCCATGTAAACCTAGAGTAATCATCTACCACAACTAGTGAATATTTCTTACCACCAATGCTTTCAGTTTCCATAGGACCCATAAGATCCATATGCAGTAATTCAAAACAACGATGTGTCATGCAATGTGATAACATTTTATGCGACATTCTTACCTGCTTACCTTTTTGGCATGGACCACATACAGTGGGTGCAACAATCTTCAGTTTTGGTAAACCTCTCACTGCTTCAGACTTAACCAATTTTTACAGAATCTATAATTTGCATGTCCAAGTCTTTGATGCCATAGGACATTCTCATCACAATTTGACAAATGACATACTTTGTTTGTTCCAATTAGATAACAATTATTTGCTGACCTAGTTCCAGTCATTAGACACTTATTATCCTTGTTTAGAACATAGCATGAATCTTTATCAAATTTATCATGCAAATTATCATCACATAGTTGACTTATACTAAGAAGATTAGCAAGTAAACCATCAACATGCAAAACATTCTTAAGTTTAGGAAAACCTTCAACATTTAAGGTCCCTTTTCCAATGATTTTACCTTTTGATCCACCACCATATGTAACAGTTCCACCATTATAAGGTTCATAGTCAGACAAGTATTTAACATGACCAGTCATGTGTCTAGAACAACAACTATCAAAGTACCATAGATCAGGAACACATGCTTTCAGAGAAGTTTGAACAACATTACATGTAACATGTTCTTTCTTTTTCTTAGCAGATTTTGACCAGTGTTTCTTAGAATGTGAGGACATTTCAGACAACACTTTCTGAATTTCTAGATCCCTTTTCATCTTTTGACAGTAAGGACGAATATGACCAATTTCAGAACAGTAGTGACACACATACTTCTTCACAGGTTTTTCAATCTCATGTATTTTTGTTTTGGCAAAAAACTCAGTTTTTCCCTTAACAAATTTTACAGGATTATTCACTAATTTAGAAGCAGTCTCACCATAATAGCCTAAACCATGTTTATTAGACTGTCCAGTAGTAAAGGAGTCACTTACAAGGGAAGAACTCTTAGAGTATTTCTTAAAACTTAAGGTAGAATTTTTCAATTCTTCCTTTAGCTAAGAAATTTCTAAATCCTTCCTTGTTAGAATGACTTCTAACTTTGTCACAGTCTCTCTGAGATCATCATTCTCTTTGGCTATACTGGAATCATCATTCCTTATGTCATTAGAATCTGTCTCATCAACATACCCATTAAAACAGTTCAGATCTGAATAATTTTTGACAAATGTTGTTTCTGATGTTATAACATTAGAAACAGCATCAGTGTCTAGATCATCCAGATCATCATCTAAAGAATCATCATAATCAATTCTTGCAGAAAAAGCTAGTTCCTCATCTTTAGAACCTTCAGGTTCATCATCATCTGAGTCATCACTAAAGGTAACATTAAAATTCAGTTTTTGTCTTAACCTGGTATTTGCACACTCATTTGCATAGTGTCCAAATCCAGTACATGCATCACATCTAACTGATTTTCTAAATTCAGGATCATACCTTGATTTGTTACCTCTGAATTGCCTTGATTGATTCTGATCCTTCCTTTTCTCTGGTTCTGATGGTGTGTTGTTGAAAGGAGTTCTCTGTTGACCATTTCCTCTGGATATATTCAGTTTCTTCTTCAGGTAGGAATTAAATTTCTTTGTAAGGAGGACAATGTGCTCAAGAGTGTTGTAACATTGGTGTAGAACATCTTCATCAGACTCAACTTCAGTCACAAAGGGCTGATTTTCAGTGCTGAATGATGTTTCACCTTTGAAAACAACAACCTTATTTCCTTCACTTATATCATCAGATTGAGTTGTGTTCATCTCATATGTTTTGAGAATACTTACAAGCTCATTCTGACTTAAAGTGTCAGTGTCCTTAGCTTCTTTAATAGCACGAATTTTTGCATCGAACCATTTAGGAACAGATCGCAAAATTTTCTGTACAACTCGTACATTGGAAATTGGATCACCAAGTGCGTGTGATTCGTTGACAATCTCACTCGGCCTCTCATTGTACGTCGTGATTGTCTCATCATCCTTAGATTCTCAAACTTGGTCCCAAGCATTCGAAGTTTGGTCCTTCGAACACTTCCACTTCCTTCACAGTGCTCTTGAAGCCTCTCCCATGCATCTTTAGCCATAGTACATGTTGATATAATCTTGAACATAGATACATCAACAGAGGTAAAGATAGCATTGAGAGCTTTGGAATTGTAGCTTGCCGTTGTGGTCTCCTCATTTAACCATTCAATCTCTCGTTTGACTCTTGTCTCCCATCATCATCTGCTTGGTTTCTGGGACATTCCCAACCGGTCAGAACACTTCTCCAAGCACGTTGATCAATAGACTTGATGTACATGCGCATCTTAGGTTTCCAATAGGCATAGTTATTTCCATCAAGTATAGGGGGCCTAAGTGGGGTGTTTACAGAATATTCCATAGCACAAGACACACTTAAAAATTCAGGATCTAAACTTAGTATATCAAGTTTATGGCTCTGGTGCCAATTGAAAGTGTGCGTGTGTTATAAAGTGCAGATGTTGTAACAAATATTAAAGCAAATATTACAACAATCTGGTGAATCAGATTATAAAACGTATACAACGGAAGACTTAAACACACAATTGCAAAAGGGAATACTTTTTAACACAAACTATCATAAATAGCTTGTGCTAGCCTTACGGCGAAAGGTTCACTATAAAAAGATTAGTGATACAAAAGTTGTGTGAAGAGTATAATCGTTCACAACGGAAACAAGATTCGATATCACCTATCAAATCTAAATTGGCTAAGTGTATAACATAATACACCGTCAAAATTGATCTCACTCTATATCAATGATCTCACTATCTATGGATATAAGTTCGATCACAAGCTATGCGTGAAAAACTCTATTTCAAGGCATAACATAAACGTTGGAATAACTGCCATATCACCTTTAAACTCAGGATCAACACTAGAGTAGGTGTACTTGTTTACTCCACACTTGGTACTGAAAGATTCGGCCACTATTTATAGCAGAAGTCTTCAATCCAAAAATAACTTCTCTATGTAACCGCTTGCATGATCTTCATGTTGTCCCACGTCTCTTTCTTTATTCCTCATGCTTTTTGATGCAACCGCCTGATCTAGACAGTTCTAAAACATCCTGGATAAGTCTGGAATGTGTAGGCCCTTGTAGATCCTTGTAGATCCTTCTGGAACCCGTAACTGCTCATGTTGCTACCAATGTTATGCAACATTCACTGCAACATTGATAATTCCAGAACCTTGTAGATCCTTCTAGATCTTCATCCTGCATGTTAAAACATTTAAGACAACAATTGATCATAAAGTGTTGGTTAATGAGAAGAAAGGGCAACTTCATGTTGTTTCAAAGTAAATAGTGAATACTTCACTACCAACAACATCAACAACATAGATGACACATAAGCGACACGTAGACGAAATAGATGACACGTAAGCATTCAACACCTAGGCGAACTTAACCTCAGGACGACACATAGGCAAAATTAACCTAGAGATGACGCATAAGCATATCAAACTCCCTATTAATATAATAGGGGATGTGGAGAATTTGATTATTTATTGAAATTATCAATTAAAAATAATATATTATTGAACTTTCCATCTTTCAGAAAGATGTATCGGTTAATGTTATCATTGTTTGTAATAAAATTTAGTTTGCGAAAAGGTAACCAAAAAGAAAAGAAATAAGAGTATGATCGGTCTAACTAAAAAGATTTGTATAGTAAAGATTAATAATAGAACTGAATACTGTTAAAAAAATAATAGAACTGAATAATATCTACCTAAAGAGTTTTGGAATAATAAGTAATTACTGATTCCTACCGGGCTAACTAAAAAGTTTGAATATGTAAGGAGATTTAAAGTATTCTATAGCATCTACATAAAGAGTTAAATATTAAGTAATTGCTAATCAAGATCATCATCCATAAAATCATCCTCGCCTGGGTGCTGATCGGTAGGAGAACTTGAAGATTCACCACGCGTCATAAATCTTTGCATGAGATCCTCCATCCCTATTGCTTCTATCTCCATTCCCGTTCCATCTGTTCTTGCTTCTACCTCATATATAGTTCTAGATCTTCTTGTTGTTGTTTCAACTATTCTTGAACCTCCTCATAAATCTCCAATCGTAGTTGGTCACGATGTGATGGTGCAGGTATGGAGGAGCTGCATGTTGTTAATGCATCCGATGGTTTGCAACCCAGTCAATATACTCTCTTTTTCCTAGATGGTCCAACAACATCGTAGTAAATAGAGGACAAGTCAATGACATCATCTAATTCTCCCCCATCTTGCTTTTGAGTGTCAGCATTTCTTGGGACACTGTTAGTTTTGATTAAGATCCCAAAGCCCCTGGAAAGATGAGTTGCCTAGTTTGTCTTAGTCAGGCTAGTCTTGGTTAGGTTTTGTACTTAGTCATTTTACATTTCACAGTTACTCAGTAAGAGGAGAACTCACTGATGACAATCAAGACTAAGAGCTTGAAGACGAAGAGCACCATTCTGAACTTATGACAGTCTTCTAAGCTGGATGAGTAAGTGTCAGTGATGAAGAGTATGACCCCGAGGTCACTACTAACTCAGTCCTGAAGGGAACAGGATGATACTGAGTTTATGGGAAAGACTTGGAGTAGAGCCAAGCAATGCAAAAGGAATGTCAATGTCAGGACAAGACCGTTGTGCTCGAGATAAGAAAAACTTAATAAGACAAGCTTGAAGCCTAGGAATAAGTTCTGAAATTCTCACCTACCAGATGACGTGGACCAATCCGGGAAGGACACGCACGTACGGAACCTGACACGAAGACTAACTTCAGACTGCATTTTCAATGGGCAAGCATTAAATGGTGCATTAAATGCAAGTTACAAAATCCATGCAAGGACGGCTGCTGCATGGGAAATATATTTGTTTGAGCCACTCTACATTGATGACTAGAAGGCTATCTCTTCCAACAAATAGTTTTCAAATCACCTATAAATACAGAAGGCCTTGAACCCATTCAAGGTTATGGGAAATTTCCAACCCAGAAATTACTCAAACTCTCAAGCAATCAAAGCATTCAGTCTTTAGAAGAAGCACTCGAAAACAGCTAAATTTCCCAAGTATTTCTTAGTCATTGAGAGTTATTCTGTATTCCAAAGAGCGTATTAGCATTACCTTAAGCTTAGAGTGATTATCCAATCCTTAGAAAAGCTTTGTCTTGTAAGGATAATCACAACCTAGTTGGAATCCAAACTGAAACCAAAACCCTAAGTTAGGTTTGTTGGTAGTAAGTTGTTAGTGAGTTAGTAAGGAGTTTGTATAGGTCAGTGAGGAGTAGCTGATCTTGGTGCACCTTGGCACGTTAAAAATAGGAATCCCTTGAGTGGATTTCCTGTTAAATCAGGTCGTGGATGTAGGAGCTTGAGTCTCTGAACCACGTTAAACTCCTTGTATTCTTACTGCTTTGATATTGTGCTTGCTTGTCATATTACTTGTTCATTCATAGCATTTGGTTTTTGTCAAGCTGAATCAATCAGCCTGATCATCAAATAGAGCACTGCCCTACTAATCACTACTTCAGGATTGAGTAATCAAGTTTTCAGAAAGCAAACTAAGCAAGACTTTAAACTATCAGGGCTCACCCATTTCCGCACTGAACTCGAATTGATAGTCACCCA
Organism: Ballota nigra; assembly: GCA_947034835.1. NCBI lineage: Eukaryota > Viridiplantae > Streptophyta > Magnoliopsida > Lamiales > Lamiaceae > Ballota > Ballota nigra. The sequence goes on along the minus strand of OX344728.1, from coordinate 34,235,018 downwards.
ACTAACCCGCACTAAGTGTAGTCAGTGGGGAGATTATCAGCTCTAAGTTCTTTATCACTCTGAGTAAAGGAAACTCAGCAAGGTTTAAGTTGAAAAATTGGTATACGTGTATTCCCCCCTCCCATACACGTATTCATCAGTCTTGTACCGGGACCAACAAGTGGTATCAGAGCAGTGGTTCAAAAGACCATTGATTTTGAATACTAATAGTTTCAGAGGAGAAACTGTTGGTGGTCACTGAACAGATCTGAGTTTGCTTTTCATAAAACTTGCATCATCATGACTTTAAGGAGACTTGAAGCTTCGTTACCTGAATTCTCTGTATCTAACTTTGTCTATTGGAAGTTTAGACTAGAGGCACTTCTTGATGCCATCCAAGACCAGATGCCGCGTGTCATCAACGAAGGACCTATCAAGATCATTATTCCTAATATCAGAGGAAGGTGATATGATGATCTTGACATTGGCGTACCTATTCCTAAGGAAAGGAAGGATATGACCACTGACGAGATCAAGATGGTGGGACTGAATAATGTGGCCAGAAATATCATCTTGCATACGGTGCATTTCGAGGAGTCAGCAAGGCTGATGAACTTAAAGACAGCAAAGGAGGTTTGGGATGAGCTGACCAGGATGTGCGAGGGGTCAGAAAAGATAAAGGAGAACAAGAGAAACATTGCCATTCAGAAGTTCGAAACTTTCGAGATGCTGCCTGATGAGACTATCGATCAGATGGAGTCAAGGTTCATCAAGTTGATGAATGAGTTAGTGATGCTGGACAAGGATGTCCCTAAGAGAGATGTTGCTTCAAAGATCCTGAATGCCCTTTCTGAGAGATGGGACAACAGTGTAATCATGCTTAAGAACACTCAGGATATGAGTAACATAACTTCTGCTTTACTTTTTTCAGAACTCAAAGCACTGGAATATGTTCTCAATAAAAGAAAGAAGAAAGTTCAGCAGGAAGAGGAAGAAATAGAGAAAACTCCTGAGAAAAGTGTGGCGTTCAAAGCCAGGTATGAACCTGTTGAGTCTTCATCAAAGTCACTAATGGAGATGAGCAAGGAAGAGCTTGCAGAGGAGTATAGCCTGATGGCCAGACGCTTTGAGAAGATAAATTCCAGATTTGGTCGTTATAAGAAATTTTTTCAGGACTCACGTGACAGGAAACCTGAAGGAACCCACCAAAGCTTGAGGAGATATGAGGAAAAGAGAAACACTGACCAGAGGAGAGATCGTGGCGATGAAAAAAGATATTTAGATCTAAAGTCCGATCATAGACAGATGGAACCTGACTCAAGGAGGAACCCTGAACCTAGGAAAGAAAGAGGAGATGAGCAAACAACATGTTACAACTGTAACAAGAGCGGGCACTATCAGTATGATTGTCCGAAGTTGAGTGCAAGGGAAAGAGAGGACAGGAGGGCCAAGAGAGACCAGAGACTTACTGACCGGAGAGCCATGCTCGCTGAGGATGCAACTTACTCGGATGGTCCTGAGGAGAGGTCGCTCGAACTCTTTTCCGACGATGAGTACGGTGATGTTTGCCTTATGGCAAGGGAGGCACCTGAGGTAACATCTAACTCTGTGTGTGGTTCCTACACTGGTCAATTGATGGTTGATTTCTCTAGGCTGCAGGAAACTAATGTCTTCTTCGTAGAGGAGAACAAGAAATTGAGTACTGAGGTCCATAGCTTGAATGATCAGCTCACTCAGTCTGATCTTAAAGAATCTGCTCAGATTGTTAGACTAAGTCAGGAGATTGATATGATCAATGCTGAGCGTCTCCCAAGAGAGAAGATTCTGAAGGATCTGGCTGAGGAAGAGTTGGTCAGGAAGGAGGAGCTGAAAGTACTCAAAAGTAAGTTTGATGACCTCTTGCCAGACATGAAATCCTGAAAAAGAGTGAGGACTCACTCAAGCAAAAGGTTGCAGCAATGAATAAATCCTCAGTGGCTAGAGAGGAAATAAATAGCAGCCAGATGCTTGGGAACGAGAAAAAGGGACTTGGATATGTTCCTAAGAAATTATCATAAGGTCAGTCTCAACACTGAGAGGGTATTTGTTCAGGCAGGCCAAAGTGCACCTAAGGTTGTACTTCAGTCCCATCAAACTGATAAGGACAAAGAAACTGTTGACTCAGTCAGGGTTGTCCCCAAGGTTGCTAAGCCAAAACCCATGGGAAAGACAAAGCAACCAAATGAGGTCCCTGAGAGCTCAGGCCAGAGAAAGCCTCAGCGAAAGCAGAGGAAGACTCAGGCCAAGAGCCCTCAGACTGGTCAGCGAGGGTACCATCATGCTTGGCAATACAAACAGGGAAGGTCAAACATGATGACACCCCCATGGTTTTTGCATCCTGAGGCCTTTAACTGTTTTCTATTCCCTCACTTGCCTAGGGGGAAGAGAACACAGGGTCCTTATCAAGAACAAGGCCCAAGACCTGCTGCACCCAGACCTAGAAAGAACAGGAAGCCAAACATGTGAAGCCTAAGTCTAGCACTCATACACCATTTTCCTCTCAGGCAAAGAAGAAAAAAGTTATGTATATTGATGTTTCAGGGAGACAGATTTACCACTCTGAGGCAATCAGGGTAGTTAAGCAAGTCTGGATCCAGAAGGGTACAGCTGACAATAGGACCCAACACCCAATGGGTACCTAAAGCCTGATTTGCTTGCAGGCAGCTGTGGATCACAACAAGAGGAGAGGAGACTCAAACAAAACTGTTTGGTACCTAGACAGTGGATGCTCAAGGCATATGACTGGAATGAAGAGTCTTCTCCAAGAGTTTCAAGCTAAAGATGGTCCACGGGTAACCTTTGGTGATAACTCAAAAGGTGTTACTAAAACTTTTGGTGTCTTGATTATAGGTACAATCAGAGTGGAAAATATGTCCTTTGTAGAAGGATTGAAGCATAACCTATTATCAGTAAGTCAATTTTGTGTCAAAGGGTTCAGTGTTGAGTTCTCATCGAATATATGTTCAGTCAAGGACAAATCAACACAAGTGCTTCTATCAGGTATTAGGAAAGGTAACATTTATCTCGCTGATTGGAGCAGCACTATTCCTAATACTTGTTTTGTTGCTAAAAGCTCTCTAGAGCTCAGTTGGTTATGGCATAAACGATTAAGCCACCTGAACTTCAAGACTCTTAAAAAAATTTCTAGACAATCACTTGTTGAAGGTCTACCTAATGAAGTTTTTAGCAAAGATCATGTGTGTAAGGCTTGTCAGGAGGGGAAGCAGGACAAAGCGTCATTCAAGGAGAAAGCTACCTTCTCCATTGATAGGATACTTCAGCTCTTGCACATAGATTTATTTGGTCCCATAACACCTATGAGTATGAATTGTAGGAAATACACCTTTATGGTTATTGATGATTATTCTAGATATACTTGGGTTATTTTCTTGTTGAATAAGAAGGAAACGCGGGTGAAGCTTCCTGAGTTGCTCAGAAGGCTCCACAATGAGAAGAATCAGTCCATTACTAAGATTAGATTTGACAAGGGCACTGAATTTATAAATTCATATATTTCTGACTTTTGTAATGAACTTGGTATAGCTCATGAGACTTCTGCAGCTAGAACCCCACAACAGAATGGTGTCGCTGAAAGGAGGAATAGGACACTGAAAGAAGCTGCCAGGACCATGCTGGCTGAGTCAGGATTGCCCAAGAAATTCTGGGCTGAGGCAATCAACATTGCATGCCACACTCAGAACAGATCCATGCTGAACAAACCACATGCACAGACCCCATATAAGACGTGGAATAAGAGGAAGCCTGGTATCTCTTACTTTCATGTATCTGGTTGTAAGTGCTTCATCCTCAACAATGGAAAGACCCAATTGAAAGCCTTTGATAGGAAATCTGATGAAGGAATATTCTTAAGATATTCTGAAGTTAGTAAAGCATTCAGGGTTTACAATTGTAGGACCCTTGTTGTGGAAGAATCACCACATGTTGTGTTTGATGAATCTGTTAATGAGTCTAGGGTAAAAGTGTTGAATACTGACACTGAGGAGGTCACAAGGAGCGTGACAAGGCTGAGCTTAAAGAATCAACCTGATCCAAAGGTCAAAACTGTGCCTATTCCAAGATGGGATGATGACGATGATCAGGAAGATGACTCAAGAGACACTCCTAAGCCCAGCACATCAGGGATAGTTGAGCCTCAGACTGATGAACAGGCTCAACCTGAGGTAAGGACCATCTATGAAGATGCGGTCGCTGCTGAGACGGTTCTTGAGTCACCTCATTAAGGGGGAATCAATGTCCCTGACATTAAACTTGCTAATCCCTTTAGTATAGACTCAGGTTCGTCTCCTTCTGTTCAATTTCCTGAATTTTATGAGCCTGTATACACTAACACTGCAGGTACTTCAGGAACAACTCCATGGAAGAGAACATGACTAGAGGATCATCCCATTGATCAAGTCATTGGTGATCCAACTGAGGGAGTCAGGACCAGACTGTTTCATGGTGAGAGCGCACTGTTCTGTTACTTTCTCTCTGAGCAAGAGCCTCAGAACATTGAAGAAGCTCGCACTGACTCAAACTGGATCGTAGCCATGCAAGAGGAGTTGAATCAGTTCACAAGGAATCAGGTTTGAGAACTGATAGATAGGCCTAGGCACCAAGGTGTTATTGGAACCAAGTGGGTCTTTAAGAACAAGAAGGATGAGAATGGTGTTGTAGTAAGGAACAAGGCTAGGCTGGTTGCAAAGGGATATTATCAGTCTGAAGGGATAGACTATGATGAGACTTTTGCTCCAGTGGCCAGGTTGGAAGCTATCGGATTGTTCCTTGCTTATGCAACATACAAGAAGTTTGAGGTGTATCAAATGGATGTCAAGAGTGTCTTCCTGAATGGTATACTTAATGAAGAGGTATATGTTGAACAACCTCCTGGGTTTGAGGTTGGAGATAGAGTATACCATTTAAAGAAAGCACTCTATGGACTTAAGCAAGTACCAAGAGCTTGGTATGATACCCTCTCTCAATTCCTGACAGACCATGGGTTCAAGAAGGGAACCGTGGATAGGACCTTGTTCAGGATCACTGAAGGTTATCACATTCTCTTGGTCCAAATTTATGTGGATGACATAATATTTGAATCACCAAATCATCAACTCTGTGAGAAATTCTCTAAGTTGATGACTGGTAAATGTGAGATGTCAATGATGGGAGAGATGAACTTCTTTTTAGGATTGCAGGTCAAGCAGACTGATCAAGGTATCTTCATTAATCAGGCCAAGTATACAAAAGACTTGATTCAAAAGTTTGGTGTTCAGAACAACAATCCAGCCAGGATCCCTATGAACACAAATTGGAAGATGGATCCTGACACTGAAGGGACTTTAGTAAATCAGACTGAGTATCGAGGGCTGATAGGTTCTTTGTTGTACCTTACTGCAAGTAGGCCCGACATTACATCAGTCTGATCCCAAGAGGAGTCATTTGGAGGCTGCTAAGAGGATACTTAAGTATTTGAAAGGATAGTCAATATGGGACTATGGTATCCTTCAGATGACAACTTAGAGCTGACAGGTTATTCAGATGCAGATTAAGGAGGTTGTAGGATTGATAGAAAATCAACCTCAGGGACATGTCAATTTTTGGGAAGTAAGTTGATCTCGTGGTTTAGTAAGAAGCAGAATTCAGTGGCGACATCCACAACTGAGGTTGAGTATATGGCTGCAGGTAGTTGTTGTGCTCAGATTTTATGGTTGAGGCAACAATTGAGAGACTACCAAGTATTTGCTAATGAGGTTCCAATCTGTTGTGACAACAATAGTGCTATAGCAATGTGGATAAAAAGGATATTAGGCATCACTTCATTCGAGATCATGTGGAGAAAAAGGATATTAGGATGGAGAAAATTCACACTGACAGTCAGAGAGTTGACATCTTGACTAAGCCTTTGGCTGAAGCAAGATTTATGGAACTGTCAGTGGAGTTACGACTCTTAGATCTGGGAGAGCAATCAGTGTAGGGTTTAGGGGGAACTCAGGCCAGACTCGACTCAGCGAGGTATCAGGGTGCTACAATATCTCCCTGACAGGTATGAGTTCTATCCTAACTTTTGTGAATTTCAAGCATCTCTCTGAGTCTTTCGTCCTGAAAATATTTATTAAATGCATTCTGTTTTCATTAAAAGCGCGTCTTTTCATATTTAAACCCACGCGCAGCGGAGCGTTTAATGCTTCAGTTACTTTTTCATATACGTGTCCGTTTTATACGGAATATGACTGGCATGGGTAATTGATTGATGCTGAGATTAATCCTGGCCCTTCATTTCGAAACCTTTCAAATTCAGGAATTAATCTCAACCCCACGTCTGAGTAACTGACTTGGTCTAATCAATCAAGAATGCCATTTGAGGTTTTACGCAAACACAAAGCACTTCTGCACACTGAGTATTCTTTTGCTCAAGCACTCACAGATTTTCGAAAAACCTTTCTCTCATTTAAAATCAATGGCATTCCTTAACTCCAACTGGACAACCGACAAGCTTGCGGATGTTGTCAACAACAAGCTGGTACACATGGAGCAAGTCATCTCCATGGAAGGTATCTGTCTTAATGTCGAGGAGATCAAACCTGTTTTCAACTGGATCTCCAAGGCAGGGTTGGAGAAATATTTCTCTTTGCGCCCAGTTTCTGTGCTTCCGAAGGTGGTGGTGGAAGCGTTCTTCAATATATTCCTGCGCAAGGGGGAACTTTTCACCAAAGTGACGGTTTTAAAACCAACTAGTGAGAAAGATGTGGATGGAGAACCTTTCTACAACGAGGAGGTGAAGGACATTAACTTGAGAAAGGCCATCAAGGAGGTCTACGTGTTGCCGTCCTCAGGCATCAACCCCAAGGTTTACAAAGAGAACTCTGAGGGAGAATTCTTGGGAAAGTGGACAAAGACTGGCTCAACTGAGTTCAAAGCGCATCAAAACAAGGGTACCTTGAAGCCTGAGTACAGAGCCCTTGTGGACTTAGTGTCCAAAGTTGTGATGGGATCCACAGGCTCACATGAGCAATTGAGCTTGCCCAAACTAAGGATTATGGGAGCCATTGTCGATGGTGTGGAGGCAAATTGGGAGCATTACTTCCTCGATCAAATCTATCAGGCTGCTATGGACAAAATCAAGAGGGATGATGGTGAAAAGCACATCTCAGTTAGTGCTATTCTTCTGTTCGGAATAAGATTGTCCATACTAATCGCTCATGCTTGCCCTGGGTACACCTTCGACATGGAGGACAACCTCCCTTCTAAGAGGGCAATGTTCACATCACTGAGTAACACCTACTTTGTGCTAGGGCTTACTAACCCCAACGCTAAGGCAAAAGGTCAGGCTAAGAAGCCAGCTGGGAAGGCCAAGAAGGTGGCAACCAGCCTCATAGAGAGGGTGGCTGATCTCTTTGAAAAGAGCAAAGAAGTGGAGGAGGAGATCACTTCTGAGCGTGCTGAGGCGCAGGCTGCTGAGAAGGAGGTGGAGAAGAGGAAGGTAAAGGTGGTGCTGTCAGGAAAGGCCACAAAACTAGGGACTGAGTCAAATCCCAAGAGGGTCGATTCAGAGGCTGAGAGAACTAATGATGATGTCAGAATGGATAAGGAGCAGTGCAAGAGGCCGTTGAAGAGACTGAGAAAGGGACACAAAAAGTGTCCAGCCAAGGCCCTGCCGGAGGTGAGTGAGGGGGAGGAGTCAAGCTCTCCCCGAGCCTCTGACCTGGAGGTAGTGAGAACGACGATCGAGACCGCTGAGATATTGCAGCCTGAGATCAACCCTACCCAATCACCCAAACACACTGAACCTACTCCCCAAACCAACCCTGACCCCACGCCCCAACAGCCATAAACACCCCCACCTGACAACCTTCCTAACCCACCTGAGTCAGAGTCATCAACCTCACCCATACATGACCCTGACCAGTCCTCTGAGCCTAACCTTCCAAACCCTGCAGATTTCCCATCTTACCCAATCCCAAAGATTGCCCCAAATCCTTACAAGCCGGAGATCAGGAGGATGACTTTCTGGAGTTGCAGGATGAGGAGGATTTGGATGCCAATTTGGTTGGTGGCATTTTGGAGAACAACTTAAGGGGGAATGCCGCTGAGTGGGCAGCTAAGTGTTGGCCCAGCCTGAACATGTACAAAGAGCTTCTTGCAAATGTTGTGGAGCTGAAGATATGGTTGGACTTCAAATAGTCCAATATGCAGGAGCAACACATGCTTGTGGATTCTCGTGGCTGGGAGCACTGGGAAACTGAGGAGGCAAGGTTGTGCACGTATTTTGGGCTCACCAGCTGGCCGCAGCTCTTAAACTTTGATAATTTGAAGCAGCTGGTAATGGAGATGATGTCGAGGATGCAAACTGACATCAGGTCTGATGGTGAGAAGGATGGTGAGAAGGATGATGAGGAGGATGATGATGCTCAGGATGGAGCAGTGGAGAAGATGGTGGATGAAATGGCGAAGGAAGTGGATCAGAAGATTCCTGAGTCTCAGACTTAGGGGGAAGGTGCTAAAGACGTTGGTACCAAGGGTGCACCAACGACTGAGAATGTTGAGAACATCTCAGCTGCCGATGACACATCAGTCAATGATGGGATTCCCTGCCCTGAGATAAAGGAGGATGATGTTGAGGCATCTAAGAAGAATCCTAGTTCTGAGGGACAAGTTCCCAAAGTTCGAGCTGGCTTAGCTGAGCCTGAGCAGGCGGCTATGACCACTCCACAACTGCCTTCAGTGCACCCTGAACAGGAGACTGAGGATGCAGGGGCTGACAAGGGAAAGTAGCCAGCCACTGACGATGCCGCTGGAGACGAAGATGTGCTAATAACTGGGGTTCAATGCACTGAGCTTACCAGTATTGTCGAAGTCAAGAAAGAAAAGACAACTGAGAACCTAGCTGAGCTTCAGGAGGAAGTGATGAAGCTAAGAGTTGAGAAGGAAGAAGATGCCAAGGCCCTGGCTAAGCACATCAAGTGGACAAAGTCAGCGTACAACACTCTTGCCAACAGGGAGTTGATACTACTGAAGAAAACAATGACTGATATGGCAAAGTCAGTGAGGAGTGAGAGGAGAAGAACGAAGAAGATGCTGAGGCAGACACTACAACAGCTTGAGAAGAGGGATGAGCTCAGAGAAGAAAAGCTCAATCAGGCGGTAGAGAAGCTTGCAGTTCAGGCTGGAGCACTCTTTACTCAGGCCATGAACAACTCAGCGTCCAATCTGGAGCTGGAGTCAGGGAAGTTAGCTCAGATTTCTCAAACTGTTGTTGAGGTTTTGGCTAAGGCCACTGATGAGTCGGCAAAGATACTGGCTGAGGCGAGCAGGGTCAGCAGTGAGTCCTTGAAGGTGGAGGAAAGGATCACCAAGGCTGAACAAAGTCTCCAACACAACATGGAGGTCTTTGAGAAAAAGTTGAAAGTTGTTATCAGTTCAGTATCGTATGCTGGGATTGGGATCGCCACGGGAGTTGAGATGCTGAAGGAGGGCGTACTGGAAGTTCAATCATTAGCTTCTTTCGTAATCAATAGTGGAGCTGAAGTACTCCCATCCCAGGCCAATGATGATGCCAAAAAGGGGGAAAAGAAGAGGAAAAGATCCCGCCCTGAGGCATTTGAGGCAGTCAACCAAGGTGAAACGGTTGAGGCTGATCCAGAGGCAAACCCAATGGGGAATGTTCTCAGAGTAACGAAGTCAGCCAGGCTGGCAGTGGCTGCAGCCGAAGATAAGTCTGAGGCAAGAAAGGCTAATGAACCTTCTAAGGAACTCCAATCTTCCAAACCGGCTGAGGCAATTCAGAAGTCAACCCAAGTACACACAAGGAAAAATCCCATCACTTTTTTTTGCGGAGACGGTGGTGGAACTGTGCACCGAGGTATGGGGAACTCCTCCTGAGAAGTCCGAGGCTGAGCGTAGGGCTGATATAGCTCAAAAGGAGAAGATGCGCATTTTGGAGAGAAAAGTGGAAAAACTGACTGATCTGACTGACATGCAATAGCGAGAACTTGACGATGCAGTGATCAGTTTTCTTAGGAGAAAGAAGGTGAAGCCTGAGCCTAGAAAGTACAGGAAGAGGCCAACAACTAGGAAGTCAACAATACTGCAAGTCAGAAGGCTGGAATCAGGTCAGAGGGAAGCCTATGTCGATGAGTTCATCTCAGGGACATTGAAGGAGTTCTGGATTGATGCAAGGGATGAGTTTGTCAAGCTTTGGTACGTAGTGAAGAAGTGGGTGACTCTGAAGATATCAATGCCCACTTCACTGATTACATGATGGACAATCACCCTGAGTTGATTCAGAAGATCTTGGAAGAAGCTGAAGCAGCCCAAGTCCAAGTGAAAGCTCCTGAGTTCATTGTTCGACCACCCCCTCTTGTACCTGGAACTGGAAAGCATGATACTAAGGCCATCATGACTGAAGTTTTGAAGATTGCTAAAGCTGAAGGGTATGTGAATCAGATTAATAGAGTTGAAGAGTTAAAGATCAGAGTCTATGCTGGTTATGGACTCAAGCCTGAAATGAGACTAGTCTAGTGATTTACGTCCTTTCCTTATAATAGATTAGATTCATTGTAACCATTTTCATATCATTCAATGAAATCTATTACCTTGCCCACAGAAAAAAAACTCATTATCTTTTTGGCTGTTATTTAAAATTGTGTACTTTATCAAGAAATACTCTAACACTGACTTATCTTATAGATAGGTTTTATATTTCCCCTAAGTGTTTTGAGTATCTTTTCAGTGTTTTGGCATCATCAAAAGGGGGAAAATTGTTAGGACATTGTCAGTTTTGATTAAGATCCCAAAGCCCCTGAAAAGATGAGTTGCCTTAGTTTTTCTTAGTTAGGCTAGTATTGGTTAGGTTTTGTACTTAGTCATTTTACACTTTACATGTACTCAGTAAGAGGAGAACTCACTGATGACAATCGAGACTAAGAGCCTGAAGACGAAGAGCACCATTGTAAACTTATGGCAGTCTTCTAAGCTAGCTGAGTAAGTGTCAGTGATGAAGAGTATGACCCTGAGGTCACTACTAACTCAGTCCTGAAGGGTACAGGATGATACTGAGTTTATGGGAAAGACTTGGAGTAGAGTCAAGCAATGCAAAAGGAATGTAAGTGTCAGGACAAGACCGTTGTGCTTGAGACAAAAAGAACTTAATAAGACAAGCTTGAAGCCTAGGAATAAGTTCTGACATTCTCACCAACCTGATGACGTGGACCAATCCGGGAAGGACACGCACGTACGGAACCTGACACGAAGACTGACTTCAGACTGTATTTTCAACGGGCAAGCATTAAATGGCGCATTAAATGCAAGTTACCAAATCCATGCAAGGACGGCTGATGCATGGGAAATATGTCCATTTGAGCCACTCTTCATAGATGACTAGAAGGCTATCTCTTCCAACGGATAATTTTCAAATCACCCATAAATACAGAAGGCTTTGAACCCATTCAAGGTTAAAGGAAATTTCCAAGCCAGAAATTACTTAAACTCTCAAGCAATCAAAGCATTCAGTCTTTAGAAGAACCACTCGAAACCAGCTAAATTTACCAAGAGTTTCTTAGTCACTGAGAGTTATTCTGTATTCCAAATAGCGTATTAGCATTACCTTAAGCTTAGAGTTATTATCCAATCCTTAGCAAATCTTTGTCTTGTAAGGATAATCACAACCTAGTTGGAATCCAAACTGAAACCAAAACCCTAAGTTAGGTTTGTTAGTAGTAAGTTGTTAGTGAGTTAGTAAGGAATTTGTATAGGTCAGTGAGGAGTAGCTGATCTTGGTGCACCTTGGCACGTTAAAAATAAGAATCCCTTGAGTGGAATTCCTGTTAAATCAGGCCGTGGACGTAGGAGATTGAGTCTCTGAACCACGTTAAACTCCATGTGTTCTTACTGCTTTGATATTATGCTTGCTTGTCATATTACTTGTTCATTCATAGCATTTGGTTTTTATCAAGCTGACTCAATCAGCCTGATCATAAAACAGAGCATTGCCCTACCAATCACTACTTCAGGATTGAGTAATCAAGTTTTTAGAAAGCAAACTAAGCAAGACTTTAAACTATCAGGGCTCACGCATTTCCGCACTAAACTCGAATTGATAGTCAGCCAACTGTCCCGCACTAAGTGTAGTCAGTGGGGAGATTATCAGCTCTAAGATCTTTATCACTCTGAGTAAAGGGGACTCAACAATGTTTAAGTTGAAAAATTGGTATGCGTGTATTCCCCCCCCCCCCTCCCCATACACGTATTCATCAGTCTTGTACCAGGACCAACAATATTATAATTTTCCATAAACTTATCCTGCAATTAATTACACATTTCATATCAGCGTCCTTGACAAACAAATACAATAAAAGGAATGAAAAATATCCAACCGCATATTGGTTCACAATAGCAAATAAATGCACCAAATTGGTGTACTAGTAAGATTTTCAGCTTGTAGGAAAACATTCCTAATTAAGATGTGTTCAACAAAATGGTGATTTTCTTCATCCTTTTTACTATTCCACAATATTCTATAATTCAAAAAAAGTTTATATACATGCTAACAGTAATATTTTGGTTGGAGGAGTAAAACATAGAAAATGATATGAAAAAGACAACATTGTACCATATCATATACACTTTGAGAAACTAAAGCAAATCTAAAATATAGTGTTAATTAACTTACAACAATATTTTTGGAGCGCTTGTCCACAAATTCTCCGTTTTCCTTTTTGTGGATCTTTTGAAAATTACCATAGTCTGTAACAGCCCGCCCAAGCTCCTTAGCCTAGAATGATGATTATGCCACTTAGATTACAACATAATATTGCAATATTACAGTCACTTAAGTTAGAATTTCAACTTATAAAGGAAGAGGTTCAGGCATTTAAATTGCTTACATATGCTATGATCTATAGTAGGTCTAGATCCCTTGTATGATGAGATGGGCCATGACCAGGCCCAGCAATCTCACTCAGACGGTTTTTGATGTTTTCTCACACTTGCTCTTAAACTCACGAGTAGCCCAATTTTTCCGCGAATTATCCCAGGTATCTTCTGAAATATTTATGGTTATTGTCCATCTTTCCTCCATTCACAAAGCAAACGCTTTGTAGTTTGGCTCTCCCAAACACTTCGAACTAGGGATAAATCATGATCAAACGTAAAATGTTTTTGCAACAAGTAAACGAAATAAATTAGATCTAATCACTCCACTAAATGAACCACACATATAAAAAAATTCCTAAATTAAATATATAAAATTTTTAAAAGGCTACAAACATAATGAGAAATAAATAAAAGATGAATTGATATGGATCCATGCATATACCAAAAACAAAAAGTAAATATATGTTAAACATGTTGAAAAGTTGTGTGTAATACTTTTCTTTTATATAGAACAAGGCAAAGGGATGTAGGTAACACTGGTCTCATTTCTATTTGTCCTAGCTACAGTAGGCATCTAGGTGTCACTAGTCTTGGTTCTTCTCTCGCCCAAGTTTCTCATAAACCATTCATAAAAAAAGTATTGCATTATAACCATTAATTTTTTTTCTTCAAAATCATGTATTAACATGAGAGTTTTATAAATAGTAGTTGGATAGATGAGAAGATATGGAACAAAATAGGCCAAACGTAATACAAATACTGTGAGAGACACATGCACAGATACAGAAGCCGTTTAAGAAAGCCAATTCATATTTTTTTCTCATCATTTGCACCTAGTCGTAGCCATACACCAATACCACCACACAATTACATTCTCATCCACAATAAATTAAGTGGCCCTATTTTTATCTCGGGACCAAAATAATAAAAATGAAAAGCAAAAATACCTGAAATTCATTCCAGTAGTACTCTTTCATTTGGGGGGAGAGGACTTTAGACCAAGTGAACCCTTCTTTATCAAGTCGTTGCTTTATGCACTTCGTGACATGTGATGGACTGAAGCTACTTGCAAAAAATAACATTAAGGCATAAACCAAGGTTATTGTGAATGTAAAAAAATCATGATAAATTGATATATAGAAATGGTTGCAAACTTACACATTATAAATTATCTTCAGAAGTGGCTTATAAATGCTAGCATGAGCATTTTCAGTTAAAGCTAGAACCTGATCTCCAACACTTTATTCTGCAGCATGAGTTATAGGTGATCCTACATCAAGAGTTTTGGGTGATCCTATTGTAGGAGTGTTTTGTGTTCCTGCGACAGTAGTGTTGGGTGATCTTGCAGCAGTAGTGTTGGGTGTTCCTACAGAAAGAAGTGTTGGATGTTCCTGCAACAGTAGTGTTGGGTGTTCTTGAAGTAGGAGTGTTAGGTGAACTAGTAGCAGGAATGTTGGATGTTCCTGAAGCAAGAGTGTTAGGTGATACTGCAGGTATATCATCTACACGACCATGTTCTCGACGTACATGAGGAAAATTAGGATGAGCCAAACGTCCACCACAACCATGTTGACGACATGCAATTCCCCTATCATGCACATCTGCACCATGCTCATCTTCCATACCACCAATATCTCTAAGGCCAAAAAATTGTCCTTCACACCTATCTTTAGATGTACGACCAAATGAATATCTTTTTCATCCATATCCTCTACTAGAAGATTTTCCGGTCATAATACTATATAAAATTATACATAAAACAAACTTATTAAGTTATGAAATAATAAAGAAATAGTTTGATTCAATAAAATGGTAAAATATTGACATCTGTAATATGATACACATTGACATGCATTTAGTGATAAAAGATAAACATTTTACACATGGATAAGAAATTCACTCAAAATAAAGGAAAGAGAAACAAGCTCATTAAGGTGCCGACCTTAAATCTCTAACTAGATTTTTTAAAAAAATTCCCTAGTTTTAGCTTCAATTCTACCACTTTGTAGGAAAATTATGAGTAAAATAGGGTTAAAAAGAGGCACCGCCCCAAAGAACATAAGAATTTAGGATTTCATCTACTGCAAAATCTTCACCATAGTCACACCTTCCTTAACTCAAATTACCCTAAAAATATAATAACTTCAATCAGTTGAGAAAGGTACCAAATCACCCTAAAAATTTAATTCTGTAACACAAAATAAATCAAAGAACATTATAGGATGGTTGAGAAAGAAAAAAAAAGCAATAAAAAAATTTAAACAAGAAAACAAAATCTTGCCTAGTGATAATTGATTGGATCGATACTTTCCCCGCTCCGTCCTTTCCATATATATATCGTATTGGATTTCAATCTCCTACATCCAATTTCGCGTTAAAATTGCAGGCGTCTAATTTCGCGCTAAAATTTCAGGTACTGGAGTTAGTTCTTCAATCTGAGGGAGGGACGTGCTGAGTGGAGAGGAAATGACAAACTCTATGTCGAACTGCTGGGTGATGGATTTTTCCAATTTTACTAATTACTCTTTGTGAATTGTGATAGTGAGATATACACGTACGTGTATTAGGTTTTTTTATAACATAGAAGTGCTTCTTTCAAAAATAAAAATAAAAAGGTATTCCTCTCAAGCTCGTAACTATCCAAGCAAAATTAAAGATTTTAATTTTCTTTTTCTCTTTAAATGCAATTACTCTTTTCTAGAACTTCAGGCTGTTCAATACTCATTTGACACATTCAAGATGAAGCCAGATGAGACTATTGACCAGCTGGACATGCGTCTCACTAACCTTCTCAACAAGGCTAGTGCTCTAGGTAAAACTTACTCTGAAAAGAAAATTAATAGCAAAATTTTAAGATTACTAACAAGCAGGTGGAGGATCAAAGTTATTGTCATCAAGGACAATAAAGATCTCAGCACACTTGATCATCACTTATTACTTTCTGACTTGAAAGCTTATGAGTATGATCTGCAAGAGGATGATCATTAAGATGAGATCTCAACCTCTTCTGGTCAGAAAGGAGTAGCATTCTCTTCAACCATCAAGACTGAAGAAAAAGTGAGCAGGTAGCACTCTTAACTAGAAAACTTGATAAAATGAGCTCTAAGTATGGCAGGTATATAAAGCACTGGAAGGAATCTACCAGAGACAAGAGTTCATTCAAGCCTGCAGAGAAGGAAAAATCATCTGGAGACTCTAGAGAGACAAGATTCCAGTCACCAAAAAAGAAAAAAGACTTCAGTCCCAGGAGGAGAGATAGCAGCTCTGGCAGATCAGAATACAAGAGGAGAGAAAACAGTCCAGGGAGATTAGATTACAACTCTAGGAGAAGAGACACTACTCCAAGTTCTAAAGTAGGAGACAACACTTGCTACACTTGTAACAAGCCAGGCTACTACAGTTATGATTTTCCTCAACTTACTCCTAGAGAAAGAGAAGAGAAAAGACTCAAGAGAGATAGGAGATATGCAGACAAGAGAGCATTGCTGGCAGAAGCAGAGGAGGAGGATACTAGTTCCAGTTCTTCTTCTTTTGACTTAGGATCTGATGATGATGTATGTCTCATGGAAGACATCACTAAGGTACAAGAATCTACCTTATGTTTATCTAATTCCAAATATACTCAATCCTCTCAATCATCTGGTACTTCCAGAGAGTCTGATATGCAGCAAATGCTATCAGATCTCCAGAAATGTGTTCAATTATGCCATAAATTTGAGAAGGAGAATGGTAGGCTCAGAGCAGAAGTTCAATCTTTATCTCATGAGCAGAAATCCACCAGAGAACTCATGAGTGATCATTCCAAAGAAGTCTCTGAACTTCAGGATAAGACCACAAAAAGAGATACTCTGGTAGATCAACTCATAAGAGAAAGAGACTCTAAGGAAGATGAGTTCAATGAACTTAGAGCCAAATACCAATCTCTTATCAAGGTAAAGCAAATTGAACAACCTACTAAGGAAGTATATATGCCCAGAGAAGCTCCAACCATTGTATCTATTATAACAGGATCTTCTTAACGCATAAGTGATAAGAGTGGTTTAGGATATTCTGGAATTACAACAAGATCTCATAAATATCTCACTAATAAAGGCAAGGTGTCTGAAAGAGCTGGTGAAGTGGTAGAAATCTGGGATGAAAATGATCCTAATGGGAATGGTTACAGAGTAGTTCACAACCCTAGTTGGAACAAGGACTGCTCTACTGACCATGTAGATGAAATTCCAAATGAGTTAACTGAACTGGAAGATAATATCTTAGAGCATAAACGTCTAAGAAGAGAAACTATGAAGATTGATGGTTCTGTTAAGTTTCCTAGACAGATTAAAAGACCTCAGAGGAATCCTCAAAGAGTGGAACCTAAGAAAATTAGGGGACCTTAGAGGAGATACTCTAACAAGAGGAACTTTAATCAGAATAGGGAATATCAGAGGAGATATACTGAACCAGAGAACCTCAATCAGAACCAGGGACCTCAAACGAAGTTTGCTCAAAGAAGATTCCAAAACAGAAACACTCATAAGGAGTATCATCATCAGAGAAGGTCCACCTTTCATCAGAACCAGAGGAGGTCTTCCAGACCCATCTATAGAAAACCAACTGATCTGGGTAGCTATGACACCAGAGATGGTTCTTCTAGGATGTACCCTTATAACCAGACCTTTAAGACCATGTCTTTGAGGCGGGCCATTCCTAAGGCCAGATTCAAAGTGAGATACACCAGACCTGTGTTTAGAAAAGGTAGGTGTATTAGTCCAACAACTCAATTTGTCATTGTTAGAAGACATGTTCTGGTAGATAGATTTGGAAGAAAGATAAGATCTCCTCATCCAGCAAGGGATGATCTTTATCTTTGGATTCCTACAAAGAAAGTAACTAACCAATCAGGACCCAGTACCCGAAGGGGACCTAATTAATCTTTCTGTAGGAGGACAAGAGCCCATTGGAGAAAGGACTTTAAAGCAATGGTGTTTTGTACATTGATAGTGGATGCTCCAAGCACATGACATTTGAAAAGGATCATCTCAAGGATTTCAAGCCATTAAATGGGCCAAGAGTGATGTTTGGTGACAACAACTTTGGAGTCACCAGAGGAGTTGGAAAGTTGATCATCAATGACGTATCTGTAGATGAAGTCTACTATGTGGAAGGACTCAAGCATAATTTGTTTTCTGTATCCCAATTTTGTGATAAGGGATACTCAATTTCAACAGCTGTCCAAGAGACACTTGCCTGGTAGCAAAGGGATCTGCAGAGAACAGCTGGCTTTGGCACAAGAGATTGAGTCACCTGAATTTCAAAGCACTCAACAAGATTGCCAGAAAGAGTCTAAGTTCGAGGTCTTCCAAATGAAGTGTTCAAGAAAGATCAGGTTTGTGGTTCCTACCAGAAGGGTAAGCAGCCCAAGACTTCTTTCAAGGATGTCCAGAGCACAACCACAACCACAACCAGAGTACTTCAACTACTTCACATGGACCTGTTTGAACCTGTTTCACCTCTTAGCTTCAGTGGGAGGAAGCACACCTTGGTGATAGTAGATGACTTTCAAGATACACTTGAGCAGTGTTCTCGTTTAAGAAAAATGAAACTATCACTAACTTACCAGAGTTCTTCAAGTAGATCCAGAATGAGCAGAACCAAAGCATAGTGAGGATCAGAAGTGACAAAGGGACAGAGTTCTTGAATTCACACATTGCAGAGTACTGTAAGGACAATGGTATCTTTCATGAGACATATTCTGCCAGAACACCCCAACAGAATGGAGTTGCAGAAAGGAGGAACAGAACCCTCAAAGAAGCTTCCAGAACTCTTCTAGCAGAGCACAACACTCCTCAGAGATTTTGGGCAGAAGTCATCAATACAGCATGTTTCACCCCGAACAGATGCCTCATTGCCAAGAGACATGGTAAGACACCATATGAGGTATGGAAAGGTAAAACCACATATGTTTCATTCTTTCATGGTTTTAGATGCAAGTGTTTCATCCATGATAATGAGAAGTCCAAATTAAAGACTTTTGATGCTAAAGTGGCAGATGGAATATTCTTAGGATATTCCAGCACCAGCAAGGCATACAGATTCTTTAATAGGAACTCACTTTGTGTGGAAGCAACACCTCATGTTATTTTTTATGAATCTACTCTTGAGTGCAAGATGGACACAAAAGACTTATCTGTAGATGAGACTCAGACTCAGAATATCATCAAAGTCAAGCCACCTATTATTGATTCAGAATCAGATTCAGATTCAGATGGTAACCCATCTTTTGGTTCTTTGGAGCAGAAGCCTCCACAAGAAGCAGAACCTGAAGAGGTTGGAACTCCTTTAGGGGGAAGATCTCCTGCAATTGTTGATATTCACCAAGGTACTGCAGTAGATTGTCAATCAGGCAAGTCCAAGGGAAGGAAAACCCTGGTTGATCACCCCACAGAGTTGATTATAGGAGATCCAACTAGTGGTGTCCAAACTAGGAGAACTCTTAACTTATCTGCCTTATTCAGTTGCTATGTGTCCTTGATTGAGCCTAAGAACATCAAGGAAGCACTGAAGGATTCAAATTGGATTGTTGCTATGCAGGTGGAGTTGGAATAATTCACCAGACAGGATGTTTGGGAGCTAGTAGACAGACCAAGACATCAAAAGGTGATAGGCACTAAGTGGGTTTTCAAAAATAAGAAAGATGAGAATGATGCCATTACTAGAAACAAGGCAAGGCTAGTGGCTCAAGGCTATTCTAAGTCTGAAGGAATAGACTATGATGAGACATTTGCTCCTGTTGCCAGACTAGAAGCTATTAGGTTGTTTTTAGCATATGCTGCTCACATGAAGTTCAAAGTATACCAGATGGATGTGAAATCTGCTTTTCTTAATGGGATTCTCATTGAGTAAGTGTATGTGGAACAACCTCCTGGTTTTGAACAAGGTGACAAGGTGTATAAGCTTAAGAAGGCTTTATATGGGCTTAAGCAGGCACCTAGAGCATGATATGACACTCTTTCTCAATTTCTTCTGGACAATGGTTTTACTAAAGGAAAGATTGATTGGACCTTGTTTAGGAAAGAAGAAGGAAAGGACATCCTTCTGGTCCAAATATATGTTGATGACATTATATTTGGATCCCCTAACAAGAAGTTGTATGAGAAGTTTGGAGATCTCATGCAGAGCCAGTTTGAGATGCCAATGATGGGTGAGATGAATTATTTCTTAGGTTTGCAGGTGAAGCAATCAGAGAAGGGAATCCTCATCAATCAAGCAAAGTACATCAGAAACATGTTAGATAAATTTGGAGTAGGATCTAACAAAGTTGCCAAGATTCCTATGATGATAAATTTTAACATGGATCCAGATGAGTCTAGAGAGAGTGTGGACCAGACTCAGTACAGGGCACTTATTGGTTCTCTTCTGTACCTGACTGCAAGCAGACCAGATACTACTTTTGTTGTGGGTGTGTGTGCCATATTTCAAGCTAATCCTAAGAGAAGTCACCTGGAAGCAGCTAGGAAGATTTTGAAGTATCTTAAGGGAACATTTAATTTGGGGTTATGGTATCCTGCTGATGATAATTTTGAGTTAAGTGGATATTCAGATTCAGATTATGGTGGATGCAGAATTGATAGGAAGTCTACTAGTGGTACATGCCAATTTATTGGGAATAAGTTGGTATCCTGGTTTTCTAAGAAGCAGACTTCAGTTACTACATCAACTACAGAAGCAGAGTACATGGCCGCAGGTAGCTGTTGTTCACAACTACTCTGGATTAGTCAGCAGCTTAGGGACTACCAGATTAGAGCTAAGGATATTACAATATTTTGTGATAGCAACAGTGCAATAACCATTACCCAGAATCCGGTTCTTCACACCAGATGCATGTTTAAATTTTCATGCAAGGTCACCTATTTATAGTAGAAGATGTGCTTGGAGGCTACTCAATACTCCATCTTGACCGCCACTTTAAGAAGAGTGTGGAGGATTTTGGATAATCTTGGAGGTTAAGTAAAGTACACTTGTTATCTTAAGGTTAGAAGCCAATTTTGACTTTTCTTTTTTACTAACCTTATCTTATCTTAATTTTGAAGCTTCTTTAATTCTCCTAATATTCGAAAATCAAGAGGAGTCCAAGAGTAGTCTTGTATTTTGTAGAAATAATACATATATACTATGAATTTAATAAGTAGAAATTGTGATAATATGATAATTCTAATAAAATTTACTTATACTATCTTATGAAATAAAATTAAAACCCTTCTAAGACTCTAAATAAATTACAAAGTCTATATACTAATCTTAAAAATATATCGAGTAATCGATACGCAATTCGTTTCTTAAAGAAACATTCATTTTTTCAACTTATAACTTATGAAATAAATTACTATACTTAAGGACTTTATTAATTTATATATCAAATACTTTAAGACATAAAATAAAGATCATATAAAAATTATAAAACTCAAGAAATAGCATGTATTGAGCAAATAATACAGTAATTGTAACTATCGAGTAATTAAAACACATAAACATGCTTTTTACGTAATTTTGGATGTAAATGCGTCACAGAGATTCATGAAGAATTATAAAGCATTTAGTAAAGCAAATAAGATCATGAAAACCTAGAGTATTACATCCCCCACATATATCCTCTCTCCTTCCCACTCAAACAACCTCTCCCTCTCACACTCAAACACCTCTACCCCCTAACCATTCATCCCCACAAACAGCCTCTGTACCAGAGGTGCCCATTACCACTTCTGGTACAGAACAACCTTCCACATCCACTCAAACACACCCATCTACCTCTCAAACCCAAACACCTATCCCTCCTCCTACTCAAACAGATCCATATCCCTCCCACACAAGCTCCATTAGAGATGATAGTGAAGATGAGGATGCTTCACTTGAGCCTACAAACTTAGCCTCATCCTCCTCTACTCGGAAGCCCACTCCCTTCACCCTCAATGACATAGACATTCGCCCCATTTGACAGAGTATGAATGTAAGTGCTCAGCTCTGGCTAAGAGAGCAGTTTCCCATTCTCTTGGAGCACTTACCCCTTCTGGCAGATTTGACTGATGGAAAAGTCTGGAGCAAGGCCAGATTAGAAGATGTTGAAGATTTGGTTCTTCTTCTGGATGAGATGAGCACATCTGGATTTGCCAACTGGGAGATTGAGATCAAGAAGAAGTTGAATGTCCATAATCCAGCAGAGCTTGAATCGCCAGAATCTGCCAAGATAGTGGACAGGACTCTCCTGATCTAAAGAGGAGTCATGATATCTCCTGAGGGCCCCTCTTACTCTTTTGGACCTCATTTCTCATTTCCTCCAGAGCTATATTCTGATGAGGAAGACTTTGATGTCACTCTAGCCATGCTTAACAAGATGAAGTTGTTCTTCAATGAGCAGATCCAGGAGATTGGAAGATTTTGCAAGGCCATACAGCATCTGGGACCTGCTATGATTGAGCACCAGATCAGGCAGGAGAGGAAACGGTTTTTGAAGCAGATCAAGTCTACCTTTGCCTCTGCTAAGGCTGCTTTCAAGGCCAATGGCCTTTTCTTGATGCTTAACATTATGGATAGCCAGAGACAGCTGCAGGAGTATGTACTAGACCAGCTGCACCCTATTCCAGTACTTAAGGTGGAAATGGCTTCTTAAATGCTGGAGACAGCCAGGATGAAGGACTCTTTGCAAGAGATGATGAACAAGCAGGAGCGCCTGGTGGCTGAGGTTCAGGCCTATGTTGAGGAAGTAAGGAAACTTAGAGATCTACAAACTTCTTCCAGTACTGAGTTGCCAGCTCTGGTCAAGCAGATCGTGGAGCCCCTCCTTGATGAAGTTAAAAAGGGGGAAGAGATGGCCAGAACTGATCTGGCAAAGAGTACTAATGAAACTCTTTTCAACAAGTCTGTCATTTGGACCTATTGGAAAGTACTCTGGCTCAGGCTGAGCTCCAGAAGAAAAAGAAGGATGAGCTCAAATCTCTTACAGTGGCCAAGCAGCTTACAGCAGATGAGGAGAACTTGGACCTTAAACTAGATCCAGTGACTTTTCATGGTCCTGCTAAGAAGAAGATAAGAAGGGAGAAGAAGACCTTCTTAGAAGAAGTGGTAGAAAAAGCAGAGAAGAGATATAGAGAGGAAACTGAAGAAGAGAAGGCTGCAAGAATAAGGAAGAATATTGATGAAGAACAGAGGAGAAGATATGTTCAAAGGCAGAACAAGAAGGCAAGAGAAGCTGGTCTTCCTAATCCTAGTGCCAGTGGGAGTTCAAGTTCCAAGAAGAAGAAGCCTATGGAAGTGATGGACATTTTGCCTCTCAGGACAGAAGGATCTTTTGATTCGACTGTGCCTGTTCCGTTGATTGACCAGTGGAAAGATGTTAAGATTCTCTGGTTTATCCAGCATTATATCTAGAGGCCACCTCCAGAGGATGAAGACTTAATCAATAGGATCTTCCACACTTTGATGAATTCTTATGATCCTAACCTCTACAAGCAGCTGATGGATTCCACCATCCAATTTAATCTGGAAGTGACTGCTCCTGAATTTCACTATCTCAACACACCAATGAATGGAGACCAAATTGATTGGACGGACCTGAAGAAGCTTTTCTAGACTAAGGTGCTCAAGGACTTCACTCCATAAGGTTCTGCAGAGCTCAGAGCAGTTCAAGATCGCTTTCTGGACTGGTTCCTTGATGAAAGTTTCTAATTCTTTAATGAAAGTTTCTAATTCTTCTAATTCATTAATGAAAGTTTCTATCTCTTCTGTTTGAAAGACAACTCCTTTTTGTCTAATTGTTTATCAGATAAGATCTATTCTAAAATCTTATCCTATTTACCTTTCATGCTTTTCTAATCAGTTCTAGTATTGTTTTAACTTCATCAAAAATGGGGAAATTGTTAGGAAAAATGTTGTTAGTTTTGATGAGTTAGAAAACAAACCAGAAGTTATAAGAGGATCATCTGGACCTATTAGCCAGATGAGGAACTAGAATATGACTTAGTCTAGGGGGAACTGCCTGACCAAAAGACTTTACCAGAGAAGATCAAGACCAGACGAGTCTGGTGAAACAAAAGTAGCTTAGAATCATCTCCTGATTCTAAGGGAAAATCTATTTCACAACCAACTCTAGACCATAGGACCTCTGGGTCATCTGGTATCTGGTCCAGCTTACTCTGGAAGCATCAGAGTAATGCAAAGGAAGCATTTGACCGTTGGTAAATTGAATAAATTCAACATGATCGGATTGGAAAGTATAATGAAGAAATTAATCCAAGGATCTCACCAACCCAATCAATCAATTAGGGAATTGATTGGTTGAAGCTTCCAAAAATAGAGATCTTATTAGATTAGCTCTCCAATGGCTAAACCCTAATCAACTCTATAAATTCAAGAGTGCCAGCTTGAAGAAAGCTCTAGTTACGCGCACGAAGAAAAAGCTCTCAAGTTTTACATTATACTCAAGCAATCTAGCACTCTTAGGCTTTCGATATTCATCTACTCATCAAGGAGTTTTGTAAGTTGGAACAAAATACTCAACCTGTTCATCTCTTTAGATAAGGTTGAAGTAAATTAAGCTTTAGATCGAAGTTAGATCTAAAGGGTGTAACAAGGTGCTGGTACTTGTCAATTCTAGTGGTTTGTGAGTAGGTTGGTTGGATAGTAAGGCCTCTTGTAAAATGGAGAGTGGACGTATGATTTTAACATCCGAACCACTATACATCTTGTCTTATTTACTGTTTTACTTGCTTTTTATTTATTATTCAGTTGAGTCTTCTAAAAGATTTTTACAAAAGATATTTAATCTAGCTTCTGCAATACATAAGATTTGACTAGTGGGACCAACATATACTGACTGTTCTCCCGGATCTAAGAGACCTAACTCCAGTGACAGTTCCATAAACCTTACTTCAGCCAAGGGCTTAGTCAAGATGTCAGCTCTCTGCCTGTCAGTGTGAATTTTCTCCATCCTAATGTCCTTCTTCTCTACATGATCTCGAATAAAGTGATGCCTAATATCCACATGCTTGCACTTTGTGTGAAGCACTGGGTTCTGAATGATTGCTATAGCACTATTGTTGTCACAATAGATTGGAACCTCATTAGCAAACACTTGGTAATGTATCAATTGTTGTCTCAACCATAAAATCTGAGCACAACAGCTACCTGCAGCCATATACTTAGCCTCAGTTGTGGATGTTACTACGGAATTATGTTTCTTACTAAACCACGAGATCAACTTACTCCCCAAAAACTGACATGTCCCTAAGGTTGATTTCCTATCTATCCTGCAACCTCCATAATCTGCATCTGAATAACCAATCAGCTCTAAGTTATCATCTGAAGGATACCATAGTCCCATATTGACTGTCCTTTTCAAATACTTAAGTATCCTCTTAGCAGCCTCCAAATGACTTCTCTTGGGGTTAGACTGATACCTAGCACACACACCAACTGCAAAAGTAATGTCAGGCCTACTTGCAGTCAGGTACAACAATAATCCAATCCGCCCTCGGTACTTAGTCTGATTCACTGAAGCTCCTTCAGTGTCAGGATCCATGTTCCAATTGGTGTTCATTGGGATCCTAGCTGGATTGCAATTCTGAACTCCAAACTTATGAATCAAGTCTCTTGTGTACTTAGCCTGATTAATGAAAATCCCTTGATCAGTCTGCTTGACCTGCAATCCTAAAAAAAAGTTCATCTCTCCCATCATATACATCTCAAATTTATTTATCATCAACTTACAGAAGTTCTCACATAACTGATGATTTGGTGATTCAAATTTTTTGTCATCCACATAAATCTGGACCAAGAGAATGGCATCACCTTCAGTGATTCTGAACAGTGTCCTATCCACGGTTCCCTTCTTGACCCCGTGGTCAGTCAGGAACTGAGAGAGGGTATCATACTAAGCTCTAGGAGCTTGCTTAAGTCCACAGAGCGCTTTCTTCAAATGGTATACTCTATCTCCAACCTCAAACCCGGGAGGTTGTTCAATATATACCTCTTCATTGAGTACACCATTCAGGAAGACACTCTTGACGTCCATTTGATACACCTTAAACTTCTTGTATGTTGCAAATGCAAGGAACAACTTGATAGCTTCCAACCTAGCCACTGGAACAATGGTCTCATCATAGTCTATTCCTTCAGACTGACAATACCCCTTTGCAACCAGCCTTGCCTTGTTTCTTCCTACAACACCATTCTCATCCTTCTTGTTCTTGGAGACCCACTTGGTACCAATAACACCTTGATACCTAGGTCTATCTACCAGTTCCCAAACCTGATTCCTTGTGAACTGATTCAACTCCTCTTGCATGGCTATGATCCAGTTCAAGTCAGTGAGAGCTTCTTCAATGTCAGTGAAAGCAACAGAACAGTCACCATGGAACTGTCTGGTCCTGACTCCCTCAGTTGGATCACCAATGACCTGGTCAATGGGATATTCCTCTAGCCATGTTCTCTTGCCCGGAGTTGTTCTTGAAGTACCTGCAATGTTAGTATCTACAGGGTCTATGAATTCAGGAAAATGAATAAAAGGGGATGATCCTGAGTCAATACTAAAGGGATTTACCAACTCAATGTCGGGGACATTGATTCCCACTTAATGAGGTGACTCAGGAACCGTCTCAGTTGCAACTGCATCTTCATAGATGTTACTTACTTCATGTTGAACATGTTCCTAAGTCTGAGGCTAAACTGTCCCTGATGTGCTGGGCTTAGGAGTGGCTACTGCAGCATCACCCAATTCTTCGTCATCATTCCAACTTGGAATAGGCACTGCCTTGACCTTGGGATCAGGTTGATTCTTTAAGCTCAGCCTTGTCACTCTCCTTGTGACCTTTCCAGTGCTAGAATCCAACACTCTTACCCTAGACCCAGTGACAGATTCATCAAACAAAACATGTTGTGATTCTTCCACAGCAAGAGTCCTACAATTGTAAACCCTGAAGGCTTTACTGACTTCAGAATATTCTTTCATCAGATTTGCTATCAAAGGCTTTCAATTGGGTCTTCCCATTGTTGAGGATGAAGCACTTTCAACCAAATATATGGAAATAAGAGATACGTGGCTTCCTCTTGTTCCATGTTTCATATGGGTTCTGTGCATGTTGTTTGTTCAGCATGGATCTGTTCTGAGTGTAGTATGCAGTGTTGCTTGCCTCAGCCCAGAACTTCTTAGGCAATCCTGACTCAGCCAGTATGGTCCTGGCAGCTTCCTTCAGTGTCATGTTCCTCCTTTCAGCAACACTGTTTTGTTGTGGGGTTCTAGCTGCAGAAGTCTCATGAGCAATACCAAGTTCATTATAGAAATAAGAAATATATGAATTTATAAACTCAGTGCCCTTGTCAGATCCGATCTTAGTAATGGACTGATTCTTCTCATTACTGAGTATCCTGAGCAACTCTGGAAGCTCACCGGTGTTTCCTTCTTATTTAACAAGAAAATAACCCAAGTATATCTAGAATAATTATCAATAACCACGAGGGTATACTTCCTACCATTCATACTCACATGTGTTAAAGGGCCAAACAAATCTATGTGCAATAGCTGAAGAACTCTGTCAGTGGAGAAGGAAGTTTTCTCTTTGAATGATGCTCTGACCTGCTTCCCTTCCTGACAAGCCTTGCACACATGATCCTTACTAAAAACTTCATTAGGTAAACCTTCTTCAAGAGAAAGTCTAGAAATTTTGTTAAGAATCTTGAATTTCAGGTGGTTTAATCGTTTATGCCATAACCAACTGAGCTCTGAAGAGCTTTTAGCAACAAAACAAGTATTAGGAATAGTGTTGCTCCAATCAGCTAAATAAACATTACCTTTCCTAATACCTGATTGAACCACTTGTGTTGATTTGTCCTTGACTGAATATATATTCGATAAGAACTCAACACTGAAACCCTTGTCACAGAACTGACTCACTAACAATAGGTTATGCTTCAGTCCTTCAAAAAAGGACACATTCTCCACTTTGACTGTACCTATTTTCAAAACACCAAAACCTTTAGTAAAACCTTTTGAGTTATCACCAAATGTTACATGTGGTTGAGTCTCCTCTCCTCTTGTTGTGGTCCACAGTCGCCTGCAAATAGATTAAGCTTTAGGTACCCATTGGGTGTTGGGTCCTATGGTGTCAGTTGTACCTTTAGGGATCCAGAACTGCTTTACTACCCTGATTGTCTCAGAGTGGTAGATCTGTTTCCCTGAGAAGAAGATGGTGTAAGAATGTCAGGCTTAGGCTTCACAGGAGCCTGAGTGGATGTCTTTTGGGTTGGCTTCCTGTTCTTCCTAGGCCTTGGTGCAACTGATGTTGAGGTTTGTGCCTGATGAGGGCCTTACTTTTGAATCCCCTTAGGCAAGTGAGAGAACTGAAAGCAGTTATAGGCTTCAGGATGCCAGAACCATGGAGGTGCTATCATGCCTGACCTTCCCTGAGGGTATTGCCGTGCATGATAATACCCCTGTTGAGCAGTCTGAGTGCTCTTGACCTGAGTCTTCCTCTGCATACACTGAGGTTTTTTCTGGCCTGAGCTCTCAG
Source organism: Ballota nigra (assembly GCA_947034835.1). Taxonomy (NCBI): domain Eukaryota; kingdom Viridiplantae; phylum Streptophyta; class Magnoliopsida; order Lamiales; family Lamiaceae; genus Ballota; species Ballota nigra. The sequence goes on along the minus strand of OX344728.1, from coordinate 34,206,588 downwards.
AGGCCTACTTTGGTTGCTTTGCCTTTCCCTTGGGCTTGGGCTTTGGCTTGGAAACCTTTGGGGTAACCCTGACTGTCTCAGCAGTTTCCTCACCCTTATTAGTTTTGCGGGCTTCGAATACAACTTTCTTTGTACCCTTTCCTACCTGGACAAACACTCTCTCAGTGTTGCTCCCTGAAGCAACATGAGATTGACCTTGTGAGGATTTCTTAGGAACATATCCAAGTCCCTTTTTCTCATTCCCAAGAGTCTGGCTGCTATTAATTCCCTCTCTAGCCACTGAGGATTTATTCATTGCTGCAACATTTTTCTTGAGAGAGTCCTCACTATTTTTCAGGATCCCATGCTCTTGAGTACTTTCAGCTCTTCCTTCCTGACCAGCTCTTCATCAACCAATTCTTTCAGAACCTTCTCTCTTGGAAGACGCTCAACATTGATCATATCAATTTCCTGAGTTAATCTCGCAATCTGAGCTGACTCTTTTAGATCTGACTGAGTGAGTTGATCATTCAGGTTTTGAACTTCAGTATTCAGTTTCTTGTCCACCTCAACCAAGAAGACATTAGTTTCCAGCAGCCTGGAGAAATCAATAATCAGTTGATCTAAATAGATATGAAGGTTCATTTCTCTAGCAGACTCTGAGCTTGGCTCAGGATTTCTGCCACTATGTGAACCACACACAGAATTTGAAGTTACCTCAGACTCATCCCTAGCTATAAGGCAAAGATCATCGTACTCATCGTCAAAAAAGAGTTCAGGCGACCTCTCCTCAGGACCATCCGAGTCTGTGGCTTCCTCAGTGAGCATAGCTCTCCGGTCAGCATATCTCTGGTCTCTCTTGGCCCTCATGTCTTCTCTCTCCTGTGCACTCAGTTCTGGGCAGTCATACTGATAATGCCACCTTTGTTACAGTTGTAACATGTAGCTTGCTCATCTCCTCTCTCATTTTGTAGCTCAGGGTTCCTCCTTGAGTCAGGTTCCCTTTGTCTCGATAAGCTTTCTACTTTTCCTGAGTGCCTATCATCATGAGTACGTCTCTGTTCATCTCTAAGATCAGGCTTCGGATCTGTTTGTCTCCTTTTATTGCCACAATCGCGTTTTGGTTTAGTGTTTCTTCTTTCCTCATATCTCCAAGAACTTTGGTGGCTTCCTTCAAGTTTCCTATCACGAGTATCCTGATAATATTTTTTATAACGACCAAACCTGGAATTAAGCTTTCAAAGCGTCTGGCCATCAAGCTGTACTCCTCAGCAAGCTCTTCTTTGCTCATTTCCATCAGTGACTTTGATGAAGACTCGACAGGTTCTGACTTGGCTTTGAAGACTTTTCTCAGGTGCTTTCTCTTCCTCTTCAGGTTGAACTTTCTTCTTTCTCTTGTTCAGATCATATTCCAAAGCTTTGAGCTCTGAAAAAAGTAAAGACAAAGTTATATTACTCATATCTTGAGTGTTTTTCAACATAATGACACTATTATCCCATCTCTCAGGAAGAGCATTTAGGATTTTAGAAGCAACTTCTCTCTTGGGAACCACTTTTCCCAACATCACCAACTCTTTCATCATCTTGATGAATCTTGACTCCATCTGATCAATAGATTCGCCAGGCAGCATCTCAAACGCTTTAAATTTCTGAATGGCAATATTCCTCTTGTTATCCTTTATCTTTTCTGAGCCCTCGCACATACTGGTCAGCTCATCCCAGACCTCTTTTTCCGTCTTTCAGTTCATCAGCCTCGCTGGCTCCTCGAAAGGCACCGTACGAAGAATGATATTTCTGGCCACATTGTCCAGTCCGACCATTTTGATCTCATCATTGGTCATATCATTCCCCTCCTTAGGAACCTGTACGCCAATGTCAAGATGCTCGTATCCCAGTCCTCTGACATTCGGGATAGTGATCTTGATAGGTCATTCCCTGATAACTTGCGGCATTTGGTCATGGATGGCATCTAGATGTGCTTCAAGTCTAAACTTCCAATACATAAATTTAGCAACATAAAATTCAGGCAATGAAGCTTCTAGTCTCCTCGAAGTCATGATGATGCAAGTTTTCTTTAGAGCAAACTCAGATCTGTTCAGTGACCACCAACAGTTTCTCCTCTGAAACTATTAGTATACAAAGTCAGTGGTCTTTTGAACCACTGCTCTGATACCACTTGTTGGTCCCGGTACAAGACTGAGTGATACGTGTATGGGGGGATACAAGTATACAATTTTTTCTAACTTTCAAACAGATTGAGTCCCCTTAGCTCAGAGTGGTGTTGAACACTGAGTAGATAATACACCTACTAACAGCACTGAGTGCAAGTCAGTTGGCTAACTATCTACTTATGTTCAGTGCGGAATGTGTGAGCCCTGAAAGTTTATAGTCTTGTTTTAGTTTTCTTTCTAAAAAAACTTGATTTCTTTCTTATGAAACCGTGGTTAGAAGGGCGTTGCTCAGTTTAATGATCAGGCCTGATAAACAATGCAATGAATGACTTAAATGAATAAGAACTTAAGAACAATATCAAAGCAATAAATAACACAAGGAAGTAACATGGTTCAGAGACTCAAGCTTCTGCGTCCACGGTCCTGATTGAACCGGAGAATCCACTAAGGATTGACTTATTTTTAACGTGCCAAGGTGCACCAGAATCAACTACACTTACTGACCCTTACTTCCTCCTTCTAACTCACTATCAACCTCAACCAACAACCCTGACTAGAGGGTTTTGGTTTCTGTTTGGTTTCCAACTAAGATTGTGATTATTCTTACAATACAAGGCTATGCTAAAGAAGGATAATCACTCTAAACCTATGATGTAACTAGGTTCGCTCAGTGGAATACAGAATAACTCTCTGACTAAGAAATACTTGGGAAATTTAAGATGTTTCGAGTGCTTATTTGAATGCTGAATGCTTTGTACGCTGAGAGTTTGAGTAATTTCTTGGCTTCGAAATTTCCCATAACCTTGAATAGGTTCAAGGCCTTCTGTATTTATATGTAACTTTGAAAACTATCCATTGGAAGAGATGGCCTTCTAGGTCATCTACGTAGGTTCTGTTCAACGGCTACATCTCCCATGTAGCAACCGTTCTTGAATGGATTTGGTAATGCATTTAATGCTCCATTTAATGCTTGCCCATTGAAAACTGCAGTCTGAACTCAGTCTTCATGTCAGGTCCGTACGTGCGTGTCCTTCCTGGATTAGTCCACGTCACCAGGTTGGTGAGAATGTCAGAACTCATTCCTATGCTTCAGGCTTGTCTTATTAAGTTCTTTTTATCTCAAGCACAACTATCTTGTCCGGACGCTGACATTCTTTTTGCATTGCTTGGCCCTACTGCAAGTCTTTTCCCATTATTCAGTATCATCCTGTTCCCTACAGGACTGAGTTAGTAATGACCTCAGGGTCATGCTCTTCATCACTGACACTTACTCAGACAGCTTAGAGAGACTGTCGTAAGTTCAGGATGGTGCTCTTGTGTCTTCAGGCTTCAGTCTTGATTGTCATCAATGAGTACTCCTCTCATTGAGTTCCTGTGAAATGTAAAATAACTAAGTGCAAATCTAACCAAGACTAGCCTGACCAAACACACTAAGGCAACTCATCTTTTCAGGGCTTTAGGATCTAATCAAAACTGACATTGTCCCAACAATCACGTGCCTATATATTAATACAAATAAGCTAGTCACTAGAAAAAAAACCCATCCATTAACAAAAGAAGTAGTTTTACTTTAACAATACTTACATATGTATCGAACCAATCTGGAAATTCATTTTCTAGCTTGTTATCAATTTCCTTCTCGGTTATACTTCGCTCAGACTGTGTCTATAAACTCTTCATAAAAGATGAAAATTGTAAAAATAATAAAGATGAAGATAATTTGAAATGTTAGAAGTTTACGGACACTATGTCACCAACAAAAATATTTAGCATAAACCAGATAAATGATTCTACCTCCAAGCAATTTAGTAATATATAGCTTTAAGTAGCTGTATTTTCTTCATCGGCCAAATATCTGTTGGGTTTTAGAGGCACGTAAACATGCGCAGCGGAATAATAAAGTTCACCAACAACGAATAATTAATCACATATTAATTTGCAAGAATATTAAACGAAATTCTTACAGAGCTTCGTACGAGGAGTCCTCCACTATGGTATCCACGCAACAGCTACTCACCGATCCGCACCGAGGTGCCAGCGTTGAATCTCGAGACGAACTTGCTAGGAAAACTCGAACAAGAGATTTTATGGAGAAATTATATTTCTTGTGTGTTTAGGAATTTCCATGAGACACATATTTATAGGGATAAACTTGGCTTAATTCTTAAGCAAGATATCGGGCCTAGCCCGTAAATATAATCTCTTTAGATTATATTTACCCAGATATGTTCCTACGAATAATATATTTTCATATCTATTATTCTTGTATAATAATATTCCAAATATTATTATTGGGATTTCATATTTAATTAAATCTAATTTAATTAAAAGAATAAAAATAATTAATTATAAATATAATTATTATTATATTCTCCATAAATTAAATATTATATCTAATATAATACTTAATACCCCAACTATAATCGGCGAACTGCCATTACTAGTTGTGTGACCCATAGACCCTCGTATATCCAGCGATTAGTCAAACAAACGGTCTTAATTGAACCCTAGACAATAAATTAGACATTCTCAATATACGAGGTATGTTGTGAGGAAATCTGCAACCACATGTAATATGTAGGCTATTGTGATATCTTTCTTTCATTCGTGAATACTCGATTAAGCCTTGAACATGATGAAGTGTCTGTTCAAATAACTTAATCATTTTATCTCAAATCACTAATTGATCGCTTGCGTCGCACTTAGCCACAAAGTCCAAGTCGACTTGCATAGGCCGATGTCTTAGATCCAATTATGAAGAGAAAGACAAGTATTCTCTCTTATATTCACATTGAGGTATAAATCTTATTTTTAGCTCAACTACTACGCACATGCACTTTGTGATGAACCCAATCCATGTCATATCTACTTTTGGAGGGTGCAAGCATCGGTTAATGTCAAAGTTCATCACTACGCAAATGTCGTGCGTATTGACCTCAAGTTAATGGAGTATCGCATCGCTCCCACTAACCGAGACACCCGTAGAAATATTATGTGGAACTAAATTAAATGGTTTCTCTGATGGGTATACCAATACCCTCTAAGGTATTTTTGCATCCATGATGAGATACCTAGGATCTCGTAGTAAGTGAGATCTTATTACACTCTCCTATAGAATATAATGCAGATCGCACACCAATCTCCATTGCATCATCAATATCTCATTCTTGATGATCCTTGATCGGGGCTATTTGAGAATCGTATTTGAGTCATCTGAGTTCTCACTCACTCAATGATAGTATCGATTCAAGGGAACACATATATGAATAATGCAAACAATCAAATATAATATTCAGATAAGTGTAAAGCCATACATTTAATATCAAACCAATCAATAATATTAAACCATAAACTGAATATCATCTTAGTATAATGTCCTTACAAAGGATTGTCTCTAGGACACTAACACTAACAATATCTTGTTGGAGACTTTGCAAATGGTCTACCGGGAAATTTGAATATTGATAGGTTTTGCTCATGTTCTTCACCACCATCTTCATGAATTCGTGTATTATCGTTACGTAGCACTTTTCTATATCTTGTGCTCACATGCTCTTCAAAATAGTATGAAAAAAATGATGTAGCCTCCTCAACCAAATATGCATTTGCATATTGATCCTTCCACTTTAGCTTTATTATTCACATTATTTTTCAACTTTCGAAGGTACCTACAACGTACACACCAATGATCACCAAATTCACAATTTTGTATATATTTATAAAATGGAGGCCAATGTTATTTATTACCTTTCAAAAGGATACATCCAACGATATTGAACAGGACTTGCTATCTTCGCTTCATAAACCGGATGTACAAGAAGATGCTCCATGGAGTTGAAAAAATTTGGAGGGAATATTCGCTCGAGATTACACAAAATGACTGGAATTTGACTTTCCAATAGAGTCATATCTTCATTTCTTACGGTAGTAGTTGTTAGCTCTTTGATGAATAGACTCAATTCCGTAAGTACCTTCCAAACATTGGATGGGAGTAGTGACGTAGCGCAAGCTAATTTCTCAATGAACTTACACACCGAACAGGAAGAAGAAAATACTGGGAATGAGATCAAATATCAGAAATAATAATTCTTCAAAAACCAACTAGGTTTTCCAACAAGAGTGCTTAAATACTAGCCTAAATTCCCATAACTTGGGTTGGGCTTAAACAATACATAAAATTAAATTAGGTAGCAGGTCCAGTACTTTAAATAAATAAATAATTATAAATTGGTAATGAAATATCGGTAGCAATTCGAGCAAACACACAACAAGTGAAGTCTTCAATTATCTCCCATGTTTTCTGCAACTTTATCTCTGTCATTCTCTCCAAGTGTGAAATGATTCGACCTCGAATCAAGCACAACTTCATCTCCATCAAAACGAAGAAGATGCTTGACATTGAAGACGCCTGAAAAATGTATGTGAGGTTGAAGGCATAGTCGGTAGGAATTCTAGAGTCAGTAACGACTCCTATGATGCCTCCAGAAGTAGTTCTAGGCATCACAGAATTGCTCTCCTTAAGGAGCAATTGACAACTGTTGCTCAAGATCTCGAGGCTCTACGACTAGTATTTTTTAATCGAGTTATCCATCGCTTACCAGTCAATCACCACCACATCAACAACATTCATAAAAACACACAATCATTCCAGAAATTCCAAAATCTTCGACAGAGTAACCAAACAATTAAGACGTAGTCAACGGAATTTGCTTACCTTCTTCGTCGAATTCACATTCACAAGTCGCAAGAGCAACTGGTGAGCCGCTACATAAAGGCCTTCAATTACAATTTCAAGGTATGATGTAGATGTTAGCACCAGACTCTCTTTTTACTGCATATGAACACGCAATGAAATTGGAACATCGATTCTCCCGCCGAACCACAGACGCCGCCCCAACCACAATAGATAATAATAATCCTCTGACGGTTGCGAGAAAATTGAATAACCCAAGAAGAGCGACAAACTTATCTCTCTCTCGACGTGTTTCCACCCCCGTTCAGGCCCCCGCCTGTTTGCCAATCTACTTATCTCGCTGTTGAAGATGAAGAAGGGGAGACAGATTTCCCTGTGTACAACGATGCAGAGCTTCTCAAAGTAGAGGTTTACTGTGAAGATGAAGATTCAGTGCGGTGGAATATTGGAGACGATGACATGAAATCTGATGCCCTATACCACCACGTTGGGCCTTTGCCCTTGGAAGATCATTTTGGGCCATCAACTTTGTGTAATAATAATGGATCTCACCAATTTAATGGTCAAAGGAGGTACGACAAACTTGTTGTGGCTTTAAATTTTGATAAGGTTAGTGATAATGATGAAGTTTCTATTGGGCTTTATTGAATCTTATCAACTTGGGCCAACTCATGATTTTTGTGATGATGCTGGACAAATTAAGTTTGATGATAATGATGGGCCATTTAATTTTGTGGAGCCTGCTGATTTTGAGGGAGGATTTGAGATAAATTATGATGGTCCACCGATTTTTTATGATGAGCCCGTTGTTGATTAACCACCCATGATTAATTTTATGGTACACATCTATGACCCTGAGCTTGAAGACAATCCGTCCCAAAATCAAAACCTCAATGGTGTGGTCGGTTTTTCCTCACATAATAACTATTATTATTTTATTAATAATGATAGTTATTTTGTTGATGATTTTTTTAGTTTTCCTTCTGCCTACCGTCTCAAGATTTTAGGCCACGTACGTACCGCACATATTTTTGAAATCAAATATTTAGAAGCATTACTTTATTCTCCGGAAGACGGTGTTCCGATTCGAGGACGAATCGTTTCGAATCGAGAGAGAATGATGAAGATGGGGTCGTGATAGCGATCTGGAATTATTACTTGAAGATTTAGAGAATCAAGAAGATTATATTTCATTTGTTATTTTATTTTATTTAATTAAATTTGATTTATTTATATTTTTTTTGTTATTATATTTCTTGTCCTTTAGGTCGTCTAGTATTATAAATAGGAGTCTCAGGATAAATGTAAGGCAGTTGATTATTGATATTGAAAAATATTGGGTTTTATCCCTTTCATCGTGTTTTATCGTTATTAATCCAGTATTCAATTTGAATAATTGGATCAAAATGTTAATTGCATTTGTGTCTATCCGGGTATTCTTAGAATCAACGGATATTACGTTCCCACTGTGTTAAGTAGTTTACGAAATGTAACACGTATAATCTTTGCATAAATACATGGCAATCATGACTTTTCATGCCATACAATTTATGTTTCTTCATATCTAAACATCTTACCAAATTCGAAGCGTGCCCATCTGGGAACTGGAGGCTTCTTATCCATTCACACAAAACTTATTTCCCTTGCTTATCCAAAGTGCAACATGCTTTTGGTATTTTCTTAGTGATTCATTCTTTGCCAACTCTGGACGACGACAATATTCATTCAGCTCTTCCCTGGATTTGGAAGTGTCTTTTATTTTTCCATCTACATCCATTATAGTGTTAAAGATGTTGTCAAACACATTTTTCTCAATGTGCCTGACATCTAAGATGTGTCGAATCAAGTTTGAACTCCAATAAGGTAAATCCCAAAATGTACTTTTTTCCAACCACGGTCCTTACATTTCACTTTAATAATCTCATTAGCATCTGTTTTTGTGACTTTCACTATTCCTAAATCATTAAATTCTCTCAATATATCAGTTCTAGATTTAATTACTGGTGCAACCTTTTCCACAGTCTTATTTTTCAAGATTGGGGTCTTGTTTGTTCGAATTATATGACCCCTTTGTAAGAACTTGTGATGATTGTCAAACCATGATTGCTTCCTACCTCTTAAGACACTAAATGCATCTGAGGCCTCCATGCAATAGGGACAAGCTAATCGACCAGCGGTACTCCATCCAAATAACATATAGAATGCTGGAAAGTCGCTAATTATCCGCATAAGAGCATCTCTCATTTGAAAGTTTTGCTTCATGAAAATGTCATATATCATTGCACCGACCTTCCATAATTGTTTAAGTTCCTCAATGAGAGGTTGCAAGAATACATCCAATTTATCTTTTAGATTTTTAGGTCAAGGAACTAGTACAGTTAAGAACATGTGTTATTCCTTCACACACAACCCTGGTGGCAAATTATAAGGTGTTACGGTTACTGGCCATGAAGAATATTGTGCTCCCGATTGCCCATATGGTTGAAAACCATTAGTACAAAGTCCTAATTGCACATTATGAATTTCATGTGCGAATTCCGGATGCGTCTGATCAAAATGTTTCCAGGTAGAAGAGTCTAATGGATGAATCATAACACAATCTTTATCATGCTCTGCATGCCACCTCATTTCCTTTATCGTGATATTCGATGTGTACAATATTTTGAGCCTATCGGTGAGAGGAAAGTAGTACATTTTCTTATATAAAATGTTAATTTTTTTATCTTTTACTACTTCATTGGTATGCTCTCTTGTAACGAGGATGTGCACAGAACTTGCAACTGGTCAGTGTACTATCTTTACCTCAGTATATCATACATTGATTATTACAACAATAGATCTTTATCATCGGTAAGCCCATACCTCGTAACAACTTCTTAATGTTATAAAAGTTCTCAGTCACCACATTCCCTTCTAGAAGAATTTCCTTCATATATACAAGCATCTGATAAAAAAAATTATCATATGGTTCTCTGATTTCATGGTCATAACTCGAGCAACAAATGAAAGCAATGTGTGATTTTTACAACCAGGCCACAACTCTTTGTTTGTAGCATCAAGCATATCATAAAAATTCTTAGCCTCTTGGTGTGGAGGTTCCTCCAATTCCTCGGGATTAAAATCAAGACCAACAACATCAAACACCATAGAGTGGTATGTACTGAAAACATCTACATTATTTGTTTCATGGCTAAAAGTTGTATCTTCAAAGTTTTTATCATTCATGTTGATTTCCCCATGGCAATCCCAAATATAATATTCTAGAACAAATCCAAATTTAGCCACATGGATTTTATTGTATCTACATCATGATATACACACTACAACAAAAAGTAGATTATGCGACACTTATTTTGGGTTATTTTTTAATAAATGTCTCAAAGCTTATTTTTGGGACACTTTTCTGAATTTATTCAATTAAATTTACATGTCGAGACACTTAACAAAAATTTCTCGTTTCCCACACTTGTCTCGCCAAAATTTGGTTGGAAATTTTCAACTTTTTCATTTCCCGGTTAAGCCTTCACTAAGCTAGGGCATAGAAACTTTTTATCACCCCTTTTATATTTTCTCCAGCAAAATTGGGCTTATTTTTCTTACCCCCTGCTATCCTTCTTCTTCAAAGGGCTTCAACTTCTCCTTGGCAAAGACAAAGAAATTCCTTATAAGCGGTGACAATTTTCCTCTCTTCATCAGGTACGCTACACGGCCTTAGTCGCTTAGTTTTTTAGAAGAGAGTATTAAAAGATCTAGGCGATGCAATTTAATTTCGGATTTCTTGCAATTGGAAAGTTTTTTGTTTTTCTTTTTGAATTCAAGAGTCATCCTGTGTTCAATTTGGACTTTAGTATTATTTTTTACTTTAGATTCAGATGGTAGATTTAGTATTTTCGACAGGGGAAAAATTATCTTAGCGAGTTGTTATTAGTTGGTTTTATACCCCATATAAATTAGGGGTTTTAATTTCGGGTGTTGCTTAATTCATTTGAGTTTATTCCTATTCTAGCTTTCAATTCGATTTTTTCACTAAATTGGTTTGAGTTTTTTTGTGATTATCAATCAGGGAGATATTTAGAGTTTCATCCATGTTCGTCTTTTGGTTTGGATTTTTGCGTGATTATCTGTCAATTGAACCTACTCTAATGATGTTTGTTCTCAACTGATCATTGTTCTTTTATCAACAAGTGATAGATGTATAAATGATGAACCAAAGATATCCTTTACAGTACTGCAAGACAGGTTCTGTTGCTTTTCACATTTTGTATCTAAATGTGATATATCTTTTGGTAGAGAATATGATAGTGTAACTGATATTTGAGTTGGTACGCGTCATAGTTTCTTTTATACTATAACAACGAACTAATTTGTTTTCCTTTCCCCTTTGTTGGCTTTATAGGTTCTAATTCAAGCTTACAATTCCCTATATTTTTCCCTCAAAATGGTCATCTTTTGAACTTTATATGCAGGTTGTATCTGATTCTTATCGAATTTACTTGTTTGATTTGGTGGAAGCCAAGTACTGATTTATATTGAAAAGATTAACCAAGATTTTATGAAATGATGAACCTTCAGGGTTTTACTCCTTCATCCTTCTTCTCTGAGGAGGATATTGTCGTATGACATATTGATAACCTGTATATGTTGATTACGCCTTCTAAGAGAAAACCAGAGTAAATAGAATTTTTGCAGTATAGTGTTTAACTCTGCATCTCATCCCTTATCTTCACGCACAACTTTACTCAAAAAGAGATTTAGAAAAATTATGACACTATTGTTATGTGATAGATTATAGATGATTGATTATTTCAATACCTTGCAGCGACTGGTTGGTGTAAGGAAGATGGCAAATGACTTCTTACTCTGGTGAGTGATAATGATTTTTGTCTAGGTTTCAAATATGTAACATTTTTTCTCCTATAAATTCACTTAAGCGGGCGTAGGATATCTAATTCCCTCGTATTAAATTTTGACGCACATTTGGTTTCTGCAGCTAATTAGTTTTGATAGTTTTTGTTGTAGAAGATGAGTTTCTGTGAATACTTAGTCCTATTATATCATGTGATTGTGCATTGATGAAATTCTTTTTTATCATCATTATTGTTAAAATGATAAAAAGATTTTACAACTAATCCACACTATAATTTGTTTTAATTTCTGACAATGTACAATATTTAGTAGTAGTACCCATATTTTTTTTCTTATATTTTTTGTGTTTGACATAATTTTCCATGCAATTTAGAAACAAAAATAACTAAGAGCAAGATTTCCATGAACTCAAGTTAGTACATACTTCACTTAACTTAGTAGTTGGAATTGCATTCGCTACTTCTTTAGAAGTTAGATGAATCTCCTATCTGGATTATACTTGAGTAAGATATTTCTGGACAAGTACTTTTTGAAAAGATTAGGACTGTCTTAGGGATTGAGTTGAACTTTTGATGTAATAATGTTGGGGTGGGAAACAACATAGCATAAGTAAAATGCATTTGGAAGATAATCTGCATTTTATAAGATTAAAGAACTTCTTACATAATAATGTTGGGGTGGGAAAGAATTTATTATAAGAATAAATGCATTTGTAAAATAATTCGTCTCTTTTTAGATGAAAGAACTTCTTACATGATAGTGTTGAGATGATAAATAATTTATTTTAAGCATCATTGCATTCACAAGATAATTTTTCATATCTTTAAGGTGTGAGCTTTCTCACACACATGAAGTTGATTGAAGATGTTTGCTAATTTAGAGTTTGCTGGAAATAGTGACATGGTTAAAAAATTGTTTGATTTATTTGCTAGTGTTATTCAAATTATGAAGATTTCTTAACTAAAGCTATTAAGAAAAACTCAAATGTTTATTATAAATTTCAGTTAATTTTTTATAAATATGTATTATAGATTTTTTCTAACAAAGTTCATCAATTAGTTAAAGTTATTGACTGATAGTTTCTTGACTATTTTGGGACAGGTTGTTTTGGATGAAGATGAATTGATGGAGGAGTTTTTTGGAACAAGAACACTCAACTCAAAGGAGACTCCACAATTTAGATTGTGTCATTTTTACATTTCATATTTTGTAAAAGCAAGATTACGGCTCTATTTAGTTTTTCTTGCGTATTTTGGACATGAAGGATATGATGTATGTTGTTATGCCTAGTTGCAGCTTGGATTTATGTTATTGAGTTGTCAAATGACATTGTATTTATAAAAAAAAATTGCATTTGGTATATATTATGAATGCATTTTTTACTTGAATAATACTTTTTATTATAGATGTATTACGATATTGGTTGTATGTGTTGAATATAGCGACGTGTAATTTTGACATACAAGGTACATGTAAGTGTCTTAATATACAAATTAATTTGGAGGCACAAATATTTTAATATACATGAAAGTGTCTCTAGTTTCATCAAAATATGTAAATAAATGTCTCATGCAAGCACTTTTAAGACACAAATAAGTGCCTTGTGAAAATAATTTAGGGACATAAATAGAGTTTTGATGCTACACTTTATGTGTCTCAATATTAATTTAAAGGCAAAAATAAGTGTCTCGATATTTTATTTGAGGGCACAAGTAAGTGTCCTAAAATATCTATCAACAAAATTTTAAACATTCTGATGGCATTTGTAAATGCCTCGAGAAATCAATCTTAAGGCATATGTAAATGCCTAGAAAGCTATTGATGTAGAGGCACTTAAAAAGTGTCTCTAACTCTATTGGGACACACTACTTGGAGGCACATGTGGTAAATGCCCCAAAAATCATAAGTGCCCCAAGAGATTCAATGTGGGGGCACTTTTCAGTGTCTGGAAATCCCTTTTTTGTTGTAGTGACACGATTTTATTGTAATTAACAACTGACCATAATGTTGTTGGTATTTACCAACCCATTGTGTTCATTAGTAATTATAAACTATAATATATATTAGTAAATTACCAATGGATGGTAGATTTGTTAACATATAGCAACACATGAGAAACACGTTTAAATTTACTAATTGATTTTTTGGTTGATTTGTAATACTTTTCTTCCGAGTTGATATTACTGATTAGACGTGAAAATGTGATGTTTTAATGCTCATTTAGACCACATATTGAGTGTTTTTTGGTGAGTATTTAGAGTTATTTAAGTACTATTTTCATAAACTCATCAATTTGTCTCTTTGGTGTGCATATTAGGAAAGAGGATAAAAAATGGAGATTGTGGGACTTTGAATCAACTCAAACGGACTCTCGGATGAGTAGAAATGAAGGAATTATGAAAAGTATTAGTTCGGGCAAAGAAAAGTATCACTCGGCAAAAAGGAAGGAGAAGGAACTGGACCAAGCCCTATGGTCAAGCACGAGCCGCTCGACCAAGGGAGGTCGAGTGAATGTTGAATGCTGGAGAAGATGGCACACTCGACCATTGCTCGAGCACTACTCGCTCGACCAGGGGTGCTCGAGCAGCAATTGATCGCGGGAAGAGGTAGGCGCTCGATGAGTGCTCGAGCACTACTCGCTCGACCAGGGGTGCTCGAGCAGCAATTGATCGCAGAAAGAGATAGACGCTCGATGAGTGCTCGAGCGAAAGGCGCTCGATGAGATTTAATACGGAGAAATGCGTGCGAGTACGACTCGTGTGATTAGTCCACTTGGTGGGCTCAGAAGTTTTATCGTACCAAATCTTGCAAGTGAAGAATCAGTTTCTTCGGTACGGATAATAATGTTGAGCTGTCTTTACTCCAAGGTGAAATATATTAATTAATTTAAAGCTATTTAGAAGCTTAATTAATTAATGGACTTGATAATCTTAAACGTGGGAAATAATAACTGGGAGTCCATATTATCGTAATATGGATTAAGATGTATAGTGCAATATTAATTTATTAGTGGTAATAGTTAATATTAATGAGTTGAATTATATTGGGTCTCAATATTGAAATTCAGAAGTCCATTAGGAGGTCCAATCTTAATTCTCCTTAAGGCCCCTCAAGTAGCCCATTAAGTAGCCCAATAATGATAAGGTGATTAAAATAAAAAGAAAATATATTGCTAATTTTTTCTTATTTTTTTCGAAAATTTGGAAATAAGGAGAGAAAAGATTTTGTTGATTTTTTTGGAAAGATATTATGGAAGATAAGTATTCTTGGAATACAAGATTATCTCATATATTCAAGAAGATCCAAATCTTGGATTCTCTTCTTAAAAATTTCGAAAATCACAAGCTTATAAGGTGAGTGAGATTTTTGTGGAATATTTTATTATGGAGAAAAGAATATATGAGATATATTCAAGATTTCTTATAGACTAAGAAAAGATTTTCTCTAGGCCCATAAAGCCTACAATTTTTAGCCACTCCATCTTATAAATAGGGGGTGATTATTTCATCCCCAAGTACATAATTTCATGTGTTGGAAAAATCAAGAGCATATATATTTTTCTTTTTCCTTAGTTATTTAAATTACTTGAAAGCATCTCCCACCGGTGATCAAGTAAGGCGAAAGGGAAATACTTGAGAAGGCTTTTGGGTTGATAAAGCGTGATCGTGATTGTCCCATTTATTCAAAGGCCAATTCCTACAAGAGGTACGTAAGTCACATAAATTCTTGTTTATTCTGCCATAGATTTTATGTGAATTAATTCAACATGCATGATGTCAAATTTGTTGTTGGAATTATTATTTGAATTAATTAGGATTAATTCATGCTAGTAATAATTGTACTTAAATTCATATTTAAATTTCATCCCGAATAGATTCCGGGCACCCCTATTTCCCCAACAACTGGTATCAAAGTCACGGTTTCGAGCTCTGATCTTTAAATTGGAATTTAAATTGTAAGACATTAAATTGAAATTGGATAGTAGAATTGCTAGATCTTTTTTGCAGGTATCCAATTGTCATGGTTTTAATATTTATTTTTTCATGCGTGTGAATTAATTGTTTTTAATTCGATTTGTTCGAATTTGTTTTTCTCGTGAGAAAATCCACGAGTAGATTAATTGTTTTATTTTGATTTGATCACTGTAATAGACTAGTCTAGATCTAGTATTTATTTTTTGTAAATAAATTGTAACCGGATTGAGACGAAGAATGAAGAATTAAAGACGGCGTACCCGGATGACGCATGCATGTGTGGCGCATGCATGGATGTAAAATCATGCATGGGGTGAAAAACAAGAATGAACGACGAAACCCGTGCACGACGGGCGAGCCGAGGCACACGAGCGCGCGCGCTCGGCGCTCGGCGGTCGTGCCGAGAGGTGCGCGGCCCACCCCGTGGGCCGATGCATGCCGTATCTCGGGCCGTGAAATTTTTAATTTCAGTTCTCATTTTTTTGTGTGATTTTAAACGTCGTCCCGAACTCCAAACGAAGATGTTTTTGATGAAGTGTTGTTGTTCGAGTGGGAGCGTGTTGAGACGAACGATGGAAAGAAATAAGAACGATATTTTGTATCAAGACGTGAAGAAATTAAACCGTGACAATTGGATTTGAGTGCTCCAATGTGTTTAATTTTGTTTTGATGGGTATTTTATTTTGTGCACTTATTATTATTTGTTAATATGTGTTTGCATAAATTTTATTGTCCAAGAAAAACCTTACTTTCGAAAATTACTAAGTATGTTTCTTTAATCGCAATTTTATTCCGAATATTAAAATTGGATTAATTTGGCCTCCATAATTTATTTATTTGTGAAGTCTTTTTGGAATACATTTCCACCTCGGATCGGCCAAAAGGACGAATTTCACATGAATAAATTCCGAAAGGATGATTGTGGATTATTACTAGTGGCGGTATTGACCCTCACCCCGAGTGGCTTGCTCAAAGCGAAATAATAATCCTGTATTTAATTATGGTTATTACTTAGGCATAAGAAATTGATATTAACTTACTCCCCTCGTATTCCCTGTCAATTTTTATGTGGTCAAAGTGGGAGCCAACTATTAATTTTTAAATTAAGGATTTGTAACTTTTAAGTTTGTGATCCGCTTGAATGTGTTTATATGTATAGACCACCCCTCGTGGCGCATATAAATTGTTTCGAGATGTTGGCTGATGCATGATTATATTGTTTTAAGGTTTCAATATAATTGATGTGATCGAATTATGTGATAATTTTGTATTTTTCTAGATATTGATATGATTGTATGTTTTATTCTCAGTTCATCATGTCGCAACCTTTTAATCCATTGTTTAGTATACTTAAAGATAACAAACTTGTCGGTGAGAATTATGTTGATTGGAAACGTAATCTTGATATTGTCCTAACCGCTCAACACCACAAATGGGTACTTACTACTCCTAAGCCCCAAGAGCCTGCCGAAGATGCGAGCAAGGCGGTTAAGAAAGAGCATAAGAGTTGGTTTGACTCCGATGAGATGGCTAGGTGTACTATTCTAGCTTCAATGTCAGATGTGTTGCAACACCAACACCAACACATGGAGACTGCCTCTGAGATAATGCTCAATCTTGAAGCGATGTTTAAACATCAGAACCGTACAGCTAGGCAAATCACCATGCGAAAGATGCTTTCGTTGAAGATGGTGGAAGGTACGCCCGTAGGGGATTACGTTATCGAGATGATGGGTTATCTCAACAAGTTGGAAGTACTTGGTGTGGAATTTGATCTCCCTACTAAGGTCGCTTTCGTTCTCCATTCTCTGCCGAAGAGCTTTGAGCCGTTTCAGTTGAACTATCAAATGAATGACCGGGCAAATAGTTTACCCGAGCTCTTGCAAGCTTTGGTGTCGGCGGAGACTTTAATGGATCATCAAACTGTTGCTATGGTGGCAAACGGTCTGTCTGCCTCTTCGGGTCCCAAGGAAGGGAAGAAGAGAAAGAGGACGAAAGGCCAGACCCAAGTAAATCCAACCGTTGCGAAACCTAAGGCGAAGGGCGAAGGAGGTGGAAAGAAAGCTGCTAAGGGTAAGTGCTTCAATTGTGGTGAGAAGGGACATTGGAGGTCAACCTGTTCTAAGCCTAAGAAGGCGGTAAAGAAAGGTAAGTCTCATGCTTTAGTCGTTGAAACTTATGTTGTGGCGTATGCTGCCCACGTTTGGGTAGTGGATACCGGGGCAACTCATTATATTTGTTTCACTCTTCGAGGGTTCCAGCTAACCCGACGACTTAGCAAGAATGAGATCCTCGTCACTTTGGGCGATGCTACGAGAGTGGCAGCCGAAGAAGTGGGAGTCGTGCACCTATCTTTTGAAGATAGAGTTTTAATTTTAAGAGATGTTTTATACGTTCCGAACTTTAGGAAGAATTTAATTTCAGTTTCTAAGTTGTTTTTTTATGGAAATTCTGTTACTTTTAATAAAGTTGTTACTGTTTCTTTTAAGAATGTTACTATCTGTCATGGAACGTTGGTAAACAATATCTATACGATTAAGTGTGCACACCACTCAAATAATGAATCTATTAACACGTCGATCATTTCGAGTAATAAAAGATAGCGGTCTTCGGAGATGAACGAAACACTTCTATGGCATCTTAGACTAGGTCATATTAATCTAAAGCGGATATAGAGATTGGTGAAAGACGGATCCTTGGAATCATTCCAAGTCGAACTGTTTCCAACTTGTGAATCCTGTTTAGAGAGTAAAATGACCAAGAGGCCATTTGGGCCAAGGGGAATAGAGCCACGGAAGTGTTAGAACTCGTTCGTACCGATGTGTGTGGTCCAATGACGATCAAAGTGAGAATGGGGTATGATTATTTTGTCACCTTCATTGACGATTACTCGAGATATGGGTACATTTACCTTATGAGGCATACGTTTGAAACTTTTGATAAGTTCAAGGAGTTTAAGGCCAAAGCCGAGAAACATAGGGAAAAGAGTATCAAGTTTCTACGATCAGATCGTGGAGGCGAATACCTCAGCGATGAATTCTTGAACTACTTGTCGGACGAAGGGATCGTATCCCAGTTAATCGCACTGGGAACCCTCAACAGAACGGTGTGGCGGAACGAAGAAATCGGACTCTTTTAGAGATGGTCAGATCCATGATGAGTTATTCGGATTTACCCAAGTCATTTTGGGGTAACGCCTTAGAAACGGCGGCTTACATTCTAAACTTGGTGTCATCCAAATTGGTTCTTAAAACCCCAATGGAATTGTGGACCGGGCACAAGCCCAGTCTAAGATATTTGCAGATTTGGGGTTGTCCGGCATACGTGCTAGACAAGGAAGCCGGTAAGTTGGATCCACATTCGGAATTAAGGTTGTTTATAGGATACCCTGCGGGAACGAAAGGGTGTATGTTCTATAGTCCCAAGGATCAAAAGACCGTGATTAGTACACACTTTAAATTCTTGGAGAAAGACTATATGAACAATCGGAATCCTAAAACTGAAATTACCTTAGAAGAATTGAGAGGTCAAACCTCGATACCAAGTATACAAGATGATGTACCACACGTCATATCTTCACAACCAGAACCCCGTCGCAGTGGGAGGATTGCTAGGCAACCCGAGAGATTCATGGGAATAGGATAATCTTCAGATTTAATTCCCGGCAATGAATCAGACCCATGGACATATGACGAGGCAATCCAAGACAAAGACGCAGAGTCGTAGCAAACAGCAATGGAAACCGAGATGGGTTCGATGGATCATAATCAAGTGTGGGAGTTGGTCGAACCACCCAATGGGGTAGAATCCATTGGATGCAAGTGGGTGTACAAGAGGAAAAGAGGACCAGATGGAAGGGTTGAGACCTTCAAAGCAAGGCTAGTGGCCAAAGGGTATACTAAAAAAGAAGGGATCGATTATGAGGAGACCTTTTCGCCTGTAGCTATGCTTAAGTCCATCAGTATTCTCTTGTCGATCGTTGCCCACCTAGATTACGAGATCTAGCAAATGGATGTCAAGACAGCATTCCTTAACGGAAGTCTTGATGGGATAGATATCTATATGCAACAGCCCAAAGGTTTTATTGAAAGAGGCCAAGTGCACCTCGTATGCAAGCTTAATAGATCCATTTATGGACTTAAGCAAGCATCGCGTACTTAGAACCAGTGTTTTGATCAAGTGATTAAGTCTTATGGGTTTGATCAAAATGAGTTCGAAAGTTGTGTGTATAAGAAGCGTGACGGAACTGTGGTGGTATTCTTAGTATTATACGTAGACGATATTCTGCTCATTAGAAACAATGTAAAGGTATTGTCAGACGTAAAGGTATGGCTATCAAAACAATTTGATATGAAGGACTTAGGGGAAGCCGGTCACATCCTTGGGATCAAGATCACTCGCGATCGCAAGAAGAGGATGTTGGGCTTATCGCAAGCTTCATACATTGACACTGTTTTGAAGCGTTTCAGCATGCAAGATTCCAAGAAAGGTTTTGTACCTTTTAGGAACGGAATCCATCTATTTAAAGAAATGAGCCCTAAGACGCAAGCGGAGATAGATGACATGAAAGGTGTTCCGTAAGCTTCGGCCGTAGGAAGCCTTATGTATGCAATGCTGTGTACGAGACCGGATATCTGCTTTGTCGTGGACATGGTGGCAAGATATCAAAGTAATCCCGGGAAAGACCATTAGACTGCCGTAAAGTGCATCTTGAGGTATCTGAAAAGAACTCGTGAGCGGATGCTGATTTACCAGTCAGATAGTCTTATGACCGTTGGATACACGGACTCGGATTTTCAATCAGACATAGACTCAAGAAAGTCAACATCAGGTAGTGTGTTTTGCATGGGAGGAGGAGCCATTTCATGGAGAAGCGTTAAGCAGAAATGCAGCGCTGATTCGACCATGGAAGTCGAGTATGTAGCTGCTTGTGAAGCAGCAAAAGAGGCAGTTTGGCTCAAGAACTTCTTAGTGGACTTGGACGTTGTTCCGAATTTGTCCGACATGATAACTGTCTATTGTGACAATGCCGGAGCAGTTGCAAATTCAAAGGAACTGAGAGCCCACAAGGCCAGCAAACACATAGAAAGAAAATACCATCTTATACGAGAAATCGTTAAGAGGGGAGATATAGAGGTGGAAAAGATAGCGTCGGGTGACAACCTAGCGGATCCATTCACAAAGGGTCTACCTCAGAGTACATTCGAGAGACATGTGGATGGAATGGGAGTCAAGACTATTGTCAATCTGCTTTAAGTATAAGTGGGAGGAATTATTAGGTTAGTGTAGGTTGACATGAGATGTTACATAGAGCTACTACACTAAGACATGCATGATGTATACTAAAAAGCAGACTTTAAGTATAAGTGGGAGATTGTTGGAGTTATACGTGAAAGTATGCTTTTACTTTGTATAACTCATGTATTAAACACTTGTTTATGAGTATAATTGTTTTATCACATTTGTTTTAGATATGATTGAATGTTGAATATTTATTGCAACCAGTTCATTATATAGTACATGTTACATTGTAGTTAATGTGGTGATATTCGATCACGGAAGATCACATTAACGGTTTCCTTGTAACTAAACGTACAAGTTCACGACCCAGGTGGAATTGAACAATCCGCCGTGAAAGGTCGATGTGTATATCTCAGATTGGCTTGTCTTGACCAAGAGATTGCACTAGCACATTTAGTATGTGTTGAAGAGGACCTACAGCTTGGATAAATTCTTCTGTTCTGAAATGTGAAGAATTAGACCTCAGTGGTTATTGATTTCTTAATCTCCGTTACTTAAATAGGACCATGTGTGCTTAATGGTTACTACTTTGATTCATGTTGGGTAAGAATCATTGTGACTTTGAACTTTGTGTTTTGGGCAGTAATATTAATCTTACGACGGTTGCTACGATTTAATACACAGAAACGCATGCGATTATGGCTCGTGTGATTAGTCCCCTTGGTGGGCTCAGAAGTTTTATCGTACTAAATCTTGCAAGTAAAGAATCAGTTTCTTCGGTAGGATAATAATGTTGAGCTGTCTTTACTCCAAGGTGAAATATATTAATTAATTTAGAGTTATTCAGAAGCTTAATTAATTAATAGACTTTGAAAGTGTGCGTGTGTTAAAAAGTGCAGATGTTGTAACAAATGTTAAAACAAATATTACAACAAACAGGAAAATCAGAATATAAAATGTGTACAGCGGAAGACTTAAACACACAATTGCGAAATGGAATACTTTTTAACACAAACTATCTTAAATAGTTTGTGCTAGCCTTACGGCGAAAGGTTCAGTATAAAAAGATTTGTGATACAAAAGTTGTATGAAGAGTATAATCGTTCACAACGGAAACAAGACTCGATATCACCTATCAAATCTAAATTGGCTAAGTGTATAATCTATCTATACACCGTCAAAGTTGATCTCACTCTATATATATGATCTCTCTATCTATGGATATAGGTTCGACCGCAAGTTATACGAGAAGAACTCTACTTCTAAGTATAACATAAATGTTGGAATAGCTGCCCTATCACCTTTAAACTCAGGATCAACACTAGAGTAGGTGTACTCGTTTACTCCACACTTAGTACTGAAAGCTTCGACCTCTATTTATAGGCGCAAGTCTTCAATCCACAAATAACTCCTTCAAGTAACCGCTTCCATGATCTTCATGTTGTCCCACGTTTCTTATCTTTATTCCTAATGCTTCTTGATGCAACCGCCTGATCTTGATTGTTCTAAAACATCCTGGATAAGTCTGGATCGTGCTGGCCCTTGTAGATCCTTGTAGATCCTTCTGGAACCCGTAACCGCCCATGTTGCAACCAATGTTATGCAACATTCACTGCAACATTGAGTATTCCAGAACCTTGTAGATCCTTCTAGATCTTCATCCTGCTAGTTAAAACATCTAAGACCACATTTGATCATAAAGTGTTGGTTAATGAGAAGAAAGGGCAAATTCATGTTGTTTCAAAGTAAATAGTGAATACTTCACTACCAACAACATTAACAATCTCCCCCAATTTGACCTTTCTGCTACAACACACCTGATGTATATATTTCTCAATATATAAGTCAGTGATGTATGTACAATAGAGATCAACATCGTATTGTACACTTATCTTTTCAACCTTGTGTAGCAAAACAGTCAAAAAATAAGATGAACAACTATAAGTTGAATCACCAAAATCAAGATGAAATAACAATAAGTTAATTTCACAAAAACAGAATGAACATCATCATATATGCTCATCAAACAGCAAAATGAGTAACATAATGTTTACTCATTCAAATTACAACTTTCAAACTGAAATAAATCTTATCAATTCTAATATAATATCCTAACAACTAATATAATATCGTCTTTCAAAAATTAAGAACTTCCTATCAAAAGCAAAAATTTCTAACACAGCAAACTTAATCAAAAAGTATGAATCAACCAAGAGTACTTAGCGGCATCACAAAAAAAGGAACTTGATATCACTGTATAATATATACAGCTGCAGGTTCAAGCATCTTGCACTAAGCTCCCCCATAAACTGTGCTTCATCCATTCTCTAAACCATCTTCAAACTTTGGTAGTAATATCTGGCAGATCACCATACAGCTCTTCTTCCTCTGTTTCCTGAATATGAATTATTGCAAGATTTGTAACAACATCTTCAGCAGCATCAGGTCCAGTTGCAACAGCTTCATCAGCAACTGTCCTTCCTTCCTCAGCAACCTCAGCAGCAGGTTCAACAGCATCATCCATCTCATGAATCTCAACTCCTCGAGGAGCAGCAACTGGTACTCCCCCTGTTGTGGTAGAAAGTAGGTTTTCCCAGTAGTTCTTTAGGAATTGAAGTTCATCAATTGAGTCCTGCAAGTGCTTCAGTTGAGTTTGAATAAACTCAGGTGAGATATTTAGGAAAGGAGCTGCAGAAGCAGGAATGTTGCTAGGTATGTTCCCAGCATTCTGTGCAGCATCTTGTGCAGGAGCAGGGTCAGGAACAGGTTGGTGTGGTTCTGCATCTTCTTCTTCAGCATTATCCTGCAGATGTAAGTCTAACACTCTATTTCCAAACAGTAAATAATGAGATATACCCATCAGATTGACTCTCCCCCTCAACAACTCATTTCTTATGTGAACAAAGTTGTGACTTCTCAAATATCCATAAATCAGCACAGGGTAAGGCAGGTTGCCTTTCTCAGAGATCTTTCCAGCAAATTTCATCATGTGATGAAAAATAACCAACCCAAGGTTAAAGTTTTTCATCACACCAATTCTGTACATCAGTACAGCCTGATCTCTGGTCACCTTTGTGGAATTTGTAGAGGGTATCCAGTTATTCACCACCAGTTTGTGTAAGACTGAATACAGAGAGGTCAATGAGGCAGCCAACATATTCTTCTTCCATTTGTTAACTCACCCTCCAGTCAGGACATTTATGATCTCATCCATATGAGGAACATCTTCCTCCTCAACATCCTCAACATGCAGAAACTGATTAATCAACTTAGGAGTAAAAGGAACATTTATATCCCTAAATCTCACAGAACCATACCACCTAGAATTCCTTCTAGCATGATTCTTTCTCAGACAAGCATAAAATTCATACACAGAATCAGTGACAAATGCATCAGCAAAGGTAACAACATGCATCAAACTTCTTTCTTCCAAGTATCTAACTAGACCTTTAGATTCAAACTCATCAATGTTAATTTTTCATTCAATTAACAAATTTCTCTTCCTTAGTCTTTCCAACTTTTGGTCTAGAGATTCATCATCATCATTATCAGAACTGACATGCTCAACAGAATGTTCAGATGCATTACCTTAATCAGAATCAGTTTTGGTTTTGTCTGAGCTACTCTCAGAACTGTTGTCATCAGCTTCAGGTTCTGGTGCTGCTGCACTTGTTCCAGCACCACTAGTGGCATACTCAAACTTTCTCTTGGTCCTTAGCTCAACTCTTGCTCTCCTCCTTAGTTCAAATATAGGTACATCACTCTCATCAGATTCTTCCTTCCCCTGGCTTTGAGAGTGATCAGTCTCTTTCTCAGATAAGTCTTTGGAGCTCAACTCCTTTTCAGATTTAGAAAACACTCGAATAGGTCGAGTAGCAACATCTCCTTCCTCATCCTTCTTCTTCCATGCGGTTTCAGAGTAGTTCACCATTTTCTTTGCTCTACCCGATCTCCTCCTTGATTTAATAGGGCTTCTTTTCCTTTTGCCACCTTTTTCTTCACAGCTTTGGCTATTGGAGCAGGCTCAGAGTCCTCAGACATTGAAGAATCAGTTTTGGGTGATTCTTCTTTGTCTTCCTCTGACATCTCAACATCAGGGACCTCAGCATTAGGGCTTTTCTCCCTAGTTTCTTCAGCAACAGTCTCCTTGGCAATGTCAACATTCTCCATGGCTTGATCACCTGTTTCAACATCTTTTGAAACTTTAGCAGTAGGGTTATTGGCTTGGCTTAAGGATATTGGAATTTCTGGATGAGCAATCGAAGAAGTGCCTTTGATGTGAACAGTAGGTGAAGGGTTTTGAGTTTGGTTCAGGTAGGATGCAACATCCACTTCAATCGAACCAATGGTTAGCTTGGGAACCACAGGGCTTCCTTGAAGGCTTTGAGCAATACCACGTGCGATCGACTCAAGCTGATCGACAGTGGCTTTATTTGACATGTAGATGTTTACGGGGAAAGCTTGAACAGGAGTTAGAGTAGTAAGAGGTGTGGTGCTCGATGATGGAGCAACAGAGGCAGCATTTGGGTTTTGGCTTGAGGTCATTTCTGCAAGAAGGTTCAGGTTTGAGGTTTGAGAAGGTGGAGAGGTTGAGGGAGTTTTCGAACTGTGGGAGTTTTTCTTTTGATTTCCAGCCATTAAGTACTTAGTAAAAGCAAGTGAAATAAAATTTAAGAGAAATAACACTAAAATCCTAGAAATGCAAACTCACTGAATTTCAACACTTGTACGAAAAATCTGAACTTTACTCATATGCTAAAACACAGAAAATTAAACATAGGACATGAAGGATATATATAGGAGAGAGTACGGAAGTTAATTTAATTACCCACAAAAGGAATATTCTGGATTTTAAGTAGTTGAAACCACCCACTTCCCCATAAAAGATCGTGGGTTATTTCAGAAACAAAAATTCAAATTTTAATTAATTAAACACACTAAATTATGCACTACTTGAATAAAATTGAAAACGTGGGTTATGCATGTGGAAATTAAAAAAACAAATTCCTGAAAAATCGGTCCATAACTTGACTTAGAAAAATAAATACGAAGTGCATATGATGTTGTATCCAAAATTGGAACACACACTTCAACATCAGTTTTAATATCCAATGTCGCACTTTTTATCAAACACTTTTAGCACTTTTTATTCACATTGATCCATCTTTTCAAGAGAGTGCATCGTAGCAGCGAACTCCGTGCCCCATAATTACTCAATGGATTTGTGACATATTGATGTTTTACTAATCACCTTTTGAAAAGAAGACATCATAGTAGCGAACTCCGTGCTCCATAGTTACTTAGTGAATTAGTTACATCTTGATGTGCTTTTTCAAAAACTTCTAATGCTTTTGAGAAGAGTGATTCCTCTTTATTTTTACACAACACACGTACTTAGTCCAGATTTATTTTACAAAGAAATTATGAATCAAAATACAAGAACAAGCTTTAATTAGAACATGCAGATACCCTGATGTTGTTATAGATGTTTTAACAAACATAACAACATCCGCTTCTCAGTTACTCAGATTGTGCACATACCAAGAGATTTCCTCAAGAATGAGAATCTCTTATGGTCTAATGCTTTAGTAAACACATCAGCAAATTGATTTTCAGTGGGTATGTATTCTAACTTCACAATATTCTTTTCTACAAGATCCCTTATGAAATGATGTCTAATACTTATGTGTTTAGTAAGTGAGTGTTGAACTGGATTTTTCGAAATGTTGATAGCACTTGTGTTATCACAAAATACAGTTAAAGTGTCACTCTCTAAACCATAATCACTTAACATTTTACTCAACCAAAAAAGTTGTGTACAGCAACTACCTGTTGCAATGTACTCAGACTCTGCAGTAGATTGTGATACACAATTTTGTTTTCTGCTATGCCATGAAATGAAATTATTACTCATATAAAAGTAACCACCACTCGTGCTCTTCCTATCATCAATGTCTCCAGCCCAGTCAGCATCACTATATCCAACAAATGTACTGCTTGTGTCTTTGGTATACCATATACCAAGATCAGTTGTACCAGCCACATATCTTATGATTCTCTTGACTGCATTCAAATGAGACTCTTTAGGACAAGCTTGGTACCTGGCACAAACACAAACACTATACATAATATCAGGCCTCCTTGAAGTTAAGTACAGAAGACTACCTATCATGGATCTATACAAAGTTGGATCAACATCTTGACCAACAGTGTCTTTACACAACTTTTGTGTAGATCCCATAGGAGTTTTCATGACTTTTGAGCTTTCTAAACCAAACCTTTTCACTAAGTTCTTTGCATACTTACTCTGAGAGAAGAAAATACCTTTATCAGTCTGTTTGATTTGAAGTCATAGGAAGTAATTCAAATCACCTACCATGCTCATCTCAAATGTTGCTGTCATTGCTTCAACAAACTTGTTTAACATAATGTTGCAAGTTGAACAAAAAACAATGTCATCAACATATATTTGAGTTATTGATAAGTCTTCTCCAGAATTTTTAATGAATAAGGTTCTATCAGCCTCTCCTCTTATGAAACCAAATTGCAACAGAAAGTCAGTAAGTCTACCATACCAAGCTCTAGGAGCTTGTTTGAGACCATACAAGGCTTTCTTTAGTTTGTACACATGATCAGGATAATGTGGGTTTTCAAAACCTTTAGGCTGTTCAACAAATGCATCTTCAATTAATATGCCATTCAGAAATGCAGCTTTTACATCCATTTGATGAAGATTAATGTTAATGTAACATGCAATTGCTAGTAATAGTCTAATGGATTCTATCCTAGCAACAGGTGCAAATGTTTCATCAAAATCAATACCTTCAACTTGAGTGTAACCTTGTGCAACTAATCTAGCTTTGTTCCTAATTATGTTACCAGACTCATCAGTTTTGTTTTTAAAGATCCATTTAGTTCCAATGACATTGACATTATCAGGTCTTGGAACTAATGACCAAACATCATTCCTCTCAAACTGATTAAGTTCCTCATGCATAGCATTAATCCAATTTTCATCTTTTAATGCTTCTGTAACATTTTTAGGTTCAATTTCAGAATAGTAACACTGAGCATTCACAATATTGCATATTGAAGACATGCACACAGACCATACCACATCAACACGGTTTGCACTTACTCTTCTTCTCGTTTGAACACCAACTGAAGCATCTCCAATGATCTGATTCGAAGGATGACTTTTTGTAATCCAAGTAGCTGGATTCTTCTTTGGGGTATACTGATTGTTCTGTGAAGTATCAATTGAATCTGCAGGAGATGTTGAACCAGATGCTGTAACATTTGGTGTAACATTCTCTGTTTTCAGTGATTCTTTTGGAACATCAGTAACTTCAGCACATCTTCAGTGTCATTTCCATCTATCAAATTCCTGTCATCATAAAAAACAACATTTACAGATTCTTGAACAGTGTTAGTTCTAAGGTTATAGACTCTATAGGTTTTGCTATTTCTAGAATAACCTAAGAAAAAACCTTTATCACTCTTAGAATCAAACTTATGTAGTTGATCCCTATCATTCAGAATGTAACACACACAACCAAAAACATGAAAGTATTTCACATTCGGTTTCTTATTGTTCAAGATCTCATATGGGGTTTTGTTGCTTCCAAATCTAAAATAGACTCTATTGGCAATGTAGCATGTTGTATTCAATGCTTCAGCCCAAAATTTCTTTGCAAGATTTTTTTAAGTAAGCATTACTCTTGCCATTTCTTGAAGAGTTCTATTTTTCCTTTCAGATATCCCATTTTGTTGTGTAGTTTTAGGAGAAGAAAACTCTTGGACAATTCCTTTATTATTACATAATTCTGAAAACATGTTATTTTCAAATTCTCTACCATGATCAGACCTAATCCTGCTTACTTTCAAGTTGAAAACAGTTTTAAATCTTTTATAAAGAATTTTAAAAGTATCAAATGTTTCAGATTTCTCTCTTAAGAACTCAATCCAGGTAAACCAAGAGTAATCATCTACCACAACCAGTGAATATTTCTTACCACCAATGCTTTCAGTTTCCATAGGACCCATAAGATCCATATGTAGTAATTCAAAACAATGATGTGTCATGCAATGTGATAACATTTTATGCGACATTCTTACATGCTTACCTTTTTAGCATGAACCGCATACAGTAGGTATAACAATCTTCAGTTTAGGCAAACCTCTCACTGCTTCAGACTTAACCAATTTTTGCATGAATCTATAATTTGCATGTCCAAGTCTTTGATGTCATAGGACATTATCATCACAATTTGACAAATGGCATACTTTGTTTGTTCCAATTAGATAACAATTATCAGCTGACCTATTACCAATCATTAGACACTTATTATCCTTGTTTAAAACATAGCATGAATCTTTATCAAATTCAACATGCAAATTGCCATCACATAGTTGACTTATACTAAGAACATTAGCAAGTAAACCATCAACATGCAAAACATTCTTACGCTTAGGAAAACCTTCAACATTTAAGGTCCATTTTCCAATGATTTTACCTTTTGATCCACCACCATATGTAACAGTTCCACCATTACAAGGTTCATAATCAGACAAGTAGATAACATCACCAGTCATATGTCTAGAACAACCACTATCAAAGTACCATAGATCAGGAACATATGCTTTCAGAGAAGTTTGAACAACATTACAAGTAACATGTTCTTTTTTTTTTCTTAGCAGATTTTGACCAGTGTTTCTTAGAATGTGGAGACATTTCAGACAATACTCTTTGAATTTCAAGATCTCCTTTTATCTTTTGACAGTAAGGACGAATATGACCAATTTCAGAACAATAGTGACATACATACTTCCTAACAGGTTTTTCAATCACATGTACTTTTGTTTCAGCAAAAAGCTCAGTTTTTCCCTTCACAAATTTTACAGGTTTATTCACATATTTAGAAGTAGTCTCACCGTAATAGCCCAAACCATGTCTACTAGACTGTCCAGTAGTCAAGGAATCACTTACAATGGAAGAACTTTTAGAGAACTTCTTAAAACTTAAGGTAGAATTTTTCAATTCTTCATTTAGCTTAGAAATTTCTAAATCATTCCTTGTTAGAAAGACTTCCAACTTTGTCACAGTCTCTCTGAGATCATCATTTTCTTTGGCTATACTGGAATCATCATTTCTTATGTCATTAGAACCTGTCTCAACAACACATCCATTAAAACAGTTCAAATCTGAATGATTTTTGACAAATGTTGTTTCTGATGTTACAACATTGGAAACATCATCAGTGTCAGGATCATCCAGATCATCATCTAAAGAATCATCATATTGTTGAAAAAGCTAATTCCTCATCTTTAGAATTTTCAGGTTCATCATCATCTGAGTCATCACTAAAGGTAACATTAAAATTCAGTTTCTGTCTTTTTCTGGTATTTGTACACTCATTTGCATAGTGTCCAAATCTAGTACATGCATCACATCTAACTGATTTTCTAAATTCAGGATCATACCTTGATTTATTACCTCTGAATTGCCTTGATTGATTCTGATCCTTCCTTTTCTCTGGGTCTGATGGTGTGTTGTTGAAAGGAGTCCTCTGTTGGACATTTCCTCTGGATCTGTTCAGTTTCTTCTTCAGGTAGGAACAAACTTTTTTGTGAGGAAGGCAATGTGCTCAGGAGTGTTGTAAAATTTGTCTAAAACATCTTCATCAGACTCAACCTCAGTCACAAAGGGCTGATTTTCAGTGTTAGAAGATATTTCACCTTTGAAAACAACAACCTTCTTTCCTTCACTTGTATCATCAGATTGAGTTGTGTTCATCTCATATGTTTTGAGAATACTTACAAGCTCATTCTGACTTAAAGTGTCAGTGTCCTTAGCTTTTTCAATAGCACAAATTTTTGCATCGAACCGTTTAGGAACAGATCGCAAAATTTTGTGTACAACTCGTACATTGGAAATTGGATCACCAAGTGCGTGTGATTCGTTGACAATCTCACTCAGTCTCATTGTAAGCCATGATTGTCTCATCATCCTTCATCCTTGGATTCTCGAACTTGGTCCTAAGCATTCGAAGTTTGGTCCTTCGAACACTTCCACTTCCTTCGCAATGTTCTTGAAGCCTCTCCCATGCATCTTTAGTCGTGGTACATGTTGATATAATCTTGAACATAGATACATCAACAGAGGTAAAGATAGCATTGAGAGCTTTGGAATTGTAGCTTGTCGTCGTGGTCTCCCAATTTGTCCATTCAATCTCCTGTTTGACTGTTGTCTCGCCATCATCATCTGCTTGATTTCTGGGCCATTCCCAGCCATTCAGAACACTTCTCCAAGCACATTCATCAATTGACTTGATGTACATACGCATCTTAGGTTTCCAATAGGCATAGTTGTTTCCATCTAGTATGGGAGGCCTAAGTGGAGTGTTTACAGGATATTACATAGCAAAAGGCACACTTAAAAACTCAGGATCTAAACTTAGTATATTAAGTTTATGGCTCTGGTGCCAATTGAAAGTGTGCGTGTGTTAAAAACTGCAGATGTTGTAACAAATGTTAAAATAAATATTACAACAAACTGGAAAATCAGAATATAAAATGTGTACAACGGAAGACTTAAACACACAATTGCGAAATAGAATACTTTTTAACACAAACTATCTTAAATAGTTTGTGCTAGCCTTACGGCGAAAGGTTCACTATAAAAAGATTAGTGATACAAAAGTTGTGTGAAGAGTATAATCGTTCACAACGGAAACAAGACTCGATATCACCTATCAAATCTAAATTGGCTAAGTGTATAAAACTATACACCGTCAAAGTTGATCTCACTCTATATCTATGATCTCTCTATCTGTGGATATAGGTTCGACCGCAAGTTATACGAGAAGAACTCTACTTCTAAGTATAACATAAATGTTGGAATAACTGCCCTATCACCTTTAAACTCGGGATCAACACTAGAGTAGGTGTACTCGTTTACTCCACACTTGGTACTGAAAGCTTCGACCTCTATTTATAGGCGCAAGTCTTCAATCAGCAAATAACTCCTTCAAGTAACCGCTTCCATGATCTTCATGTTGTCCCACGTTTCTTATTTTTATTCCTAATGCTTCTTGATGCAACCGCCTGATCTAGATTGTTCTAAAATATCCTGGATAAGTCTGGATCGTGTAGGCCCTTGTAGATCCTTCTGGAACCCGTAACCGCCCATGTTGCAACCAATGTTATGCAACATTCACTGCAACATTGAGTATTCCAGAACCTTGTAGATCCTTCTAGATCTTCATCCTGCATGTTAAAACATCTAAGACAACATTTGATCATAAAGTGTTGGTTAATGAGAAGAAATGGCAAATTCATGTTGTTTTAAAGTAAATAGTGAATACTTCACTACCAACAACATTAACAGACTCGATAATCTTAAACGCGGGAAATAATAACCGGAAGCCCATATTATCGTAATATGGATTAAGATGGATAGTGCAATATTAATTTATTAGTGGTAATAATTAATATTAATGGGCTGAATTATATTGAGGCTCAATATTGAAATTCAGAAGTCCATTAGGAAGTCCAATCTTAATTCTCCTTAAGGCCCCTCAAGTAGCCCATTAAGTAGCCCAATAATGATAAGGTGATTAAAATAAAAAGAAAATATATTGCTGAGTTTTTCTTATTTTTTTTCGAAAATTTGATAATAAGGAGAGAAAAGATTTTGTTGATTTTTTTTGGAAAGATATTATGGAAGATAAGTATTCTTGGAATACAAGATTATCTCATATATTCAAGAAGATCCAAATCTTGGATTCTCTTCTTAAAAATTTCGAAAAGTACAAGCTTATAAGGTGAGTGAGATTTTTGTGGAATATTTTATTATGGAGAAAAGAATATATGAGATATATTCAAGATTTCTTAGAGACTAAGAAAAGATTTTCTCCAGGCCCATAAAGCCTACAATTTTCGGCCACTCCATCTTATAAATTGGGGGTGATTATTTCATCCCCAAGTACATAATTCCATGTGTTGGAAAAATCAAGAGCATATATATTTTTCTTTTTCCTTAGTTATTTAAATTACTTGAAAGCATCTCCCACCGGTGATCAAGTAAGGCGAAAGGGAAATACTTGAGAAGGCTTTTGGATTGATAAAGTGTGATCGTGATTGTCTCGTTTATTCAAAGGCCAATTCTACAAGAGGTACGTAAGTCACATAAATTCTTGTTTATTCCGCCATAGATTTTTTGTGAATTAATTCAACATGCATGATGTTAAATTTGTTGTTGGAATTATTATTTGAATTAGTTATGATTAATTCATGCTAGTAATAATTGTATTTAAATTCGTATTTAAATTTCACCCCGAATAGATTCGGGCACCCCTATTTCCCCAATAGTTATTTGACTAGACCCGATTCATCATATGTTCTTGGTTTTATCTGAGTAATTTTCTGCACATTAAACTTTTGAATTTTTGCAAATAAAACTTCAACATTAAATTTGTTAGCAATTCTAACCAAATGACAGAATTCAATCTGCCTAAAAATGATGATTAATTAAGTGTTGTCATTCAAATCAATCTAAACATATTAATACAATTAATTATTCATTGTCGAGTAAGTGAAATATCATTTCCGGACAATTAAAAATTTATTTGTTTGTTCAAATTGCAACCAAATGTTAAGTTGAGGTTTTGTTTGCAAAGATTCAAAAGTTTATGTTAGATTACAATTTGCGAAAAAGGTTGTGATTTTATTTGCAATTAACCCTTTTCTAAAAGGTGGATATGCATATGTTTTGGTTTTGAGAATATTTTGAAAGAACCTCCAATATATGGTATCCCACAGAATATCATCCATCTCATATTTTATCATACTGCTAAAATTGTATTTCTAAAAAATAATTTCACCACATTTATTTCAATTCTAACCCCCTCCCCCCCCCCCCCCCAATTTTTTTTAGTTCGATCCCACCTCATTGAATTCTCAATGTCTGTTATCAACTTCGAATTGAATATAAAAAAAATTAAATTTGATATCTCAGTTATCAAGAAAAAAAAGGAGTGAATTTATCTGAAAATAAACTTTATTAATTACAATTTAGTAGGCCTCGCTATAGTTGTATTCTCTATTTATATAGTTAAATTTTTTTATTCATCGTATAGCAGCAAAGACCACATGAAGTTTGTGAAAATATATGCACATTATCCATATTATCTCCAATCTCGAAACATTATGTTCAAAATGTTGACATTAAAAGAGGAAATAGAAAACACGATGGTTACACACAAAATAAGTGTAGCACCATTGCACCAACATATCTTAATATTAATACAAAGAACAAAGAACATTACACAATATCACAGATGCTGAGCATACTAGTATATGCAATCCTACAAAATGACCATTGTATTAATGGTCGGTTATACACAAACTGGTAATGCATCATATGGTTTTTTAACACAACACATAATATATAGGCGATTGTTTGAAAATTTACAAACTAACACATTGCATTAAGAAAGTACTAACACAAGCCCAAATTATTTTTTCCAAGGAGAACGCCCAACCCAGCTAGTCGAGGGTCGAGTAGACAGACCAGTAGAGATGTTGGTACGTAGTGTTATTTTCGATACAAATAGATAGGGAACTCTCAGACTCGAACACATCACGGGAAAAAACTATCTCATTCCAAAAATAATTAAAAAAGTTTGTATCACTACTTGATTCAATTTCAATGATCTCTTTGTTACCTCTATTACAAGTTGGTACACGTATTAGGTCATTGTCAGATAAAATATTGATCATTTCTTTGTTCATAACATCAGCTATTAGTGTAGAAGGACCTTCTTGTGGTTCTCCATATAGAATCTTCCACTATTCCCACATTGGGTCCTCATATGTATGGTACGCTTGAGCAAATGCATCCAGTGATTATTTCTTACAACTTAATTCAATAACTTATAATGTAGATAAAATATTATAAGAAAATAAAATTAGAAAGACAAGGTATAAAATGAACAATATGTTGTTAAAAGAACAAAAGCACCATATTTAATTTAATCAAAAAAAATTATTGTAAATAATAATAATAAGAGTTTTAAATATGATGCGTAATCGTAAGTGTAAACATACTGCACAACTATTATTTTAGTTTGCATGAAAGGAATGAAAACAAAGTAACTTACCTGTAGTATGGCCTACCACACGTTGGGAGCCGCCTGTACACAATTAGTAGCTTCGTCGTAGTCGTAGAAAACATCCTCTAGTCAAATTAACCAAGAGAGGACACTATACGTCTTCCTTAGTTTATAAACTTGTTGCGCATAGCAGTTGTAGTGAAATGACTTCCCAGAGAGCCTATTGTCAGTGTATTGTGTAGTTGCACTAAAGAATATCAACATTACAACCTGAGTAAATATGAAACAAATAAAGAGAGGAGTAGGTTGAACAAAACAACTTTAACTTCATAAATCTGCACGAACCCCCCCCTACTTAATTCTCTCTATGTACATAAGCTCTTCGTCTACATTAAAAAATCACCATGCATATTATTAAGATCAACATCATCAAAATTCTATTGTAATTTACACACTTTATATAAAATCAAAACTTAGTACCATCAAGTATTAACTCTGATGCCAATTTTGAGTGTGCATTGATTAATACCAAATTACTCTATTACCAATTGTGAGTGTGCATTGATTGATACTAGATTGCTCTAATATCAATTGTAAATTCCAAGTATTGGATATCAGATTGCTCTAATACCAAGTGTGTGGGTACTTTAGCAGAGTGTTGCCAATAATGTTGGAACATAAAAGACTGCATTAATAGCGGAAGATTTGAAAGAAAAATTGTAAACGTGATTGCTCTAATATCAAGTGTGTGAGTACTTTTGCAGAGTGTTACCAATAATGTTGGAACATAAAAGACTGCATTAATAGCAGAAGATTTGAAAGACAAATTGCACACGTAATTCAAAACTTTTCATAGACTAATATAATCTATGAGTGTCTCATGGTAAAACTTCACTACAACGAGTAGTGATACAAATAATAAAGAAGATCTACACAAAAGATCTACACAAAAGATCTACAAACAAGGTGAATTGTACATAGCATACAACCAAAAAAACATCCATATACGTATGAAACTGACCTACCCATATATTATAGATAATTAAACATTTTGAGAAGAATGTTATAAACATTCAACCAACATAAATGTGAAGACAACCGGACTGTAGACTAAATATCCTAACGTACATGATAGAATAATCTCATTTGGCTTGCCGTATTGTGTTCCATGCTTCTTCTATTTATAGGCAATGAAATCAGCATGGTTTACCATTATAAAAAAATGTTCCCCTATATGGTCCACAATGCTTGTAACCACCCATGTTCATCCTCAACTTCTCACACTAAATCTGCAATCGCTTGATCAAAATTAACGTATAGATCATTAACCTGCTTTTTTAGACATTGGAAACAACATATAATAATCAGAGATAAATTTAGGAGAAAGAACAAATTCTGATGTTGCCGAAATATATTGTAACATTTGTTACAACATTTGCCATACATCAATAATAATAATAATAATTT
Organism: Ballota nigra; assembly: GCA_947034835.1. Taxonomy (NCBI): domain Eukaryota; kingdom Viridiplantae; phylum Streptophyta; class Magnoliopsida; order Lamiales; family Lamiaceae; genus Ballota; species Ballota nigra. Next base: position 34,170,083 of record OX344728.1, on the reverse strand, counting down.
ATTGCTGGAGAGTAACATATATACATATAGTTAAAGTGGAGCATTGATCGAATTAAACGTCTAGTCAAAACGATAAAACCACGGTGTATACGTCTCAGACCTAATACCCTCATATATGGGTGAAATAACATTCTTTTGTATTTTTCAATACGTCAATGCTGATGTAAATTTATATTATTCCTTCCAACAATACCCTTAATATGTAGTACTACTCATCTTGTAATTATAAACTTATTTATTATGATCTATATAAATTTGATAGGGGTATAAAAGTCTTTTTATACTCTGATTAAAGAGAAATTTAGTTCGTGCGAATGGATAAAATAAGATAGATAATAAGAAACAGAAGAAGTATAGTACTTTAATTGTTTGTACAAGTTCAAAGAAAAACCATGGTTGGAGTGGCGGGGGCATCCATGTTAAGCCTTAAGTGGCGCGGGTTCGATCCCAGATTTCATAAATGGGTGAAATGTTGTTCCTTTTTATTTGTCACTACATCAATACTGATGTAAAATTATATTACTTCTTTCAACAATACCCCTAATAAGTAGTACTATTCATCTTGTAATTATAAGCTTATTTGTTATGATCTATATAAACTATATAGGGGTATAAGAGTCTTTATACTCTAATTAAAAATAATATATGTTCATAATGGATACAATACGACAAATAATAAGAAACACTAGTTAAAAAAAGCTATGGTTGGTGTTAGGGGTGTTTGTGTTAAGCCGTAAGTGCTGGGGATTTGACTCCAGACCTCAACTTTTTCAATATTTGGTTTTTTTACCCAAGACATCTAACCATCTCCATTGACGAGAGCATTTACGAGAGATAATGACATGGTAATTTTTTTCCCAAGGGCACATCCTGTTGGGACACTGTCAGTTTTGATTAAGATCCCAAAACCCCTGAAAAGATGTTTGCCTTAATCTATCTTTGTCAGGCTAGTCTTGATTAGGATTAGTACTTAGTCATTTTACACTTCACAGGTACTCAGTGAGAGGAGAACTCACTGGAGACAATCAAAACTCAGAGCCTGAAGACGAAGAGCACCATCCTGAACTTATGGCAGTCCTCTAAGCTGACTGAGTAAGTGTCAGTGATGAAGAGTATGACCCTGAGGTCATTACTAACTTAGTCCTGAAGGGAACAGGAGGTCACTGAGTTAATGGGAAGACTTGGAGTAGAGCCAAGCAATGCAAAAGGAATTTCAGCGTCAGGACAAGACTGGTGGGCTCAAGACAAAATGAACTTAATAAGACAAGCCTGAAGCTCAGGAATAAGTTCTGACATTCTCACCAACCTGATGACGTGGACCAATCCGAGAAGGACACGCACGTACGGAACCTGACATGAAGACTGAATTCAGACTGCACATTCAACGGGTAAGCATTTAATGGGCATTTAATACAAATACCAAATCCATGCAAGGACGGCTGCTGCATGAAGATATGTCCGTTTGAAGCCACTCTACATAGATGACTAGAAGGCTATCTCTCCAACGGATAGTTTTTTCAAATCACCTATAAACACAGAAGGCCTTGAACCCATTCAAGGTTACGGGAAATTTCCAAGCCAGAAATTACTCAAACTCTCAAGCACTCAAAGCATTCAGCCTTTAAGAGAAGCACTCGAAAACATCCAAATTTCCCAAGTGTTTCTTAGCAACTGAGAGTTATTCTGTATTCCAAGAGCTAAATAGCATTATCTTAAGCTTAGAGAGATTATCCAATCTTTAGCATAGCTCTGCCTTGTAAGGATAATCTCAACTTAGTTGGAATCCAAACTGAAACCAAAACCCTAAGTTAGGCTTGTTGGGAGTAAGTCAGTTAGTGTGTTAGTAAGTGGAGTTGTATAGATCAGTGAGGTTAGCTGGTCTTGGTGCACCTTGGCACGTTAAAAACAAGAATCCCTTGAGTGGATTTCCTGTTAAATCAGGCCGTGGACGTAGGAGCTTGAGTCTCTGAACCACGTTAAACTCCTTGTGTTCTTACTGCTTTGATATTGTGCATACTTGCCATATTACTTGTTCATTCATTGCATTCAAGTTTATCAAGCCTGAATCAATCAGGCTGATCTTCAAAAGAGCTCTGCCCTACTAAACACTATTCAGAATTGAATAAAACAAGTTTTTCAGAAAGCAAACTAAACAAGACTTTAAACTATCAGGGCTCAAACATTTCCGCACTGAACTTGAACTGATAGTTAGCCAACTGACCCGCACCAAGTGTAGTCAGTAGGTGTGTTATCAGCTCCTAGTTCTTTACCACTCTGAGTAAAGGGAACTCAGTCAGTTTTAAGGTTGAAAAATTGGTATACGTGTATTCCCCCCCCCCCCCCCATACACGTATTCCTCAGTCTTGTACCGGGACCAACAAGTGGTATCAGAGCAGTGGTTCGAAAGACCACTGAATTTGAATACTAATAGTTTCAGAGGAGAAACTATTGGTGGTCACTGAACAGATCTGAGTTTGCTTTTCATAAAACTTGCATCATCATGACTTCGAGGAGACTTGAAGCTTCGTTACCTGAATTCTCTGTATCTAACTTTGTCTATTGGAAGTTCAGATTAGAAGCACATCTAGATGCCATCCATGACCAGATCCGCATGTTCTCAGGGAAGGACAGATCAAAATCACTGTCCCTAATACCAGAGGGAGAGGATATGATGATCTCGATATTGGTGTACCTATTCCTAAGGAAAGGAAGGATATGACCACTGATGAGATCAAGATGATGGGGCTTGACAGCGTTGCCAGAAACATCATCTTGCATACGGTGCCCTTCGAGGAGTCAACTAGGCTGATGAACTTAAAGACGGCAAATGAGGTTTGGGATGAGCTGACAAGGATGTGTGAGGGATCTGAAAAGATCAAGGAGAACAAGAAAAACATTGCCATTCAGAAATTTGAGGCGTTCGAAATGCTGCCTGACGAGAGCATAGATTAAATGGAGTCTAGATTCATCAAGTTGATGAATGAGTTGGTGATGCTGGACAAGGATGTCCCAAGGAGAGATGTTGCTTCAAAGATCCTGAATGCCCTTCCTGAGAGATGGGATAACAGTGTAATTATGCTTAAGAACACTCAGGATATGAGTAACATAACTTCTTCTTTACTTTTTTCAGAGCTCAAGGCGCTTGAATTCGATCTTAACAAAAGAAAGAAGAAAGTTCAGTCAGAAGAGGAAGTAAAGGAGAAAACTCCTGAGAAAAGTGTGGCGTTCAAGGCCAGGTCTGAACCTGTTGAGCCCTCATCAAATTCTTCATCAAAGTCACTGATGGAGATGAGCAGGGAAGAACTCGCTGAGGAGTACAGCCTGATGGCCAGACGATTATCAAGCTCAATTCCAGGTTTGGTCGTTATAAAAAGTTTTATCAGGATTCACGTGACAGGAAACCTGAAGGAACCCTCCAAAGCTCAAGGAGACATGAGGAGCGAAGGAACACTGACCAGAGGAGAGAACGTGGTGATAAAAGGAGATATTCTGAACCAAAGCCTGAAAGAAGAGACGAACAGAGATGTACACGCGATGATAGATATCCAACCAAGGCTGAAAGCTCACCAAGAACCAGGGAACCTGACTCAAGGAGGAACCCTGAACCAAGAAAAGAAAGAGTAAGTAAGCAGGTAGCATGTTACAACTGTAACAAAATTGGTCACTATCAGTACGACTGCCCGGAGCTGAGTGCGAGGGAGAGAGAGGAAAGGAGAGCCACTAGGGATCTAAGATCTGCTGATCGGAGAGCAATGTTCGCTGAAGATGCAACAGACTCTGACGGTCCTGCTGAGAGGTCACCTGAACTCTTCTCAGATGATGAGTACGATGATATCTATATGATGGCTAGGGATGAGCCTGAGGTAACATCAAATTCTGTTTGTGCTTCTTACACTGGTCAAAATCCTGAGCTTAGCTCAGAGTCAGTTAGAGAAATGAACCTTCAGATTTGCCTTGATCAATTGATGGTTGATTTCTCCAGACTGCAGGAAACTAATGTCCTCTTGGTAGAGGAGAACAAGAAATTGAGTACTGAGGTTCACAACCTGAACGAACAACTCACTCAGTCTGATCTTAAAGAATGAGCTCAAATTGTGAGACTAACTCAGGAGATTGATTTAATCAATGCTGAGCGTCTTCCAAGAGAGAAGATTCTGAAAGAACTGGCTGAGGAAGAGCTGGTCAGGAAGGAAGAACTAAAAGTACTTAAGAGTAAGTTTGATGACCTCTTTACCAGACATGAAATCCTGGAAAAGAGTGAGGACTCTCTCAAGAAAAAGGTTGCAGCAATGAATAAATCCTCAGTGGCTAGAGAGGAAATAAATAGCAACCAGATGCTTGGGAACAAGAAAAAGGGACTTGGATATGTTCCTGAGAAATCCTCACAAGGTCAGTCTCATGTTGCTTCAGGGAGCAACACTGAGAGGGTATTTGTTCAGACAGGCTAGAGTTCACCTAAGGTTGTGCTCCAGGCCCGTCAAACGGATAAGGGCAAGGAAACCGTTGACACAGTCAGGGTTGCTCCTAAGGTAGCTAAGCCAAAACCCAAGGGAAAGGTGAAGCAACCTAAGGAAGCCCCTGAGAGCTCAGGCCAGGGAAAACCTCAGCGAAAGCAGAGGAAGACTCAGGCCAAGAGCCCTCAGACTGGTCAGCGAGGGTACCATCATGCTTGGCAATACCAACAGGGAAGGCCAAATATGATGACACCCCCGTGGTTTTGGCATCCTGAGGCCTTTAACTGTTTTCCATTCCCTCACTTGCCTAGGGGGAATAGAAATCAGGGTCCTTATCAAGAACAAGGCCCAAGACCTGCAGCACCCAGACCTAGGAAGAACAGGAAGCCAGCCCAAAAGGCACCCACTCAGGCTCCTGTGAAGCCTAAGTCTAGCATTCATACACCATCTTCCTCTCAGGCAAAGAAGAAGAAAGTTGTGTATGTTGATGTTTCAGGGAGACAGATTTACCACTCTGAGGCAATCAGGGTTGTTAAGCAAGTCTGGATCCTGAAGGGTACAGCTGACACGATAGGACCCAACACCCAATGGGTACCTAAAGCCTGAATTGCTTGCAGGCGGCTGTGGATCACAACAAGAGGAGAGGAGACTCAATCAAATCTGTTTGGTACCTAGACAGTGGTTGCTCAAGGCACATGACTGGAATGAAGAGTCTTCTCCAAGAGTATCAAGCTAAAGATGGTCCACATGTAACCTTTGGTGATAACTCAAAAGGTGTTACTAAAGGTTTTGGTGTTTTGATTATAGGTACAGTCAGAGTGGAAAATGTGTCCTTTGTGGAAGGACTGAAGCATAACCTGTTGTCAGTAAGTCAATTCTGTGACAAAGGTTTCAGTGTTGAGTTTTCATCGAATATATGTTCAGTCAAGGACAAATCAACACAAGTGCTTCTATCAGGTATAAGGAAAGGTAACGTTTATCTCGCTGATTGGAGCAGCACTATTCCTAATACTTGCTTTGTTGCTAAAAGCTCTCTAGAGCTCAGTTGGTTATGGCATAAAAGATTAAGCCACCTGAACTTCAAGATTCTTAACAAAATTTCTAGACAGTCACTTGTTGATGGTCTACCTAATGAAGTTTTTAGCAAAGATCACGTGTGCAAAGCTTGTCAGGAAGGGAAGCAGGTCAGAGCATCATTCAAAGAGAGAGCTTCCTATTCCACTGACAGGATACTTCAGCTCTTGCACATGGATTTATTTGGTCCCATAACACCTGTGAGTATGAATGGTAGAAAATATACCCTTGTGGTTATTGATGATTATTCTAGATATACTTGGGTTATTTTCCTGTTGAATAAGAAGAAAACACAGGTAAAGCTTCCAGAGTTGCTCAAGAGACTCAGCAATGAGAAGAATCAGTCCATTACTAAGATCAGATCTGACAAGGGTACTGAATTTATAAATTCATATATTTCTGACTTTTATAATGAACTTGGTATAGCTCATGAGACTTCTGCAGCTAGAACCCCACAACAGAATGGTGTCGCTGAGAGGAGGAACAGGACACTGAAGGAAGCAGCAAGGACCATGCTGGCTGAGTCAGGACTGCCTAAGAAATTTTGGGCTGAGGCAATCAACACTGCATGCTACACTCAGAACAGATCCATGTTGAACAAACAACATGCACAGACCCCATATGAGACATGGAACAAAAGGAAACCTCGTATTTCTTATTTTCATGTATTTGGTTGTAAGTGCTTCATCCTCAACAATGGGAAGACCCAATTGAAAGCCTTTGATAGCAAATCTGATGAAGGAATATTCTTAGGATATTCTGAAGTTAGTAAAGCCTTCAAGGTTTACAATTGTAGGACCCTTGTTGTGGAAGAATCACCTCATGTTGTCTTTGATGAATCTGCTAATGAGTCTAGGGCAAAGGTGTTGAATCCTGACACTGAGGAGGTCACAAGGAGTGTGACAAGGCTGAGCTTGAAGAATCAACCTGATCCTAAGATCAAGACTGGGCCAATTCCAAGATGGGATGATGATGACGATCAGGATGAGGAATCAGGTGCCACTCCTAAGCCCAGCACATCAGGGATTGTTGAGCCTCAGACTGAGGAACAGGCTCTACCTGAGGTAAGCACCGTCTATGAAGATGTTGTTACAGCTGAGACGGCTCCTGAGTCACCTAATCAAGGGGGAATCAATGTCCCTGACATTGAGCTTGTTAATCCCTTTGGTATAGACTCAGGATCATTCCCTTCTGTTCAATTTCCTGAATTTTATGAGCCTATAGACACTAACATTGCAGGTACTTCAGGAACAACTCCTGGCAAAAGAACATGGTTAGAGGATCATCCCATTGATCAAATCATTAGTGATCCAACTGAGGGAGTCAGGACCAGACGGTTCCATGGTGAGAGTGCATTGTTTTGTTGCTTTCTCTCTGAGCAAGAGCCACAGAACATTGAAGAAGCTCTCACTGACTCGAACTGGATCATTGCCATGCAAGAGGAGTTGAATCAGTTCACAAGGAATCAGGTTTGAGAACTGGTAGATAGACCTAGGCATCAAGGTGTGATTGGTACCAAGTGAGTCTTTAAGAACAAGAAGGATGAAAATGGTGTTGTGGTAAGGAACAAGGCTTGACTGGTTGCAAAAGGGTATTGTCAGTCTGAAGGAATAGACTATGATGAGACTTTTGCTCCAGTGGCTAGGTTGTAAGCTATCAGGTTATTACTTGCCTATGCAACATATAAGAAGTTCAAGGTGTATCAAATGGATGTCAATAGTGCCTTCCTGAATGGTGTACTCAATGAAGAGGTATATGTTGAACAACCTCCCGGGTTTGAGGTTGGAGATAGAGTATACCATTTGAAGAAAGCACTCTATGGACTTAAGCAAGCACCAAGAGCTTGGTATGATACCCTCTCTCAATTCCTGACAGACCATGGGTTCAAGAAGGGAACTGTGGATAGGACATTGTTCAGGATCACTGAAGGTGATGACATTCTCTTGGTCCAGATTTATGTGGATGACATAATATTTGGATCACCAAATCATCAGCTCTGTGAGAAATTCTCTAAGTTGATGACTGGTAAATTTGTGATGTCCATGATGGGAGAGATGGACTTCTTGCAGGTCAAGCAGACTGATCAAGGTATATTCATAAATCAGGCCAAGTATACAAGAGACTTGATTCATAAGTTTGGTGTTCAGAACAGCAATCCAGCCAGGATCCCTATGAACACAAATTGGAAGATGGATCCTGACACTAAAGGGACTTCAGTAAATCAGACTGAGTATCGAGGGCTGGTAGGTTCTTTGTTGTACCTGACTGCAAGTAGGCCTGACATTACGTTTGCAGTTGGTGTATGTGCTAGGTATCAGTGTGATCCCAAGAGAAGTCATTTGGAGACTGCTAAGAGGATACTTAAGTATTTGAAAAGGACAGTCAATATGGGACTATGGTATCCTTCAGATGACAACTTAGAACTGACAGGTTATTCAGATGCAGACTATGGAGGTTGTAGGATTGATAGGAAATCAACCTCAGGGACATATCAGTCTTTGGAAAGTAAGTTGATCTCCTGGTTTAGTAAGAAATAGAATTCAGTGGCTACATCCACAACTGAGGCTGAGTATATGGTTGCAGGTAGTTGTTGTGCTCAGATTTTATGGTTGAGGCAACAGTTGAGGGACTACCAAGTATTTGCTAATCAGGTTCCAATCTATTGTGATAACAATAGTGCTATAACAATTACTCAGAACCCAGTACTTCACACAAGGTGCAAGCATGTGGATATTAGGCATCACTTCATTCGAGATCATGTGAGGAAGAAAGATATTAGGATGGAGAAGATTCACACTGACAGGCAAAGAGCTGACATCTTGACTAAGCCTCTGGCTGAAGCAAGGTTTTTGGAACTGTCAGTGGAGTTAGGACTCTTAGATCCGGGAGAGAAGTCAGTGTAGGGTTCTAGGGGGAACTCAGGCCAGACTCGACTCAGCGAGGTATCAGGGTGCTACAATGTCTCCCTGACAGGTATGAGTTCTATCCTGACTCGTGTGAATTTCAAGCGTCTCCCTGAGTCTTTCGTCCTGAAAATCTTTATTAAATGCATTACATTCTCATTAAAAGTGCGCCTTTTCATATTTAAAACCCACGCGCACGGAGCATTTAATGCTACAGTTACTTTTTCATATACGTGTCCGTTTTATACGGAATATGACTGACATGGGGTTTGGATTGAAGCTGAGATTAATCCTGGCCCCTCATTTCAAAACCTTTCGAATTCAGGGATTAATTTCAACCCCACGTTTGAGTAACTGACTTAGTCTTATCAATCAAGAGTGCCATTTGAGGTTTTTACGCAAACACAACGCTCATCTGCACACTGAGTTTTCTCTTGCTCAAACACAGAATTTTCAAGAAAAATCTCTTCTTTCAAAACAATGGCATTCCTTGATTCCAACTGGACAACCGACAAGATCGTGGACGTTGTCGAGAACAAGCTGATACACATGGAGCAAGTCATCTCAATGGAAGGTATCTGTCTTACAGTTGAGGAAATCAAACCCGTATTCAAGTGGATTTCCGATGCTGGGTTGGAAACATACTTCACCACCCGCCCCATTTCCGTGCTCCCAAGAACGGTCGTGGAAGCATACTTGAATATGTTCTTACGGAAAGGGGAGATTTATACGAAGGTGACTGCGCTTAAGCCGATGGGAGAGAAGGACGGCGACGGCGAACCTCTCTACAACTCCGAGGAGGTCACTATTGACGTCAGGAGGGCGGTGAGGGAAGTCTTTAAGTTGCCATTCTCTGGCATCAACCCAAGAACGTTTAAGGAGAACTCGGAGGGAGAACTACTTGGGAAATGGACCAAGTCTAGGTCATCAGAGTTCAGGGCTCGTCAGAACAAGAATACGTTAAAGCCTGAGTACAGAGCTCTGGTGGATTTGGTGTCCAAGATGGTGATGGGTGCAACTGGCTCTCACGAGCAACTGAGTCTGCCCAAGCTGAGACTCATGGGAGCAATTGTTGATGGAGTGGAAGCGAACTGGGAGCAGTTCTTCCTTGATCAACTCCATCAGGCCGGACTGGACACATTAAAGCGAGATGAGGAGAAGAAGCACATATCCGTCAGTGCCATCTTGCCATTCGGAACGAGGATGTCCATCCTGATTGCTCATGCCTGCCATGGGTATACCTTCGATTTTGAGGACATTCTATCCTCAAAGAAGGTATTGTTTTCCTCACTGAGTGATACCTATTCAGTGCTAGGGCTGACTGATCCCAATGCGAAAGCAAAGGGTCAGGCCAAAAAGCCAGCTGGTAAGGCCAAGAGAGTGGCAACCAGTCTCATTGAACGGGTAGATGACCTCCTTGAGAGGAGTAAGGAAGTTGAGGAGGAGGCAGCAGCTGAGGAGGTGGAGCAGGCTGAGGTGGATAAGACTGAGAGGAGGAAGAAGGTAAGGGTCGTGCTGTTAGGGAAGAGCACGAAATCAGGGACTGGGTCTGATCCCAAGAAGGCCGGGTCAGAGGCTGAGGGAACTGACGATGACGTCAGGAAGGAGGGTGCTAAGGGAGAGAGGCCCCTGAAGAGGCTTAGGAAGGGACCCAAAAAGTCCCCTGCTAAGAAGCTGCCTGAGGTGAGTGAGAGGGAGAAGTCAAGCTAGCATGGAGCCTCTGACTTGGAGGAAGTGAGAAAATCTGTCGAGACGGCTGAGTTGTTGCAGCCTGAGACAGTACCCACTCAAACACCCCCAAACCCTGAAACTCAAATACCTCCCAACCCTGACCCTACCTCTCAACCCACTGAAACACCCCAAACAGAGCCAAATCATCCTATTGAGTCAGCGCCATCAAATTCACCCACGAATGAGCCTGATCAGTCAGCCGAGACAAATCTTCCAAACCCCGCAGACTTTCCATCATACCCCAATCCCAAAGACTGTCCCAAATCCATTTCAGCTGAAGAGGATGAATTCCTCAAAGTGGAGGAGGAGGAATTAGATGAACACATGGCGGGAGGGATTCTGGAGAACACTCTCAGGGGGAATGCCACTGAATGGGCAGGAAAGTGCTGGTCTGGGCTATACAAATACAATGAGCTGCTGGCATATGTGATCGAGCTCAAGGTTTGGTTGGACTTCAAACAATCAAACATGCAGGAGCAACATCTGCTAGTGGACGCTCGCGGCTGGGAGCACTGGGAAACTGAGGAAGCCAAGATTTGCTCCTTCTTTGGACTGACTAGCTGGCTTCAACTTCTAAACTTTAACAACCTGAAGCAGCTAGTGGCTTTTATGATGTCCAAGGGCAAGGCCGACATCCGGTCTGATGAAGAGAAGGATGATGAGGATGATGATGAAGCTCAGGGTGGAGATATGGAGAAGGCAGTGGATGAGACTGCAAAGGAAGTTGATGAGATGATCTCTGAGCCTCAGGCTCAGGGGGAAGGTGAAAGGGACACTGGTGCCAAGGGTGGACCAGTGGCTGAGGATGTTTTGAACATCTCAGCTGCCAATGAGACATCTGTCGATGAAGGGATTCCCTGCCCTGAGACAAGAGAGGAAGATGTTGAGGCATCCAAGGAGACTCTCAGTTCCGAGGGACTTGCTCCTAAGGTTCAAGATAGCTTAGCTGAGCCTGAGGAGGCGGCTATGACTACTTCACAACTGCCTTCAGTGCACCTTGAAGAAGGGACTGATGCTGCAGGGGCTGACAAGAGAAAGCAGCCAATCACTGATGAGGCCGTTGATGATGCAGATGTGATAATAACTGGGGTCGGCCGTGCTGAATTCACAAGCATAGTGGAGGTCAAGCAGGAGAAAACCACAGAAAATCTAGCTGAACTTCAGGAGGAAGTAATGAGGCTACGAGCTGAAAAAGAAGAAGACTCCAAGGCCCTGGCAAAACACATCAGGTGGACAAAGTCAGCCTACAACACCCTTGCCAACAGGGAGCTGATTTTGCTAAAGAGGACGATGACTGACACGGCCAAGTCAGTGAGGAATGAGAGGAAGCGCACCAAGAAGATGCTTAGGAACACTCTCAAGAAACTTGATGAGAGGGATGCGATCAGGGATGAGAAGTTGAATCAGGCAGTTGACAGGATTGCAGTTCAGACTGGAGCTATTGTCACTCAGGCCATGAAGGACTCAGCGTCCAAACTGGAGCTGGAGTCAGGGAAGTTGGATCGCACCTCTCAGTCAGTGGCAGACATTTTGGCGAAGGCCACCAAGGAGTCGGCAAAGATACTAACTGAGGCCAGCAGAGTCAGCGGTGAGTCCTTGAAGGTGGAGGAAAGGATCACCAAGGCTGAACAAAGATTCCAACTCTCTATGGAGATCTTTGAGAAGAAAGTCAATGCTGCTATCAGTTCGGTTTCTTACGCAGGCACTGGGATTGCCACGGGAGTTGAGATGCTGAAGGAGGGGGTATTGGAAGTTCAATCTTTAGCCTCTTTTGTTATCAACAGTGGAGCTGAGTCACTCCCATACCAGGCCAATGATGATGCCAAAAAGGGGGAAAAGAAGAAGAAAAGATCCCGCCCTGAGGCATCGGAGGCAGTCAACCAAGGTGAGACCGTTCTAGCTGACCCTGAAGCCAATCCTGAAGGGAATATACTAAGGGTGAGGAAGTCAGCTAGGTTAGCGGCAGTGGAAAAGGAAGGAGAAGAAGTTGTTGCCAGGCTGAGGGCGGAGGCAACAAAGGCAAAGGCTGATGAACCTTCCAAGCAACAACCTAAGCCTATTCAGAGATCTTCTCCCATGAGTTCAAGGAAGGATCCAATCACATTCTCAGGGGAGATGGTGGCGGAGCTATGTGCTGAAGCATGGGGAGATCACTCTGAGAAACTGAGGCTATGCGCAGAGCTGAAATTGCTCAGAAGGAGAAGATGCGCATCTTGGAGAAGAAGGTTGAGAAGCTGACTGATATCAATGAGCTTCAACAACGAGAACTGGATGACGCAGTGATCAGCTTGCTAAGGAGGAAGAAGGCGAAGCCTGAGCCTAGGAAGTACAGGAAGAAGCCAACAGTTAGGAAATCAACAATTCTTCAAATCAGTAGGCCTGAATCAGGTGTAAGGGAAGCTTTTGTCGATGAGTTCGTCTCAGAGGCATTGAAGGATTTTTGGACTAATGCAAGGGATGGATTCGTTAGATTGTGGTATGTTGTGAAGAAGTGGGGCGACACTGATGATATCAATGCCCACTTCACTGACTACATGATGGACAATCATCCTGATCTATTCCAGAAGATTTTGGAGGAGGCTGATGCAGCTCAAGTTCAAGTGAAGGCTCCTGAGTTCACCATTCGAGCTCCTCCCTTGGTTCCTGGAACTCAAAAGCATGACACAAAGGCCATAATGATGGAAGTATTGAAGATAGCCAAAGCTGAAGGATACGTGAACCAACCCGGAAGACTTGACGAGCTGAAGGCAAGAGTCTATGCAGGATATGGACTCAAACCTGAGATGAGATTAGTCTAGGTGTTCACAGGCTTTCTTTGTAATAAACTAGATTCATTGTAACCATTTCCACATCAATCAATAAAGTCTATTATATCTGCCCACAGATAAAAACTCATTGTCTTTTTGGCTGTTTGTTTTATATTCTGTACTTTATCAAGAACTGCTCTAACACTGTCTTATCTTATAGATAGGTTTATCATATTTCCTCTAAATGTTTTGAGGATCTTTTTCAGTGTTTTGGCATCATCAAAAAGGGGGAAATTGTTGGGACACTGTCAGTTTTGATTAAGATCCCAAAACCCCTGAAAAGATGTTTGCCTTAATCTGTCTTTGTCAGGCTAGTCTTGATTAGGATTAGTACTTAGTCATTTTACACTTCACAGGTACTCAGTGAGAGGAGAACTCACTGGAGACAATCAAGACTCAGAGCCTGAAGACGAAGAGCACCATCCTGAACTTATGGCAGTCCTCTAAGCTGGCTGAGTAAGTGTCAGTGATGAAGAGTATGACCCTGAGGTCATTACTAACTTAGTCCTGAAGGGAACAAGAGGTCACTGAGTTAATGGGAAGACTTGGAGTAGAGCCAAGCAATGCAAAAGGAATTTCAGCGTCAGGACAAGACTGGTGGGCTCAAGACAAAATGAACTTAATAAGACAAGCTTGAAGCTCAGGAATAAGTTCTGACATTCTCACCAACCTGATGACGTGGACCAATCCGAGAAGGACACGCACGTACGGAACCTGACATGAAGACTGAATTCAGACTGCACATTCAACGGGCAAGCATTTAATGGGCATTTAATACAAATACCAAATCCATGCAAGGACGGCTGCTGCATGAAGATATGTCCGTTTGAAGCCACTCTACATAGATGACTAGAAGGCTATCTCTCCAACGGATAGTTTTTTCAAATCACCTATAAATACAGAAGGCCTTGAACCCATTCAAGGTTACGGGAAATTTCCAAGGCAGAAATTACTCAAACTCTCAAGCACTCAAAGTATTCAGCCTTTAAGAGAAGCACTCGAAAACATCCAAATTTCCCAAGTGTTTCTTAGCAACTGAGAGTTATTCTGTATTCCAAGAGCTAAATAGCATTATCTTAAGCTTAGAGAGATTATCCAATCTTTAGCATAGCTCTGCCTTGTAAGGATAATCTCAACTTAGTTGGAATCCAAACTGAAACCAAAACCCTAAGTTAGGCTTTTTGGGAGTAAGTCAGTTAGTGTGTTAGTAAGTGGAGTTGTATAGATCAGTGAGGTTAGCTGGTCTTGGTGCACCTTGGCACGTTAAAAACAAGAATCCCTTGAGTGGATTTCCTGTTAAATCAGGTCGTGGACGTAGGAGCTTGAGTCTCTGAACCACGTTAAACTCCTTGTGTTCTTACTGCTTTGATATTGTGCATACTTGCCATATTACTTGTTCATTCATTGCATTCAAGTTTATCAAGCCTGAATCAATCAGGCTGATCTTCAAAAGAGCTCTGCCCTACTAAACACTATTCAGAATTGAGTAAAACAAGTTTTTCAGAAAGCAAACTAAACAAGACTTTAAACTATCAGGGCTCAAACATTTCTGCACTGAACTTGAACTGATAGTTAGCCAACTGACCCGCACCAAGTGTAGTCAGTAGGTGTGTTATCAGCTCCTAGTTGTTTACCACTCTGAGTAAAGGGGACTCAGTCAGTTTTAAGATTGAAAAATTGGTATACGTGTATTCCCCCCCATACACGTATTCCTCAGTCTTGTACCGGGACCAACACATCCCCTCATAAATTAACGAGAGTTTTCTCTAGCTGATTAAGTAACAAGGTCTTTCTCAAGGGAAAAAGAAATTTGGGCTGACAATTTCGCAAGGTGATTTCCCTCGTTAATGTTGAAGGCCTATACCCCCATGTTAAAATATCGAGGGCTTAGAATTCCCTCGATAAACATTTAGTAGGACAATTTCTTTGGTGGATTAATTTATGAGGGAAAGACTCTACGTGATGCCCTTGTTAAATCTCTTTTTTTCTGGTGTTTTCCTAAAGAGACATTCTCTTGTGAAATATTTCACATGCAAAATATGCCTAAGATAAATATTAAAAAATTCGGGGGGCAAGTCACTTCAGGTCAAAATTTGTGGATCCTAAGAGGTTCAAATTGATTTTAAAAAAAATCGTACAAGACTTATTTAAGGATTTTGGCTCCCAGATTGTGTTACTATATGAGCAAATGTGTATTATTGTAAGGCAAAATGTGTGTTAATAGTCTTTAAAAAATAATTTTTTGTACTTTAAAATAACCATAAGGATAAATATGTATTTTTACATGAACAACTATGTGTTTTTAATTTATTCCTCTCCCCTTTAAATCTAGATTTATTATTTCTTACATTAACACACATTTGCTATGACATTACCCCACTTTTTTTCCAACACTAACACACATTTGCAGTAACACACATTTACTCTAACATTAACACACTTTGCTCCAATAGTAACACATATTTCCTCTAACATTAACACAAATATGTTCCAATTGTAACATATATTTGTAGTAACACACATTAACTTTAACATTAACACACATTTGTAGTAACACATATTTACTCTAACAATAATACACATTTGCTCCAGTAGTACGTAACATATATACTTCCTCAGAATTCTATGACTAGGGAGAGAAAGAGTGGGAGGGGAAGAGAGAGAGTGGAGTGGGTGAGGAGAAGGGTAGATTGTAGGAACCGAGAGACAACCGGTAAGGTAGATACCTTACCTCTCTGAACCGAAAACCAAGCCGCAACAACCTCTAACAGGTAGGAAGAAGGAAGAGGTCGCGGAACACTGAGTTAGGTACTAGGAGGATGCCCTTTTTTGGAATAGGCTTCGTAAGGGAGAGGAAGCAGGAGTGGTGACATTCTTTTTTGAGAATTTTCCGGCCAAGTGCAGTATCGAATACCTCAAGACTAAATTCAGTGAAGTGGGTCATGTGGTCGATGTTTTTTGCCCAAGCAAGAAAAACAAAGAGGGAAAACCTTTCAGATTTGTCAGGTTCCCTACATCGAATGATGACGCTAACCTCTTGGAGAGACTTAACAATATACGGATTGATAGTTACAAGCTAAGGGTGTTTATACCAAAATATTTCAGGGATGAAAAGGTCGTAGTTAGTAATCCCAAAAAGCATATGTTTGATGCTACAAGTGGGCTTCGATGCCCATCTAGATCATACGCGGAGGCGACTAACCCACGACGGAAGACGGACACCCCTAGTGATGCAGGCAAAGTTAATGAGATGTGATTTCAGACCATATTGGAGGAGATAAAATGGTTGGAAAATGCATACACTGGTCTCTTGAAGAAAGAATTCTCTTGGGAGGAGGATAATGAGGAGATTCAAAGCGAAGGCAGCGGGCTTGTTAAGGTGAGATCGATGGGAGCAGACGTGGTTCTCCTCCAAAATATATCCGGGAAAACATTCAAGGATTTGGAAATGGATTTGGATGGATGGTTTGGACATTGGTTTGAATGGTAAGACCTTGGAATGCCAACGATATCGGCCACAAGAGGCTAGTGTGGACTAGATGGATTGGGGTACATATTCACGCTTGGTCCGAGAGATTTTTTTAGACGTTGTCCATTAAAGTTGGACCCTTTGTAAAAATGGATGAACTAACGAGAAATAAAGAGAGATTTGACTTTGCTAGAATTTTGATGGTGGTTTCATATCTAAAAGATGTGAATCAAATTGCTCAGGTGAAAGTGGATGATAAAACATTTTCAGTTAAAATTATGGAAGAATTCCAATGGGACCCTGATGTCTATTCAAGGGATGTGAGATATATTCATGGTGATGAAGAATCAGATTGGTCTGGGGAACTAGATGGATTTGTGATTTCCGGTCCGACGGAGGTGGTGATTTTGGATCAGAGTGCTACCAACTCCGAATCATCGATGTTCGAGCACGCAGAGAGAAGAGAAGGGGGCAATCCTCTTGGAATTAGAAAGGACAACGCCACCCATATTAATGTGGAGATACCGTGTGATTGGCTAGAAAAGGGAACTATGTGTAATTCCCAAAAGTCTCTGGCGAAGGATTCTAACGGTTGTGAAATTGTTGGAATAAATGTGTCGATCGTGGAGGAAACTGGGGCCCAAAATACCCATAATAATTCACGTTCTGATAACTCAGAAGTGGGCCCAAGTAGAGAGGTCATTGGGGTTGGGCCTACAATAAGGTCAGTCAAAGAAGGAGAAGTGATGACCCAAGTAGAAAATTTAAATTATGATAATGGGCCAATTAATTATGAACTTTTGGAGAATTTATCTATTATTTCCCTAAAGGCGCATGAATTTTCAATTCTCCCTCAGAGGTGTGGGAGTCTTCGCACTAATTCCCTGGATCAAATTCAATTGAAGGAGGGCGGACTACAGAAGAAACCTACAATGAAGAATAAACAAAGAAGAAGGAAAGAATTGAATGAGGCGTGGGGGGATTTTGTCAGCGGTTCGGCTTCAGACATTGAGAGAGAAGAACTTTCGAAAGAAACTCACAACACCAGGAAAAAAGGAAGGAGCGAGAGGGTCAACCAGCCGGGGCTTGAAGAAGCTAAAGCGACATGGAATTTGGGGAAAGAAATCGGAGTGGTTGCAGCTTATCCAGAGGAAGTTATCATGAATTAATTTAGAGAGCTGAAAGATGCAGAAAGAGTCGAAGAGAACAATGGAAGGGAGTCAGACGCGAAGTTTAATTAATGAGGATTCTTTCGTATAATATAAGAGGTCTGGGAGTAGCTAAAGAAGAAGGAGATTAAAGATCTAATTTCAAAGCACAAAGTAGAATTCAGTTATATACAGGAGACCAAATTAGCTGTAATTTCTGAGCAAGATTGTCGAGAAACTTGGGGAGACGGGAATTTTGAATGGGCATATCGTGAGGCCGAAGGGAGATCTGGCGGCATCTTATCCTTATGGGATTCACAGGTATTCTCTTGCCTTAGTATCTGGCACATGACTGGGGCTCTGATTGTGAATGGTTTATGGGTTAGTGAAAGATTGCAATGTTGTATCATCAATGTTTATGCACCGTGTGTGATTTCGGAGAAAGAAATTATTTGGGATAGATTGTCTACTGTTGTTGATCAATATTCTTTAGTTTGTGTCTGTGTGCTTGGTGATTTTAATTCTATCCGGTGGGCTTCAGAATGGGAAGTAGTAGGGGCTGCCCCTAACAGGAAGGATATTGAGTTATTTCACTCATTTATCAGCAACTCAAGCTTAATTGATTTAACTCTACACGGGAGAAGATTCACTTAGTATAAGCCTAATGGGAGATGCAAGAGCCGTATTGATATAATCTTGATCAATAATGCGTGGATATTGAGATGGCCCAATTCTGTCCAGAAAGGACTCAATCGATCTATCTCATATCACTGTCTGTTGATGCTAGAAATTAAGGCGTGAGATTGGGGTCCCAAATCATTCTGGTGTCTTAATGTGTGGTTCTCGCATCCCTCCTTCAGGAACTTTGTGTCAGAAAAATGGCAAAAGTATTCTGTAGAGGGCTGGGCAGGCTATATCCTGAAAGAAATATTTAAGCTACTCAAATATGACTTAAAAGCATGGAATAAAGAAATCCTTGGCATCTTGGATCAGAAAATCGAGGATCACTAATTGAATATTACAAAATTGGATTTGGTTGATGAGTTGTTCGGGCTGGAAGAAGAGAGGTAGCACAAAGAAGAGAAAGCATGGCTAACCTATTCAGGGACTTAAAGCAGAGAAACGATATTCTTGGACAAAAAGCAAAGGAGAAATGTATCAAAGGTAGAGACAGAAATTCAAGACTCTTTCATAATTATATCAATCGAAGAAGAAAGAGAAATGAGATTGTGGTAGTTGAGATCGATGACCAGTGGGTGGAAGAAGTGAGAGAAGTGAAGGAGGGCATTCATAATTTTTTCAAGAAGGCTGATTTCAGGAGGCCAACGCTGGCAAACGATTTCTTTAGTAAAAAGATATCTTCTTTGGATATTGAATTTCTTGTTGCACCTTTCTCGGAAGATGAAGTGGAGGATGCAATCAAGTCGTGTGATAGATCTTGGAGCGCGGGACCGGATGGCTTTAACTTCAATTTTTTGAAGAAGTTTTGGAGCATCTTAAAGCCGGATATTATGAGAATGCTGTATGAATTCCACGAGCATGGGAAATTGGTGAAGGCATCAATCCGTCGTTCATCGTTCTTTGTCCTAAAAAGATGGCAGCTTCTGGGTTATCAGATTACTGTCCCATATCTCTTATTGGTGGGATCTACAAGATTTTGTCTAAAATTCTGGCTAGAAGGTTGACCTGCATTCTTGACATGATTATATCTAAAAATCAAAGCGCCTTTATTGGGGTGAGGTAGATTCTAGACAACATAGTTATTTTGAATGAGGCGATCGATGAAGCAAAAAAGGTCAAGCTTGAGAGGATCTTCTTCAAAATCGACTGTGCGAAAGCTTATAATTCAATCGATTAGGGGTATTTTAATACCATTATGGAAAGATTTGATTTCCATCCGAAGTGGAGACAATGGATTATGGGGGGTGTATCTTCAGCAACAACATCTATTTTACTTAATGACAGTCCCACTAGAGAGTTTCAACTAGAGCGTGGATTGAGACAGGAGGATCCTTTATCACCCTTTCTTTTTATTCTAGTTGTTGAAGGTATGAGCATGTTGATGAGGAAGGCTGGGGGGCGTGGGGCTTTTGAACCGATTTTAGTTGGAGAGGACAAGATACAAGTATCACACTTATAATTTGCTAACGACACGATTCTCATAGGGGCAGCTAAGATGGAGAATGTGCAGACAATGAAGAGAATTTTAAGGAACATGGAGCTCTTGTCAGGCCTGAAGGTTAATTTTGATAAATACTCGGTGATGGGGATTAATGTACCTGATCAGAAATTCCAAGAAATAGTTGAGGTGCAAGCATGTAAAAAGAGTACTATTCCATTCACTAACCTAGGAATCAGCATGGGGATTCAACATAAAAAAATGGTGGAATGGCATGGAATGGTGAACAAAATAAGGGAAAGATTGCAAAGATGGAAAGGAAGCAAGTTTTCTTTTGGGGGAAAATCACCTTACTAAATTCGGTGCTTTCTTCCTTACCTTTATACTACTTGTCCTTTTATTAACTACCCAAAGAAACCTTGAGAGAAATAGTTTCGTTACAACGTAATTTCTTGTGGGGGGTGGGGAGTGTTCAAGAAAAATTAATTGGGTAAAGTGGAATGTGGTTTGTAAACCTAAAAAGTTAGGGGGGTTGGGGGTGAAGGATCTTGAATCCTTCAATAAGACTTTACTGAGGAAGTGGATGTGGCATTTTTTAAATGAGAACGAGAATAATAGAGTCTAAATATGGGCAGGGGTGGGGCAGGGGGGAACTGTATTTAAAAGGGGGATGGAAACAAAATTATCAGGGTGGTGGAGGGAGATAGTGAACATCACTTCGGGACAGGAAGGGGGCTGGTTTAATTGTAACCTTGAGAGGGTGATTGGGGACGGGTTAAACACTTCTTTTTGGGAGGATGTATGGGTGGGGGATTAACCTTTGAGAGTAAAATTTCCCAGGTTGTTTAACACCTGTTC
This sequence comes from Ballota nigra, assembly GCA_947034835.1. Classification (NCBI taxonomy): domain Eukaryota; kingdom Viridiplantae; phylum Streptophyta; class Magnoliopsida; order Lamiales; family Lamiaceae; genus Ballota; species Ballota nigra. Next base: position 34,149,520 of record OX344728.1, on the reverse strand, counting down.
GGATAAAGGGGCAAAGGTGGGTAATATGGGGTGTTGGGTGGTGCTGGAAATGAAGTTGGAGACGTAGGTTGTTCGATTATGAATCTAATGCTCTCAATTGTCTTTTATCCTTGATTAACAGGTGTAAAATCAAATGTGGAATTGCCGATACTTGGAAATGGAAAGTAGCTGCAAGTTGGATGTACAACACAAGGGACGCATACAACCTGCAGTGGAATATTACAGACAAATTTCGAACACGAAGAAGAATGACTACAAAATGATTTGGTCCAGGTTAGTTCCACCAAAAGTAGCTGCTCATGCATGACGTTTATTGAAGGACCGGTTGCCAACGAAGATGAACCTGCTGAAACATGGAGTCTCCATTTCTAATTATGATAGCAAGTGCAACTTGTGTGGAAGCCAAGATGAAACAACAGTCCATGTCTTTTTTTAGTGTACTATTGCACATAAGATATGGATGGTTGAAGTGTCCAGCGGTTTTACATAATCAAGCGTGGAAAAATCATATCATGAATAGCCAGGTTCTAAGAGGAAAGAGAGGTAAACAAGCGGCTTCTTGCATTTGGTTGTGTATTGTTTAGCTCATGTGAAAATGGCGTAATAATATTACTTTTAGGAATGACAACTTTTCTTTAGAGAGATTTTTAGAGGATCTTAAGGTTAGGGTGTGGAATTGGCTAGTTGTTAATCATCTGGTGTACTCGAATTGGTCCTACAACGATTGGTTTTTAGATCCTAGACTAGTTGTCCAAAGTTAAGTTGTATTTTGTATGATTTGGGTATGACTTATACCCAATTTTTCTCTTTATAAAATTTATTTACTAACAAAAAAAAACGCAACTCATATTTGTAGTAATACACATTACTCTAACATTAACACACATTTGCTCCAATAGCATAACACATATTTGTAGTAACATACATTTACTCTAACATTAACACACATTTGCAGTAACACATATTTACTCTAACATCAACAAACATTTCCTCCGCCATTAACAAACATTTGCTCTAACAATAACACATATTTGCTCCAACAGTAATACATATTTGCTTTTATAGTAACATATGATTTTCCTTATGGTAACACAACTTGAGAGGATGCTTTTATGAATTTGTGCAAACACATTTTTATCCATTGAGTAAGACTGTGTTATTATAGTAATACATTTTTCACTACCTTACATTTGTTATTGTATGAAAATTAATTATATTTGTAAAAATAAATAAATATTTGTGAAAATAAATATTTGAATAGATAGTAACACACATTTTGCTCTTATATTGTATGAAAAAATATCTATTTCAGTAAAAACACAAAAAATTGCTAAAAAAAACAACATTTTATCTAATAGTAACACCTATTTTGACCTTCAATAACATGCATTTGCCCATATAGTAACACACATTGAGAGCGAAAATTATGAAACTTAACTTGAACAAGATTTAAAAAAAAAAAAATCTCCAAATCCGATTCAAGTATGAGTTATTCTTCGAATTCTATATCCTTAAAATATTTCATGTAACAATTTGTCTCTCCATAAATATGCAACTAAAGGATTTATTGAGATACGAAATCTCATAATCTCCTAAACTAATTTTATTGTCATTGGATATCAAATAAAATTAACATTACTATTATTATACAAAGTATATCAATCCACTTACACATTCTGCAACGAGTCTACAATGGAGCTACAAGAGAAACTTAATTGATAGATCCAAGATTAAACTCTAATAAATTAATCCTGATCTAATCAATTCTTTATTAATTAATTAATGATTAATTTAATTATTAATCATATTCCACTCCACTAGAGAAACAAGATTACCCTATGAATCTAATTGAAACTACTGAAAGCTATTAATCAACTCAGATTTATAAATGCAATAATTTCATAATTTTTTTTTTTTTATGGACAATAATTTCATAGTATCAAATATACTCCAACAATGAGAAGAAATATTCTAATATTGACAATATTTTCAAGAATTTTGTATTCTATACCATGATCTTTATATTAATACAATTTTTATTTTTATATTGTGTTATTTATTTAGCGTTGAATTTGACAATAGCCTTTTCCAAACCAAAAAAGAAAAAAAAGAAGTGGAAGGTCGCTGGGTTAGTCGTGTTATCCATGGTTGACAAGGATGCATAATTCAAACCCTATATATATATATTGTCCTATTTAAATTCGAGGAAACAGAAGGTATATTCACATGCATAGAGGACGACATGAAAGAATATTTTGGATACGTGTCAGACGAAGAATCTCATCCAGAGAGAGAGAGAGCGTATAGACATACATACATATATATAATAAAGCAATAAAAAGAAAGAAAGAGAGATGATAGAGAAGAATTGAAGAGAAAGTAAAAAAGAGAGAATCTGCAGAAAAGGTGAGAATTGGAGTCTTGTAACCGAAGCCTTGTTAGAGAAAACGACCAACCATTCATCATTGCATTACCCGTCCCCGGAGAATTCGATTCCCTTTTCTTTTTTCCAAGTGAAACCCTTTTCTTTCTTCTACGGGCCTCCATTCTTCTTTTTCTTACTTTTTCCTTTGATATTTTCTTACACTTTTTTGCCAACTACTGCAGTTAATCGAAATATTCGGATTTAAATTAGTTGAAATTAAATAAGGAAACAAAATTAGATAGAGATGAGATATATAATTACATGATGATGTATATGTTCATTTTGGTCATGATTATTCACATCGGCTCAAAAATTTATATCACATCATAGTACCACTACAAAAAAAACACTGTTTTGCGACGGACATTGGCGACGGAAAATCCGTCGCAAACAGTGTTTTGCGACGGGATCTGCGACGGACACGTATCCGTACCTAAAACAGCCGTAGCAAATTTTTGCGACGGATTCAGCCATCCGTCGCAAATTAACGACGGACATATCCGTCGCAAAATCGGCGGGTCAGATCCGGCCGGGTCAAGAATTTGCGACGGACAGTAGTCCGTCGCAAACTTTTCGGGTCAGACCCGATCGGGTCAACAACATTTGCGACGGCTAAATTCCGTCGCAAATGTTTTTATATATTTTTTATACTTTTTTGTGTTATAATTTGCGACGGGCTTTTTTCCGTCGCAAAATTAAATATTTGCGACGGAATATTGCCGTCGCAAATTACCGAGCCTATACAAAAAAAAAAGTGGCTCGCATGGTTCGAGCCCGGGCACCCGAGGCGGCCGGGGCGGGCGCGGACCAATGGGCCACTCGGCCCATTGCTTAATATATGCGGCCCACCTTCTATATTAGTCTTATTAGGCCTTGAACAATTAATCCATTTTTGCGTCCAAGGGGAATCGAACACGGGACCTCTTGTGCAAGAGGAGGGGGCGCGCGCCACTAGGGCACAAGCTACTTTCGTTTATTTTTATGCAATTAATTGTATATGTATTCAAATTAAGTCATTTTTTTTATAATTCACCAAATTAATTTCTTTTCGTATCTAAGTTGTTTATTAAAATATTTTGCCCAACTCTTTTTTTTATTTTGTAAAATTATTTATTTCGACTCCCGCTTAAATTTATAATTCGTTCATTTGTACGCAATTAATTGTATATGTATCCAATTGACTCATTTTTTTTTCTACAATTCACCAAATTTATTCATTTTCGTTTCTAACTTGTTTTTATAAATATTGGGGCCATTTAATTTTTATTATTTCTGTAAAACTATTTATTTCGACTCCCGCTTAAATTTATAATTCGTTCATTTGTACGCAATTAATTGTATATGTATCCAAATTGACTCATTTTTTTTTCTACAATTCACCAAATTAATTCATTTTCGTTTCTAACTTGTTTTTATAAATATTGGGGCCATTTAATTTTTATTATTTCTGTAAAACTATTTATTTCGACTCCCGCTTAAATTTATAATTCGTTCATTTGTACGCAATTAATTGTATATGTATCCAAATTGACTCATTTTTTTTTCTACAATTCACCAAATTAAGTCATTTTCGTTTCTAACTTGTTTTTATAAATATTGGGGCCATTTAATTTTTATTATTTCTGTAAAACTATTTATTTCGACTCCCGCTTAAATTTATAATTCGTTCATTTCTAAGCAATTAATTGTATATATATCCAAATTGACTCATTTTTTTTTCTACAATTCACCAAATTAATTCATTTTCGTTTCTAACTTGTTTTTATAAATATTGGGGCCATTTAATTTTTATTATTTCTGTAAAACTATTTATTTCGACTCCCGCTTAAATTTATAATTCGTTCATTTGTACGCAATTAATTGTATATGTATCCAAATTGACTCATTTTTTTTTCTACAATTCACCAAATTAATTCATTTTCGTTTCTAACTTGTTTTTATAAATATTGGGGCCATTTAATTTTTATTATTTCTGTAAAACTATTTATTTCGACTCCCGCTTAAATTTATAATTCGTTCATTTGCTTAAATTTTTTTTTCATAATTCACCAAATTAATTCATTTTCGTTTTTCACTTGTTTTTATAAATGTTGTGTCCATTAAATAAAAGTAAATTCAAACTAATAAATTCACAAAATTATAAATTAAAGTAACAATTCAAAAATTAAATTAAAGTAACAATTCAAACTAAAAAAAAATTGTACTTCATAGTTATTAAAAATCAAAATTTTTTAACAATCGGAATTAAATCCGTCTTCCTCTTCATCCTCGCCCAGGTTAACAATCGGCGACATCGATGGCTGGGTCGGCGGGATCGGCGGCATCGATGGCTGGGTCGGCGGGATCGGCGGCATCGGTGGCGCAGGCATTTGCGCTCGTGGCATTGAATCAGAGGCGAATATCTGCCACCACGCCTGCATGGCGGCTGTATACTCCTGCACCTCGACCCGATACTGCTCCATCTCGGCTGTATACCGGTCGTACGCCTCTCGCTGCTGCCTCTCATACTCTTCCTTCTCTCGCTGCTGCCTCTGCATGTTCTTCATCTGCTCCACCACCGTGGCAAGCTGCCTCTCGACCTCACTGGGATGAGAGTCGATGGAAGACTGAGAGGAGGATGAGCCTGAGCTACGAGGTCGGAAAAAATTCTTTCCGAAGCTGCCCAATCCAGCGAACCGCCCCTTTTTAGCCTTGACGTTCTTGAAGTACAATTCATTTTGAACGTCAACAGAAGGTTGTGTGGGGGGCATCGACCCCGACCCCGACCCCTCTGCCGTTTCCTCAGGCTGAGGCTGAGAGGCAAGATCCTCGAGCATCTTTCTCTGCAAATTAATTATACAAAAAATTAAATAAATTGAACACAAAATATAAAAAAAAATACTTTTAATATTAAAAATTTAAATAATAATATATTAATATTGAAATAATACTTACGTGGATCTCGGTGGTACGGCCGTAGGTAGACTTCCCAGTCTCCTCGACGAATGGGTGGGCGAGCTGCAATCTCTCAAAATGAGAGGGCTCGCGTCCTTGCTCCGCCGCCTAATTAGAAAAAAAGATAGTAAAAATTAACAACACTCATAAAAATTAGGAAAAAAATAATAAATTCAAAAACGACAAAATTGAAGACGAAACTTACAAATCTCAACCCGTGCTCATAAATGGACCGAGAACCGGCCCGATGTCTTGCCATCCCTTCTCCATCAGGGTCACTACGCCGATTCGCCTTGTTTTTCGCCGACTTCTCTTGGAATTCAGGGGAATCCCAGTAGCGGAGGAATTGGTCCCAAATCGACCGTCTTTCACTGTCAAGCCCCAAGTCGGTGGCCTCTCCCTTCTTGTACCACTTCTCCCTCATTCTGTAAAGGAGGTCTCTGTACCTTTCCTTTCCATATTTATCGAAATTCCTCCACATCTGGTCATCGTGCTCCGGTGCCCAGACACATTCTTTCTGCAATTACAATTTAAATGTAAATATATGTTTATATATTTGATATTAATAAACGGTGAATTAATAAATTAAAATAATACCTTAAACTCCTCGAAGTATGTCTTTTTTCTTGCATCGGACACTAACCTCCAACTGTAAGCGGTGGGCTCGAATCCACCGCGAAGGATGGAGTCGGAAACCTGATTAGCAGCCTCATGACCTGGAATCCAACTGTAAAATTAAAATTTCAAAGTTAGTAAAATAATTAGGTTTTAATTAATAAAAAAATTGAGTATAAAATATTATCCCTTACATATGACCACATGGCTTAACAGGCATCCGTCCTTCAACAACCGGATGCTGGCGGGAGGAGGATGAGCCCTCAGCAGTCTGCTGTGAGGAGGAGGAGGAGCCCGCACCAGGCTGTGAAGAGGTCTCTGATAGAGACCTCGGCCTGAAAATGGGTGGAACCACGGGTCTTAGTGAGGGCCGTCGTCTCCTCCCTCCTCGTCCTCCTTGACTCGCCTCCTCATCCCTCGGAGGCTGCTGACTGTCGTTGCCACTGCCTTGTCCGCTCATCTATAACAAATTTCACGAATTATTCATTCAACTAAATTAAAATCAATCAACTAATAATATTATTTTATAAATTATATATTAAACTAAAATCAAACAACTAATATTATTTAAAATCAAACAACTAATATTATTTAAAATCAATTAACAACCTACTCAACTAAATTCATTCAACTGAATTAAAATCAATCATCAACTAATATTATTTTGTAAAATTATTAAACTTAAATCAAGCAACTAAAATTATTTTGTAATATTATTTAAACATGCTTAACAATTAAAAATTAACAAATTACTAAAACAATTCAACTAAAATCAAACAACTCAGCTAAAATCAATTCTAAACTTAACAAATTCAACTATTTCTAAACATGCTTTAAAATTAAATTAAAATTCGATCAACTAATTAAATTATAATTCAACTAATTCAACTAAAATCATTTCATTTCTAATATAATTCAAACAATTCAACTAATTCAATTCTAAACTTAACAAAAATTAAACATACTTTAAATTAAAATTCGATCAACTAATTAAATTATAATTCAACTAAAATCAATTTATTTTTAATATAATTCAAACAATTCAACTAATTCAATTCTAAACTTAAAAAAAATTAAACATGCTTTAAATTAAAATTCGATCAACTAAAATCAATTCATTACTAATATAATTCAAATAATTCAACTAAAATCAATTCTCTAAACATGCTTTAAAATTAAATTTTAAACGGTAAAAATGAAGAAAACTTACGGTTTATTTGTAGAAGATGACGAAACGAGAACTCGGTGGGGACGGATTGGCTCTACAGCGACGGCACCCGACTTCTCCTTCCTTTTCCTCTCTTTTTCCTCTTCTTCTTCTTCTTTTCTCTCTTTCTCCGTCTGCAACGCGGCGGGCCTGTATAAATAAGTGGAAAAAATTTTGCGACGGACGCCTGTCCGTCGCAAATTTTGCCCGTCAAACGCAAAACGACGCCGTTTCGTACTGATTTGCGACGGAAAAGCCGTCGCAAATCAGTCAACGCACCGTTTCCCGATAAGACGCGTAAAACGGCTCGAATTTGCGACGGACATTCCGTCGCAAATCAGTCAATGGGCCGTTTCCCGAGAGGTCGCGAATATAAATGTAAGCATTGCGACGGCTTTCGTCCGTCGCAATTACAAAGTTTAAATTTGCGACGGCTTATTCCGTCGCAAATCAGTCAAACGGGTCGCTTCCCGAACGGTCACCTTTAAACGGGTATGTTTTGCGACGGAGCAAACTCAAAATTGAAATTTGCGACGACCTTTCCGTCGCAAATGTAGCCGGTTCAAGACCAAGTCGGTGGGCCCTAGATTTTGCGACGGCTTATCCGTCGCAAATTACTATCATTTGCGACGGACTTCCTAAGTCGTCGCAAATTTTCATTTTTTGCGACGACTTACAAAAATCCGTCGCAAATGTTAGTAATTTGCGACGGATATTCTTGCCGTCGCAAAATTCCCGTCGCTAAACTCCATCTTTTTTGTAGTGTACGTAGAAGCTGATCATGTATATGGTTTTGAGTTACAACTGTACTCTCAAAAAAATCATCATCCCTATATGGCTTTTGTATATGTGTTGATGCACCAATTTGTTGTTAATTTAACTCATTTCAGTTTATAGTTAATTTAAATATTATGTGTAATTATTATATTAAGTTTGATTTTTTTTTTTTTTTAATTTATTGAGATGTCAAATTTCTATTGGTTTCATGTGAAATTATGTTTTTATATAATAACTGAGTTTAGTTAAAAAAAATAAGTTGTAATTGCAACAGATATTTTTAATTGGAATAATAATAGAAGGTCGTGAATTATTATTATTTAAAAAAAATAATTGGTTGCTACCACAACTTAAGTTGATGGAAAATAGGTGTGTGATATAATTACAAATTTCATGTATTGAATCACATTTAAATAATTATACGTTGCAATTGATAATGTATGAAAAGTCGTAATATTTTAAGCAATTAATCCTTAAAAATGTAATTAAATGGATTTGAACTTCGCAACTCTTAATTACCAAATAAAAAAATTAATAATTTTTTACATATTGAAGATATCTATTTCTTTAATACTTTCAGTGTTTTTAAACAATTTAACTGTGCAATTGGTTTACCGCTATCACTTTATAGTGAAATAATTACTATCTCGTTTAAATCATTTATCCTTTTATTAATGTTTTTACCTTTTACTCTCCCAATTTAACCCCATCTATACATCTTTAAGAATTTTTAGTTTAAGATTTTTTTTATCTCTCAGTATATTTTTCCAATAAATTATTACTCCATCCGTCCACTGAAACTTTGTTCCATTGTTCGACACATGTTTTTAAAACAATGGATAAAGTAAGAATAAGGTATGAATAAAATATTTATTTGTGAGTGTAAAGATAAAGTGGTTGTCGACAAATAAAAAAAGATACACTTTTGATAGACAAACAAATAAGGAAAGTGGGTATAATTTTAGTGAACGGGGGAAGTAATAAACAAAGAAATGAAGGAGATGAGAAATAAGAGAGAAATACAAGATTGAAAAGAGATAAAAGATTGATTGTGAGTAAAACAATCTAAATTTTAAGGTTTTTTTTTTTTTTAAAGACAAAGTATAGAGTCAAAATGATTCATATATAAATATTTGAAGGGTATTAGTTGTTTTCACTAAAGAGTATTAGTTGATTCAACTGAAAGGTATTGGTTGTTTTTGCTGAGAGTATTAATTATTTAGTGAAAATAAACTAAAACTCTTAAATGATGACAACTAATACTCATCAGTGCAATCAACTAATACTCTTTAGTGAAAACAACTAATACTCTTTAGTGATCATGTATGAACCAATTTTACTCTATAAATACTCATTTTTAATAGTTACAAGGACATTTTTTTATGAAATTGAGGGAATAATACTTTTTAATGAGACAAACAGTATTTTCAATTTGGTACACTTTAATGAGAAAATTAATGTCAAGGTCTCACATGCATTTGGTGCACGGTGCATGGTGCACTCATTCAATAGTTGGGGTTGTTTACACTGAAATATATAAGTTAATTGTATTAAAAAGTGTGAGTTGATTATATTAAAAAGTTTACATTATAAATCAATAACATTGGCAACTTTTCAATATAATCAGTCCATATTTTTTTGAGTAACTTTCTTGTGCACTTGGTGTATGGTGCACTTACTCAACAGTTGATCTTATTTACACTGAAAAGTTTATCCCAATTAAACTGAAAATTGTAGTTAGATTACACTGAAAATCAGTTTTTAGTGTAAATTTTTCAGTGTAATCCAACCACACTTTTTAGTGTAATTGGAACAAAATTTTAATATAAATGTTGGGATATGTTTTAGTTTTGATGATTTTCCAAAACAACATGTAATAGGTTTGAAAGCAGTCAGGATAGTATCTTTTATTTCAGGTCAGGCTAAGTCATTTCTCAGTAGAATAGGCTGTTCAGTTGAGGGGGAACTCAGCGAGGGGGAAATTTGCAACACAGCCTGAGAATATCAAGATAACACCAAAAAGAACTGACTGAAGCCATGCCAGAAACCTGAACCAGAAGAGAAGCCTGAAGAATGTCCCACTGAGTGTAAACCAGGCTGATCTAAGCTAAGTCAGGTGGACCACTCAGTGAAGAGCATGATCAGGAGGATCAGTGCTGCACCAAGTAGGCCCTGAAGGTGTCAGGCTACTGTGGTCAGGGAAGTTTGTCATTCAGCCTTATGACAAACTTCTTGGAGTGATCTTCAAACAGTCTCTGAAGGACAACCAATCTGAAGACGTTCAGTCCACTGAAGATCATCAGTCAGTGAAGGAGGAAGCTACCTAAAGTCAGTGGGTCTTGGTCAACCCACTGAGTCAAAGATCCGTGAATCCAGGCCACGTGGACCAATCAGCACGAGGCAGCAACTCTGACACTGACAAAGGCCGCATTCCAAGAAAAGTGGTTGAAACCATTAAATGTTGGATTCAAATGTATCTTCCCTCCAACGGATACATTTGAATCCCCATTATAAATACAAGCTCATAGCTTCATTGTAAAGTGTGTTGTATGGTGTGAAAGAAGAAAATAAACACCTACAAGCTGTGAGGGTGTGTTAGCTGTTAGGGAGTCATAAGGAAGTGTTACACACCCACGACACTGACCTTTAGGGTTATCACTTATATTCAATGAGTGTCAAGCTTGTAACTCTTAGCTTAGAGAGGTTTTCCTAATCTTAGCTTTAAGGCTAACACATTGTACAGGAAAACCTCACCTAGTTGGAGAAAACCAAACCAAACTAAACCCTTTCAGAAGATTGTTAGGTTTGTAGTGAGGTGAGGAGAGGCAACCCAGGGAGTGGCGTGAGTCCAGTTGTAAGTGCACCTTGGCACGTTAAAAACAAGAATCCCAGTAGTGGATTTCCTGATAAATCAGGCCGTTGATGTAAGAGCTTGAGTCTCTGAACCACGTTAAACTGAGCGTACTTATCTTTCAAAGTATTTACTAAAGTATTGTGAAAATCAGCTCACTGAGAGCTTTGTTAAGAAAACTTTAGTTAAGCATTTGTCAGGGAGATCCAACTCACTGACTAAATCAGGCAAGGCACTCGAGAGTTCAGTCTCTCGAGTCACTGCCTTGTTCAGAGCCTGAGCTTTCAAGTCTCATCACTGACTTGATAGCTCTGACTCTGAGCAACGCGGTGACTTGAAGTGAAACCTCTCGAGTCACTGCCTCGTTACGAGACTGAGCTCGCAAGTCAGTTGCACTGACTTGATTGCTCTGACTCGTAGCAACGCAGTGACTTGAGTATTACTCACTCTTGCTGAACTCCCTGAGGAAAGGTTTTTAAAAAAAAAAAATTTGCTCCTGAATTCCCATTTTGCCCTTCGAAAACGGGACCATCAATAAATATGATCAATTTTAAGTGGGTGCACCGTGCACTTGATGCATATGAGAATTTGATTATTTTTTAATATAAATAACCTCAATGGTCAAATGAGTTCATTACGCACAAATACATAAAAAATTTACTCATAGCTAATTGGAGTACTACATTAAAAATGCGCACTACATTCAAACCAGCTGCTCAGTAAAACGGACTTTGACTTTTTTAAACGAGAGTTGTATAACTCTCACGAACAATTATCTTTTCTTATTAATTATAATCCAGCAATTTCTAGTCTGTTTTTTTTTTTTTTTTTTTTTTTTTAATACTTAGAAAATTTTATATGTAAACGTACAGCTGGTGTTTTTTTTTTTTTTAATCTACACTAAACTTGTAGCAAAAGGCGAAGCCCTCGCCCCCAGGGCCCCCACCCCCTGGCCCGACAGGATTGGGTGGAGGAGGTAAATCATGGTGACTCAGCGGCCCATTAGGTGGGAGGACCAGTGCCTGGTGCCCACAAGGAGCTATCCCCCACATTGGAGGGATAAAACTCCCACACACTAAACTACTTACCGTTCAACTGGTTTTTGTGTTCAACGGGTTTGAATAAAGTAAATTCTATAACATGATGACTTACTTTAAATAATTTATACATATACTGTATTTGGAAAATATCATTTAAAAATATATACAATTTTTCATGACAAAATATAGAGTGAAAATGGTTCATACATAAATCATAAAAAAACATTAGTTGATTTTTCTAAACAGTATTAATTGTTTCCACTGAAGAATATTACTGGTTTACATTGAAAAGTCTTAGTTTTTAAGTAAAAATAAACTATGACTTTACAGTGAAAACAAATAATACCCTTCAATGAAAAAACATCTAATATTCTTTAGTAATAACAACCAATACCCTTCGATTATTCATGTATGAATCAATTTCACTCTATACATACTCATTTTTCATTTGTGTTAAATATATATATATATATATATACACACTATAATATAATATAACAAAATTATATTATTTTATTTTATTACAAAGAAAATTAATTTAAATAAGCGTAATTATCGTAAAGTCAGGTCATTTGACCTACTTGCATTTTTATCCAAAGTTTTAGATATTTGATTTTTTTTTTTTTTTTTTTTTTTTTTTACGATTTTAACGTCTCAATTGGAATTGAGAGGCCGAAGAGCTAATGTTTTGTCCAATTCATGACAAAGACCACCGTTAAATTCGAGTTTTGTGTTGCAATTATGAAAAATTCTGTCCGATTCAGAAACTATGCCTTAAAAAAAAAAATAGAGTAGGTCTTGCATGAGACCGTCTCATGACATGAGACAATGAGAATGAGTGTAATTAGGGCATGGGCTCATTAACACTTTGGAAAGGGTATGTGTTGATTTGTGTGGTCTCATGCCATGAGACGGTCTCATACAAGTTTTTGCCAAAAAAATATAACACTAAGTCACAGGAGCCCGTGATTTTTAATATTTATTTTTTGCATAAATCAGTAGGCGAAAACATCATTTTTATATTGGGCAGGGTCCAAACTGCTCTGTGTCTCAAATACAATTGAGATGTTAATGTCGTTTGTACGTATGTATGTAATGCATGTAAGATTTTGTGGCACGCCGCATAATGAATTAATTAAATATTTAATATGATGATTTAAATAATTTTTAATTTAATTAGTTAGAAAAAGACCAGAACGAATCTATTATTTAATTAAATATTTAATACTCCCTCTGATTCAAAATAAGTGTCGTTCTAGAGATTTTAGGACAAATTAAGAATTATAAATTTTGACATATATACCCCACCTAAATCTCTAAAATATCTATTATATTTTGATAATATCTAACAGATCTGTTATATTTTAATATAAGCCCTAAAATATCTCTTATATTTTGAATTTGAATTCGGGGTAAATCGGGAAAACACGTGAAAAAATAGTTAAAACGACACTTATTTTGAAACAAATTGTAACCTCTAAAACGACACTTATTTTGAATCGGAGGGAGTATCACGATTTAAATAATATTTAATTTGGTTTATTAGAAAAAAAAATCACAACAAATCTCTCACGTTGATAAACCCTATGATTAAATTACCTTATGAGCAATTTTTTGGAAAATAAGTTTCTTAAAAGATAAAAAAATAATTTTTTGGAGAATAAGAAACTACCCCTCTCTCTCTACCTATAAAAGACACAAATTATTCTTACAATTAATAAATTAATTCTATTACTTAAGTTTTATGTTCTGTGATTAAGTGTGGCCAAAAGAGAGAACTATAATTTTATAAGAAGAATTATTATTATCACACAAGGTTAGTACTCGAATTATCTAATGGGAAAATTGCAGAAATGGTCCCATAAGAATTGGTCATCATGAATTTGGTCCTTTTTTTAGCGGAAATAGTTCCATACGATTTTTCCGTAAAAAAGTAACGGATTAATGAGCATGAGAGGATATCTGGTAGAGAGAAAATCATCCCCAATCGACCAAGTTTGTCGGAGGATTCGAAGAAAATGCAGCGGAGAGGAAATACTGAAGTAGCAGAATTGCCTCCATACTTGCATTTTACATTGAAATGATTGATAATAGCAAAAACTGACCCATTTCCCTCCAAAAATCAAGTTTGAAAAGGTTTTACAATCCAGTTTTCCATAGAAATCTGTTAAATATTTAATGACTGGGACATTTTCCGTTAAAAATGGAACCAAAAAAGAACATGAGACCAAATCTGTCAAATGCGAATTCTTATGGGACCATCCTTGCAATTTCCCATTATCTAATTCATGATTTATAGATTTATGGATATGAAAATTATGAAATTTCAAGATTCATGCATAAATTAAATGTATGCTTAAAATGCACTATATAGGAAAATTTACTATAACGAACATTTTATTCAATACAGATGGTCTCATCTAGCATATTCATATACCATATATCGCTTAAATATGTACATCAATTTTTTTAAATGTAATTGATTGAACATTTTGTTTTTGTTTCATTGTTATTGGTTTTTTTAATCGACTGTTATTGTTATGTATGTATATTATGTTAATATTAATTTTCATCAAGTTGACGACTTGTATGACTTTTAATTTTGAACATTGTCAATATTTTACCTCCAAATTTAAAATCTTGACTTTTAAAATCGTGCGACACATATACCAAGTTATTTGATATATCGTGTTCGACGTTGTGCATAGGATTTTTCACGGACTTCGGATATTTATTGAATTCGTACTAAAATTCGCACCGAAAAAAAAAATCGAACCAAAAGAATCATGGATTTTTTTACTTTAACTATACTGAAATCGAACCGAATATTTTTTGGTATGGATATGGATATTACCAAATTAACCATACCAAAAAATCGAATGTGACCGCACCGAACCGTACCGTACCGAACCGAATAACCGAATTAAATATGTATTAAATTTAAATTTTTTTTTTATTTATCAAATATTATTATAATGTTATTGAATTCAAGTACAACTATACGATATTATAATTTCTCCTCCTTTTCAGAATACAAACACTATACTTTCTTCATCCCATAATTGTTTTCTACATTACTGTTTGCGCAGATTTAAAAAAAAAGTTGTTTATTAGTATTTAAAGTGATAAAGTAGACGTTTTTAATTAGGAGGGTACGGAGAATATAAAATTAAAAAATATTATTATTTTTTTTGTTTCCAAAAAAGGATGTAGAAACTGACTATGGGTCATACTTTTTTGACAATATAGCAAACAACTTTGGAACGGAGGGAGTATTATTTAATTTATTAAGTTCTTAAAACCATAACTTATTTTTAGGTGTATATCAAAATGATTTAATTTAATTTTTTATTCTTTTAATTTCATTTTTCATGTATATTGATATCTTATAAAAATTTGGATATGATGTACCCTAAGCCAGGAATTACGATCAATGTGGTTTTATTACTGCACTTTCTATTTACAAGATATTTCAAAATATTTTTTTAAATATATATTTTATATATTGTATTTTAAATATTCTATTGGTGGTGGTTTGCTTGTAATCATCCATCATCATATAATATATTATATTCGAGCTTGTAATGATATATGTTTGATTGTGATTAAGTTGTATAATATTCGTGTGAGTGTACATGCATCAAAAAATAAGAGAATGATAAAAAAATGAATAAAAGATAAGTTTCTCCCCTCCGTTCCGTACCGATCCAATCCGGTCCATTTGTAACCGAAAATCCGCTCTGATACGTACTAGAAAATAAAAAATTTGTACCGTACCGTATCAAACTTTCGGTATGGACACAGACACACGAATTTTAAATTAATCGAATTTTAGTACGGACACAAATATTTTCAAATATCCGTTTTGGTCCGCAACATGAACAGCCCTAGCGTGCATCATCTTATGTGATAATATATCAAATAACAAATTCGTTCCTCATCCTAAATAACAAAGGAGAAACTAAGGGTATTATAGTAAATTGGGTGGTGAGATGCATGACTGATTAAATAATATACCATGGGTGGGATGAGTACGAAAGACAATTAAAAAGGGAATGTGGATATCAAATTGGACGTTAGTAATGTTCAACACTAAAACAAACACGAAATAAAGAATATAAAACATCAATACCTATCTTATCACTTCTAGAAAATGAGCCCCTAAGTATTACTTTTTGCCTTTAAATTATTATTTTTTTACTTTTTTTGGGGTTGGTTAATTACAAATCACAATATTTTTTCAAGTTGTAATTTAATCTAAATTTTTAAATATTTGCAAACAAAATCCTAATTTAATGTTTGATTGCAATATGAATCAACAATTAAATATTTTACAGTTCAAAAATGATGTTTCACCTATCTGCCAATAAATAAGTAATCGTATTAATATGCTTAGATTGGTTCAGATGACAACGCCTAATTAATTAGTATACACAAAAAAAAAGACGGGGTTTAACGACGGAGAATTTGCGACGGCCAAATATCCGTCGCAAATTTCGTGAATTTGCGACGGATTGGGGTAAGCCATCGGAAAAAATTACAATTTGCGATGACTTAGTAAAGCCGTCGCAAAAGTTAGTGTTTTGCGACGGGAATGTCCGTCGCAAAATCTAGGGCCCACGATCTTCGTCTTATACCTGCTATATTTGCGACGGATAGGTCGTCGCAAAATCAAAGTTGATAATTGCGACAGACACTTCCGTCGCAAAATCTACCCGTTTAAAATTGACCGTTCGGGCAACGGCCCGTTTGACTAATTTGCGACGGACTAGGTCGTCGCAATTTTTAACTTTGTTTTTGCGACGGAAAGGGCCGTCGCAAATCTTACCTTTTTTCGCGACCTTTCGGGAAACGGTCCATTGACTGGTTTGCAACAGACTTTCCGTCGCAAATCCGACCCGATTTTGCATAACTTTTCGGGAAACGGTGCGTTGACTGATTTGCCACGAAAAAGCCGTCGCAAATCAGTAAAAAAACGACGTCGTTTTGCGTTTGGCAGGCATAATTTACGACGGACAAGCATCTGTCGCAATTTTTTTTCCAATTATATATACAGACCCTCAGCGTTGCAGACGGAGAAAGAGAGAAAAGAAGAAGAAAAGGAAAAAGAGAGAAAAAGGAAGGAGAAGTCTGGTGCCGTCGCTGTAGAGCCAATCCGTCCCCACCGAGTGCTCGTTTCGTCATTTTCTACAAATAAACTGTAAGATTTCTTCATTTTTACCGTTTAAAATTTAATTTTAATGCATGTTTAGAATTTGTTAAGTTTAGAATTTATTTTAGTTGAATTGTTTGAATTATATTAGTTAATTAATTGATTTTAGTTGAATTAGTTGATCGAATTTAGTTGATTGAATTTTAATTTAATTTTAAATCATGCTTAGAATTTGTTAAGTTTAGAATTGATTTTAGTTGAATTTTTTGAATTATATTAGTTAATAATTGATTTTAGTTGAATTAGTTGATCGAATTTAGTTGATCGAATTTTAATTTAATTGTAAAGCATGCTTAGAATTTGTTAAGTTTAGAATTGATTTTAGTTGAATTGTTTGAATTATATTAGTTAATTAATTGATTTTAGTTGAATTAGTTGATCGAATTTAGTTGATAGAATTTTAATTTAATTTTAAAGCATGCTTAGAATTTGTTAAGTTTAGAATTGATTTTAGTTGAATTGTTTGAATTATATTAGTTAATTAATTGATTTTAGTTGAATTCGTTGATCGAACTTAGTTGATCGAATTTTAATTTAATTTTAGTTGATCGAATTTAGTTGAGTGGTTTGAATAATATTAGTTGTTTGATTTTAGTTTAGTAATATTAGTTGATTTATTTTAGTTTAATTTAGGATAGTGGTTTGAATAATATTATATTTAGAATATTATGTTATGAGTATTTCATTGATTTTAATTTAATATTTCGAATAATATTCGTGAATTTTGTTATAGATGAGCGGACAAGGCAGTGGCAGTGACAGTCAGCAGCCTCCGAGGGATGAGGAGGCGGGTCGAGGAGGGCGAGGAGGGAGGAGACGACGGGCCTCACTGAGACCCGTGGTTCCACCTATTTTCAGGCCGAGGTCTCTATCAGAGACCTCTTCACAGCCTGTTGATGGCTCCTCCTCCTCACAGCAGACTGCTGACGGCTCATCCTCCTCCCGCCAGCATCCGGTTGTTCAAGCACGGATGACTGTTCAGCCACATGGTTCAACGTAAGTTTTAATATTTTATACTCAATTGTTTTATTAATTAAAACCTAATTATTTTACTAACTTTGAAGTTTTAATTTTACAGTTGGATTCCGGGTCATGAGGCTAGTAATCAGGTTTCCAAGTCCATCCTTAGCGGTGGATTCGATCCCACCGCTTACAGTTGGGGGCTAGTGTCCGATGCAAGAAAACAGACATACTTCGAGGAGTTTAAGGTATTAATTTAATTTATTAATTCACCGTTTATTAATATCAAATATATAAACATATATTTACATTTAAATTATAACTGCAGAAAGAATGTGTCTGGGCACCGGAGCATGATGACCAGATGTGGAAGAATTTCAAAAAATATGTGGCCGAGAGATACAGAGACGTCCTTTATAGAATGAGGGAGAGGTGGTACAAGCATGGAGTGGCCACCGACATGAGGACTGACAGTGAAAAGCGGTCAATTTGGGAAAAATTCCCCCGGTACTGGAATTCCCTGAATTCAAAGAGAAGTCAACGAAAAACAAGGTGAATCGGCGTAGTGACCCTGATAGAGAAGGGATGGCGAGACATCGGGCCGGTTCTCGGTCTATTTATGAGCACGTGTTGAGATTTGTAAGTTTCGTCTTTAATTTTGTAGTTTTTGAATTTTTATTATTTTTTCCTAATTTTTATGAGTGGTATTAACTTTTACTATCTTTTTTTCTAATTAGGCGGTGGAGCAAGGACGCGAGCCCTCTCATTTTGAGAGATTGCAGCTCGCCCACCCACTCGTCGAGGAGACTGAGAAGTCTACCTACGGTCGTACCACCGAGATCCATGTAAGTATAATTTTAATATTAATAGTATTATTTCAATTTTTAATATTAAAAGTATTATTTTATATTTTGTGTTCAATTTATTTAATTTTTGGTATAATTAATTTGCAGAGAAAGATGCTCGAGTACCTTGCCTCTCAGCCTCAGCCTGAGGAAACGGCAGAGGGGTCGGGGTCGATGCCCCCCACACAACCTTCTGTTGACGTTCAAAATGAATTGTACTTCAAGAACGTCAAGGCTAAAAAGGGGCGGTTCGCTGGATTGGGCAGCTTCGGAAAGAACTTTTTCCGACCTCATGGCTCAGGCTCATCCTCCTCTCAGTCTTCCATTGACTCTCATCCCAGTGAGGTCGAGAGGCAGCTTGCCACGGTGGTGAAGCAGATGAAGAACATGCAGAGGCAGCAGCGAGAGAAGGAAGAGTATGAGAGGCAGCAGCGAGAGGCGCACGAAGTTAAGATGCAGCAGTATACAGCCGCCATGCAGGAGTGGTAGCGGTTGTTCGCCTCTGATGTGCCACGAGCGCACATGCATACGCCACCGATGCCGCCGATCCCGCCGACCCAGCCGTCGATGCCACCGATGTCGCCGATGCCCCCGATGCAGCAGCCGATTGTTAACCTGGGCGAGGATGAGGAGGAAGAGGAAGCCGGATTTAATTCCGACGTGTAGAAAAAATTAAATTTTAATAAATGTGAAATACAATTTTTTTTTAGTTTGAATTGATGTTACTTTTATTTAATTTTTTGTGAAGTATTACCTCCGTCCACCAAAAGTATGGCTTTCTGTTTTTTTAACAGTTTTGTTTTCTTCACCATTTAATCGTCATATAATATTTTCACATGTCATCGGTTTTACACTCACAAACAACATCTTAACTCATAAATAGATCATGCAATACATCAAAATACCCTTAATTTATCTATTTTATCTACGTTTTCCTAAGACCTGGCAAATACAAACGAAAATACTTTTGGGGGACGGAGGGAGTACAATTTATTTACTTTTAGTTCAAAATATATAATTTTACCAAAATAATAAAAATTAAATGGCCACAACATTTATAAAAACAAGTGAGAAACGAAAATGAATTAATTTGGTGAATTATGGAAAAAAAATGAGTCAATTTGGATACATATACAATTAATTGCGTACAAATGAACAAATTATAAATTTAAGTGGGAGTCGAAATAAATAATTTTATCAAAATAATAAAAATTAAATGGCCACAACATTTATAAAAACAAGTGAGAAACGAAAATGAATTAATTTGGTGAATTATGGAAAAAATGAGTCAATTGGATACATATACAATTAATTGCGTACAAATGAACGAATTATCAATTAAGCGGGAGTCGCAATAAATAATTTTACCAAAATAATAAAAATTAAATGGCCACAACATTTATAAAAACAAGTGAGAAACGAAAATGAATTAATTTGGTGAATTATGGAAAAAAATGAGTCAATTTGGATACATATACAATTAATTGCGTACAAATGAACGAATTATAAAATTATGCATTGTCGAAATAAATAATTTTACAAAATAAAAAAAATAGTTGGGCAAAATATTTTTATAAATAACTTAGATACGAAAAAAAAAATTAATTTGACGAATTATATAAAAAAATGATTTAATTTGAATACATATACAATTAATTGCGTAAAAATGAACGAAATAAGCTTAAGGCCTAGCGGCCGCGCCTCCTCCCCATGCACAAGAGGTCGCGTGTTCGATTCCCCTTGAGCGCAAACTTAGATTAAGTGTTCAAGGCCTAATATTTCTACATATAGAAGGTGGGCCATATATAATAAGCTATGGCCAGGTGGTCCGAGCCCGCCCGGGCTCGAACCACACGAACCATATTTTATTTTTGTATAGGCTCGGTATTTGCGACGGTAAAATTACGTCGCAAATTAATAATTTTGCGATGGAAATCGTCCGTCGCAAATAATAATCGGAAAAAATAAAAAAAACACTAATAAACATCTGCGACGGCTTATGTCCGTCGCAAATATTGTAGAACCGATCGGGTCTGACCGAATGCTTTGTCCGTCGTAAATTTTGAGCGACCCGGTCGGGTCTGACCCGTCAATTTTGCGACGGTTTTATCCATCGAAAATTTGCGACGGAAGGGAAAAATCCGTCGCAAAAATTAGCTACGGCTGTTTTAACAACGGACGCGTGTCCGTCGCAAACAGTATTTTGCGACGGAAAAATTCCGTCGTTAAACTGTGTTTTTTTTGTAGTGATATTTGGGTAGATTGAAAATCAGTCTTTTGGTTGGAATTACTAATAAATTTTTAATTGAGATTTTGTTGCAATGAGTTAAAAATTTATATAAAAGCGGTCTCATCCTAAAATGAAAAGAAGTAAGTAAAAAAAAAAAAATAATCTATCTGGCCACCGGGTTCCTTATTTTAGTGAGTGACCCGGGTTTGATCCCCTTTAAGAACGAATTATGGAGTTATAAGGAGGGCTTGGAGATTTTTTGGTGTATTTGGGGACTTGGTGAACTAATCTAACAACTAACATTTACCGATTAAAAAAAAATAAATAAAAAAAAATGCGAAGTAGGTGATCGTTTATCCTAATTTGGGGTTGATGTTAAAATAAAACAACCCTCGATAGACATGGTATATAGAATGTGAGGAGGGTAAGAGAATGGGTAAAAATTTTTTAAGGACTGTAACTTTGGGGGGTGGCAAAATAAGGACCGTAACTTTTCGGGCTGGCAAAACAAGGACAGTAACTTTTAAAAGTGGCAATTTAAGGACCGTAACTTTAAAATGTAGCAATTTGAGGACAAATTAGCCCGAATTACTCTCTTTCGGGCTAACTTTGCACGTGAAAAAAAGAACATAGTTTTAGATTAATTGGATAATGGTTTCAATCAATTTGTGAATACAGGGAAATGTTTCCTTAATGTCAAGAGATGGTGTTCAGCATATTCAGATGTTAATATATATATTTTTTTAGCTTTCTTCCACGTTTTGTCCAGTTTCCTCACATTCAGCCTTGGTAATGCAGAGGTAAATTTTAAAATCTCATCCACGCTGCAAATTCCATCCACAACGGCACAAATCCCATCCACGCTGCAAAATTCATCCGCCCCATATACTCACGAATCGCCTATGTTTTTGTCGTGGGAAGAGTAGGGGAATTGGTCATTAAGTTCGGAATTAACGAGATTGTTATTGGGTTCTAAAATTCGGCAAGTAGTATGGTGAAATTGCTAACGAAAATTTGGGTAAAATGATAGGCACATCGAATTTACACAACTTAGAAATATTTTTCCACAAAAAACACTCCACAACAAAATCAATTCCTCCCTTCTCGCCTATATGCGCAGCAGGGCTTTTTATTTGGGAAAATTCCCATCCACGCAGAAAAATTCATCCGCCCCATATATTCATGAATCGCCTCTGTTTTTTATTTGTTTCACCATTTACTTAGAGAAGAGCGATTACATGGATTTGGGTTTTGGAGTTTGGTGAATTAGAATTGGAGATGTGTTTGATTGGAAAACTTTGTATATTCGAGTTTTTATGACCGTAGTTTGGGCACAATAAATGAATTGGAAATTATTTAAAAAAATAAAAGGGAAAAAAATGAGGTGGAATATTTAAAAATATAATTTCATTTAAAAAAATATCCACTGTGGCGATTTGAGCCCGAAATCGATCTCATGTGATTTTCACGTGCAAAATTAGCCCGAAAGAGAGTAATCCGGGCTAATTTGTCCTCAAATTGCTATTTTTAAAAGTTACGGTCCTTAAATTACCACTTTTAAAAGTTACTGTCCTTGTTTTGCCAGCCCGAAAAGTTACGGTCCTTGTTTTGCCACCCGCCCAAAGTTACGATCCTTAAAAAAAGAATTACCCGTATGAGAATCTTGCTGCCTTCCAGCCCACTTCAGTAAAGCTGGTAGCAAAAGAAGATTCCCATATCCCTTAAGAGTTCCTTTGATATTCTTTAACAAAGAACATCTTTTCCCCCTTTAAGCTTCGTGGATTTCTGTGCTCTTAATTTAGAGTCGTAGAATTAGAGTTCAGATATTCCCTTGCAGAATTCCATACATTAGATTATACAAATATATATTTTATTCTTTCTTTCATTTCATACAAAATGAACGAGATATTCGCTTTATTAATGCACTTTAATGTAGAGGAATTATGCAACTTTTGAAAGTTGAAAAACGTAAAATAAAGTTCGTTGGGGTGGGATTGATACGGAACACCATTTTGAATATTTCCTCACGTCCTTTTATTGTATTTTAAATCATAATATGCTGATCTATAATGCTTGCTTTTACTTGTTAAATAATCTAAATCGAATCAACATCGCATTCAACTATGAATCTTTCGGCATGCACAACGCGGTTAAGCATGTCTCAAAAACCTAATTACAGAAGTTCACGAATATCTGCTCAACTATTAATTGATTCATTAATTATGCAAGTAATGAATCAGAAATTAATCCATCAGTTGTAATTAGATATTACTGCATTTATATATGACAAACACAATCTAATGCAATATTGCATGGACCTTGATCAGTGCAATTTTACTTTAAATTACACCTTTTTTTTTATCAGGAAAAGTGGTAGGAAAATTAATTAAATAAATTGATTTTACAACTCTCAATAATTTCACATTTTTAGATGAAGTGAAATTCTTTTATGTAATTAGAGTCAAACGGCTCAAGTCCACATATCTTGGGTTCGATTCACGCTGAAAGCAACTCCAACCATATTAATTAATTAAATTGGTTACGCATTGAGCTTCTTCCCCCTATATATAGGGAAATTAAACTGAAAATGCAGCTTATGAGTGAGGGGAGACGCTTATCTTAGGCTTCAATTACATTTTGGTGTTTTTTTTTTTTTTCCATCTATAAAATATAGGTTTTGTATAAGTTAATTTTATATAACAATACATTTTTTAATATTTTGCTTGTGTCACTATAAAGAGCAATATGTAGTACTATAAGAACAAGTACCACAAATTTGTTGGTTTGTTCTTTGACCTAGCTATTTTATAGGGAAGACCCGATTCGACTCAATTGGCCTGCAAAAATTTTACGAGTTCTCTATAATTTTGTCCCCTTATTTTAATTGTGCTAATATATATTTCATGTGAAATATTGAGTAGGAGATGAATCATTGTATAAAGCGTACAATGGGTAGAATTCAAAATCAAAAGTCGTAATGGTTGTTTAAGATTTATTATATTATTATTATTATACCAATCTCAATGTTTTAATTATCACTTAATCATGTACGAGGAGCATAATATTTTCTAAACCTTAATGGCAATGGTTGAAAAGATTACTTCCATTTTAGACAATTAAGAAGATGTGGAAGAATATAAGTATAATTTCTCTTTTCTTCATCTTTTAAGTTCAATTTATTTTTTATTCTATTTGAATTTCTCACTCATTAATCCTAATTAAAGGGCTAAAACAAAAGGGGTATCAACAATGTAAAGCGTGAAAAAGGAAAAGAGAAAGTAGTCTAGTAAGAAGAATAATTTGCTCATGGGGGTTATTAATTTGAAGACTACTACTATCAAAAAATAATAATAATAATAATAATGAAAAACAAGGTTCTTTCCCCAACAGCAGTGAGTGAGAGACCAAGTGATTCCTTCTCCAAGGGACACCATTAAATATAGCCTTTTTCCTTTGCAAGAAGTTACCACCCCTTATCTTTTTTGCTCTCTTTCTTGCTTTATTTTTCCTTTCACTCTCTCTCTCTTCCCTCCAAAACTCCACTTTATTCTCTCTCCAACCCAACCCTAAAAGGATACCATCTCTTGTCTTCACAAACATCCCTTAATTCCCTTTTCTCCCACCACTGTTTTTCAAATCTAATTCCTAAACCAAATTGCCCAAGTTTTTCATATATCATTGAATATAGATTGCCAAATTAATGTTATAACACCAGATATGATGTCATCACCATCGGAACTAAGCTTCGACATCAAACCCCAGATCTATTCCTTCGGAGAACACACGGCCGAGCAAACGCAGAAACTCGAAGAGTTTGTAGCTCGTCTCGAGGAAGAACGACTCAAGATCGACGCGTTCAAACGCGAGCTTCCCCTTTGCATGCAACTCCTCACCAACGGTATAATTTTTCATCTCCGATAGATGGATGCATGCAAATGCATGAAATTTAGTAATTAAATAAACTAATTAATTTCACGAGTTTTAAAAAATTTCCTTTTATTTTTTTTATTATTAGTTTAGTCCATTTAAAATTAAACATTTGATTTATTCTAACCCACCATAATTATTTCCTTTATCCTGGCTCCGCCCAGCAATGGAGGCGTCGAGACAACAGCTACAGTCGGAGAGGGCGAACCAGCAAGTCGAGGCGAAACCCTTGCTCGAAGAATTCATTCCACTCAAAAACCCAAATTCGTCGAACGTGGAGATGAGTTTGTGTGCGGATAAAGGAAACTGGATGACGTCAGCACAGCTGTGGAATCAAGAAAGTGAAGGGACGAAGGCTCCTGAAGAAACTGATATCAAGCTAGCTTTAAATGGTAAGCAGAGGATGAATGGGGGTGGGGCTTTTCTTCCGTTTTCGTCCAGAGATCGGACGTCTTCGCCTTGTGGCGAAGGGTTTCCGGAATTGGCTCTCAACTCGTCGCATAAAGAGGAGATGGAGGATAAGAGGAACTCGTGTGATACGAGAGACAATAATGGCAAGTGTCGTAATACCTCCGTTGAGAAAGAGCAAGTCAGTGGGACGTCCAATTCGGCTCAGACTCACCGGAAGGCCAGGCGGTGTTGGTCGCCGGACTTGCACCGGAGATTTGTTAATGCTCTCCACATGTTGGGTGGTTCACAAGGTTAATTTTTTTTTTTTTAAATCAAAGTATCACACTAATTATATTTTATTGAACTTTACTTATCTTGTTATTTGTAGATTAATTGACAAGTTTTAAATGTATCATACTAATGTTTGATGCAAGTTTTGGTGTTTAGCTTTGCTCAACTTTAAGTATATTTTATAAATTTGTTGTTAGTATAGAGACAAGTTTAATTTAATTGTAGATCAAGAAATTTCAAATGTATCAAAAAAGATTTACAAAATAATCACGTTTTATATAAAATTTTTGTGTTTTATTTTTGGTTGAATTGAAGATCAACAAAATGTAAATAATATTATCACAAAAACTTTCAAAATAATCCCATTTGATCAAGATTTTGTGTTTCAATTATGATGCTGATGCTCAACTGTGCTTATTTTGTTGTTTATTAGCAGTGGCTACTCCCAAACAAATTAGAGAACTGATGAAGGTTGATGGTTTGACCAACGACGAAGTTAAAAGCCATTTGCAGGTCATTTTCTCTTTCTTATCTCTCTCTCTAGAAAAGTACAAGACTAGAAGACACACATGTAGAGTTGTACTTGTAGACCCCAAAATCAATTCAAACATTCATGCTACAATAAAACAAAAGAGTTGGTCTTTTTGTCTTGTTATAAATACTGTACTGTGAGTAGACAATCTCTCCTTTCAACTAAAACCCACTTATGAAAATATTCAAATATTTTCTGAAACCACCTACAAATTTTGTTTGAAAACAGAAATACAGACTTCACACAAGAAGGCCCAGCCTGAGCCCACAAGCCTCCGTCACCGCGGGCCCCCAAGTGGTGGTCCTCGGTGGCATATGGGTCCCACCGGAATACGCTGCGGCAGCCGCTCACGGCGGCGCACCTATGTACGGAGCCCACACGGCCGCTACTCATCACGTGTCGCCTTCTTTCTGCTCCCCGACGCCACAAGGGCAGCAAGAGATGTATCCCGCCATAGCGCCGTCGCTTCCGCCGCCGAACCACCACCAGCTGCATTACCAAACCATGCACCACCACCAGCAACAGCTCCAAATGTATAACAAGCCGCCGCTAACGCAGCGAAACAGCTCCCCGGAATCGGACATCCAAGGAGGCGGCGCGGGCGACCCGTCCGAAAGTATAGAGGACGGGAAATCGGAGAGCGGGAGCTGGAAGGCCGATAGCGGCGGCGAGAATAATGGGGAGAGGAGGAGAGTAGATGGCGAAGAGAGTAATAATGCAAGCGTTGTTAGTCTTAAATTCTGAAATCATTAAATGGAAGCAATGTTAGTATGATTTAGGAAAATGATTAAATTTTAGATGGTTTAGTTTTTTTTTTTTTTCTCTCTTCGGAATGCAGTCCGGAACATGCACTATGTCAAAGTGTTTGTTTTGGAAATCGTGACCGGTCGGTTATGTGTTTTTTTTTTTTTTTTTGACAGAAAAGAGAACGAGTATAATTATTCAACGCTTCTGTAGTTTATAAACTTCAAGTTGGAAGCCATGTAATAAGAGTATGAGCTATTTCGATTTTCATATTTTATAATTTATCATGCATTTCTAGTGACTAGTAATGCTGAAACGTCATTTGTACGGCAGAGTGAGAAAAAGATTTCAAGGCTTAACATATGTAGCTGTGTCTTAGTGGTTAAGGTTTTTTTTCTCTAATTCAGATTCAGAGGTCACGAGTTCGATTCTTACTGGGCTAACCCTAATCTTTTTTTTTTACCTATTAAAAAAAAATTCTGAAAGCTGGTTAGGCTACAGCTCAACAGAACCCTCCACTAAGCTCCGCCCCTGAATATAGTAAGAAATGAGAAAAATATATGATTTTCACTGTAATTTGGTGATTTGTTTCCACTTTATTTATAATGGTACAATAGAAATTTACAAGAAAAAGATACAATTTTTTTTTTTTATAAAGGATAACATCAATTCAAAATGATTTGAATTGATTTTGCTCTCTAGAATACTCTAATGTGTAGAATATTTTTTATTACCCCCCCTCCCTCAAGCTGTATGCGAGATTAACATCAACACCCAACTTGGAACGAACAAAACTCAAACAGTGGTCGAGCCAAACTTTTAGTGAAAATATCGGCGACATGTAAATTCAGAGGGAATGAATTTTGTCTCAAGCTTCTGATCTGCGACAAATTCTTGAACAAAATAAAAATCAATGCCAATGTATTTATCTCGTTAATGGGAAATTTAATTTTGACTTAAGAACAACGTGCTTTTATCGTCGCACAGAAGCACCGGTCGACATGGGAGTAGCGCACGTAGCTTGCGCAGAAAATGAGTGAGCCAAATCATTTCTTGAGCAGCTTTGTCTAGTGCGTTGTACTATGATTCACAGCTGGAACAAGCAACGGTGGTCTGCTTTTTGGCGCTCCAAGTGACTAAATTCCCACCAAGATAAAGAGCATAACCATAGGTTGAACGATGTGTGTCTTCACATCGAGCCCAATCAACATTTGCGTAGCCCAAAATATTGTACTCCGAGGAACAAGAGAATGTGAGGCCATGATATATGGTTCCTTTAACGCATCGAATGAGACATTTGACAACTAAGAAATGATCATCAGTAGGCATTTAGAGGAACTGACTGAGATGATTGACAGCGTAGGAGATATCTAGGCGTGTAATTGTAAGATACTAAAGAGCGCCAATTAGAGAGCGATAAAGTGTTGGGTCCTTGTAAGAATCGCCAAAGTGGACCAGAGATTCGTCATGTGGCAAAGGAGTGGAAACAGGTTTAGAATCGAGCAGTGAAGCACGAGTGAGGATGTCGTGAGCATATTTAGCTTTTCCGAGGAACAATCCAGTAGGTGTATGAGTAATTTTAAGATCCAAAAAGTAGTTCAGAGAACCGAGATCTTTGATTGCAAATTCTTTATTCACCCGGGCAATAAAGGCCTGCAAAAGGGATTTGTAACTACTAGTCACAATGATATCGTCAATATACAACAATAAAAGGTTAGTGGTTAGGCTTATGAAGAAAAAAAAAAGAAGTACCAGAATGGCTTCTAATAAATTCCAAAGTAGTAAGGAAAGAGCTGAAACAATCAAACCAATCACGGGACGCTTGATGAAGGCCATAAAGAGTCTTCTCCAGCTTGCAGACGTGATTTGGAAAGCAGGGATCAATGAAGGCCGATGGTTGAGCCATTAGAACTAGTTTAATAAGTGTGCCATGGAGAAAATGTGTTATTAACATCCAGCTGGTGTAGGGGCCAGTTGCATTACACAACAATAGACAGGATATCACAAACTGTAGCGGCTCGAACGATTGGACTAAGGGTATGATCAAAGTCAAAACTAGGAACTTGAGAAAATTCTTGTGCGATCAAGCATGCTTTGTAGCGCTCAATGGATCCGTAAGACTTGAACTTTGTGCGAAAAACCCATTTAGAGCCTACCACATTCGCATATGGGGTACGGGGAACAAGATCCCAAGTATTACTTAAATGGAGAGCATCCATTTCTTCATGCATCGCAACAAGCTAATGAGGAACCTTGACTGCGGATTTGAAACCTTTTGGAACTTGGGAATCAGGCAAGGAAGATAACAAAGGCATTAGTTACAATAGTAACAAAATATCTTAGCTTAAAAATACCAAATTTGGCTTATGTTTGCAACGAGCTACACGGGAGGATTGGAAAGGTGGTACAACTGTATGATGATGATCAACATTTGCATGGTCGATAGGTGTATGATCGACGTATGCATGGACGGGAGACTCGATATTGTCACATGCATGCGATGGAGGCAGGGCTACGTTGGGCGACGGGACTGTAGGAGGAATGTCGGAGGTTGGAATAATAGTTCCATCCGACATTGAATGCTGCGAAGAACAAATACCACAAGATGTAGAAGTGGGACAGTGATTGTAGGAAAACCCAGCGGTCGATGGAAAGGAGCGCGAAGACGTTAGTGGCAAGCGTACCTGAGGCTCAACAAATTTCAAAAAATCAAGTGAATTAGGATTAGTTGCATTTGGTGAAATTGAGAAAGGAAAACAATGTTCATCAAATTGCATATGACGAGTAATGTAGGTGCAGGAAGCGTCAGGATCGTAACATCTTATGCATGCTACTATAATAAAGAAAAATGCATGGATAACTATGTGTTGCCAATTGTAGAAGCATAATGATATGTGTTTTACAACACTTACCTCTCAAGTGTAAGTTGATCGTGTAATAATAGTAAGTGTTAAGTTAAATATCGATCCAAGGGAATTAGTAAGTATGGTGTGGCTTTAGTGCTATAAGTCGGCATGCTATTGTAGTTGCGAACCAAGATTATGAGAAGAACTGAAAGGACAAGCTACTAATGGAGAATGCACAAAAACGATAAAAAAAAAACAACTAGGTAAAGTCAAAGGGAGAGAATCGTGAACTTAGATTACTGTCAAATTACAAACATAAAATAAATGAATTAATAATATTATTCTAGCTCATGACTTAATTGAGCGATAAGGGCAATCACAAAATATTACATCAATCCATACTGGATAAGCCTAGGATCAATGTATCAAATTAAGTACCTCGGATTGTTAGGATGAGCCTACCGTTTTCCACCTGGGTAATCACACGAGTCAATAGGTAAAACCTAGTGTGTTTTTCCACTCGAATACTAAGGCATTCCCTCCTCTAGGTTCCTCACTAATTACTCAAATTTTCATTCAAATAATTAATGTAAATTTTATATAATTATTTAGTAATTTTTTCTAGAGCACTACAAAAAAAAAAGGAATTGTCTATGAATTTTTTTAATATGGCTATGAAATTTTCAACAAAAATACAAAAAAAAAAAAAAAAAAAAAATCTACTCCCCCCTTCCCCTCTTAAATTTCATAGGTGGGGTGACACAGATTTAAAAAAAAAATTACTTTATTAACTTTTTGTATCAATGAATATGAAGACTATTTAGAAATAAAGTTGGTATTGTAAGAGTGCTTTATTTCCATATTTTGGGTGTGAAAGTTATTGTGGGACGTCCAAAAAAGAAAAGTGGGAGACAGAGAGAGTAATTATTAAGCATCCCCACCCCTCAAGTAATTTCCGTAGATAAACTATATATAGGTAATTTTATTTTCATAGACAAACTAATTTGTAGATAATTTTGATTGACAAATTGTTTGTAGGTAATTTTACATATGAAATTTCATTTCCATAGAGAAAATTATTAGTTTAAGCAATGAAGATACTTACATGAAATTAGAATTTTTTTGAAGGCAAATCCTTACTATTTAAGAACTGAATTATTTACGTTTGAAATTTCACAGCCATGTTGGAAAACGATAGTCAGATTTTTACTTGACAAAAACTTTTGTGATACTAAGTTCACATATGAATTTTGTTTTTTAAATATTATATGTATACTCTATCATTATTATGTATATTTACTATTACTGAATAAAATGTGTTATATAAGCCCAAGTGTAAATTTTTTAGGATCACCTAAATGCTTATTATTTCCCCAACAAGCTCTCGTGTTTGGTAAAATAAATCCCAAATTATGTTTTGGGTGTTTTGTAAAAGAATAATCACGCTCTTTCCAAATTTGGGGATTTCTTCTAATGACTCACAAGAGGTAGTAGCCAAAATCAAATAATTATAACATTTCTATTCTGAGACTTTCCTCTCATTTGGTTTTTACTTATTTGATTTGATTAATTATAGATGGTTGTAATCGCCGCCTTGTGTTTGAATAAGGAAGCTGAATCTCGTCCAGATATGAGCTATGTAGTAAGGGCTCTGCAGCCTCTGTTGAATGATTGATCTGTCTGCTGATAACTTTCCATCTCCCGAGACCTCTGATATTAAGTGTTGGTGTTTTTCTGTTCTATTGTCTTGCTATAATCAGAGCCTATTTCTGTTGTTTTTTTAGAATTGGAAGACAATAACTGTTTTCCTGTTTCTTTTTCCAAATAGAAATTTATGTTGGGTTGCATTAGGATTCGGATAACAAAAAGCTTAACTCCGAGACTTTACTTACATCAATGGGTCATTTTAGTTTTGGAATAGCAAGTTAAACAGAGGCATTAAGCTATGACCAAGAGACAACACAAAACCAGATCAAATTAACACAAACAAAATATTTAAATGGTATATTTACTGGTTTATGCAATCTACTTCAGCATCCCCACTTTAAGCTCCATTGATCTTTTAAAGTTTGTTATGATGATTGGAATCTTGATAAGTAGTTTCTGATTGGTGGTTAGCAGAGGAATTATTGTTTGTTAGTGCAAATATTATGTAAAAAATGCAAAGGAATAATTAAATTTGAACCGAGATATAAGCTTCTTGCTCTTTGACATAGACCATGTTTATTGACTTTATATATTAATAAATTGAACGATCCGAAACCAAATTAGGATTTTTAATGATTTATTTTTAATGTGTTTAAATGAAATGTTTGATTTAAATATAAGTGTATACAAGTTCTAATTTTTCAGGTGACAAACGAGCATTCGAGCCGAAAAACCCTACTAGCACTTTTTGAGTTTTATCCGTAAAACGGGTCGACTTTTTATAATAAAACTTTAAAGAATTCAAAATGATAAATAAGAACATATATATGAATAAAAAAATCATACAAATTTAATGATACGTTTGAATTAAATTTTGGAACCAAAAGCCGAACCGAAAAATATCAAAATACACTGTCGAAGCCAAAATCGCATCTAGAATCGGGACTACCATAAATGACAGCCCAAAATCTTATAGAAATCTCCCCTCATGAAGTCCCATACTCAAGTGCAATATCATGATAATATGAGAATTAATGACTAAATCTAGCCCTACACTACACCCACCCTAAACACTCAACCATCATTACCTTGCATTTAAGACACTCAATCTCAACCCTTCACTCCTCCCTCTCCCCTTCTATAAATATCAACATTCAACCCTCATTCTTTATCTTGCAAACACACAAGAGAAGCTTAGAGAGAGAGAGAGAGCTAGTCTTAGAGGGTGTTTTAAGAGAGGGAACCCACCTCTTCTTCTAAGGCTATTTTGGCCAAGCCCTTCTCCACCAAGGGAGAGCTTGTTCTACCCTTCTTCTACAAGTCAAGGAGACCATTGAAGTTAGTGAAAACCATCCATATCCTTAATCCAAAGAGAATTCTTCAAGGGTAAGCCCTATAAACCCATTTCTCTTAATACTTTGATCATATATTATTTTGGGCATGAAACCCTTAGAAATGGCATGTTAAGAACCTTTTC
This sequence comes from Ballota nigra, assembly GCA_947034835.1. Taxonomy (NCBI): domain Eukaryota; kingdom Viridiplantae; phylum Streptophyta; class Magnoliopsida; order Lamiales; family Lamiaceae; genus Ballota; species Ballota nigra. Next base: position 34,116,570 of record OX344728.1, on the reverse strand, counting down.
CAAACTTAGTTAAACGGTAAGAATGATGTATGAGGTTTGAGTTCAAGATTTTCCACGATTTTGAGATTATATGATCATGTATGTGAAAGTTCGACAATGTTTATTTCTACCCGGGTTAGCTACTGTCCCCTTTTTTACGAACCCATTTCGGACCTTTATTGATGTTTAAAATTATGAAAAATTACCTGAATGTATTATTTGATGTATAAAATAAACTGTGAAAAATTCGTGGTCATCTGATCTATATTGGGGGAGAATAAATTCATGGAAATTTATATGTTTGAAACCGTGCGAAACTGGGAGGAGCGACTCTATTTAATCTTTTTTCCTATTTTCAGAAGTGATAAAATTATAGAAAAATTTGGAAATTTTCCCCTTGTTATTTATTAATATATATCTAAACATCGTAGCTTTTTGTGCAGAGGATAATGAGATATGCTTCTTTAAATATTATGTGGTAAATACTTAACTGAGGTTGATTCATTGTTTTCAAAAATTCATTTAGCCCTTTTCTAAGTTTTTAAAAGTCTTAGGAATATTATGAGATGTTATCCAATAAGT